>CM077193.1:2049094-2506594 GCA_039654625.1 Rhinogobio ventralis | reverse complement strand
GGGTGGACAAAAATAATAACAGGGGGACAAAAATAATAACAGGGTGGACAAAAATAACAACAGGGTGGACAAAAATAACAACAGGTGTGGACAAAAATAACAACAGGGTGGACAAAAATAACAACAGGTGTGACAAAAATAACAACAGGTGTGGACAAAAATAACAACAGGGTGGACAAAAATAACAACAGGGTGGACAAAAATAACAACAGGGGGGACAAAAATAACAACAGGGGGGACAAAAATAACAACAGGGTGGACAAAAATAATAACAGGGGGACAAAAATAACAACAGGGGGACAAAAATAACAACAGGGTGGACAAAAATAACAACAGGTGTGGACAAAAATAACAACAGGTGTGGACAAAAATAACAACAGGGTGGACAAAAATAATAACAGGGGGACAAAAATAACAACAGGGGGGACAAAAATAACAACAGGGTGGACAAAAATAACAACAGGGTGGACAAAAATAATAACAGGGGGACAAAAATAACAACAGGGGGGACAAAAATAACAACAGGTGTGACAAAAATAACAACAGGGGGGACAAAAATAACAACAGGGGGACAAAAATAACAACAGGTGTGGACAAAAATAACAACTGGGTGGACAAAAATAACAACAGGTGTGGACAAAAATAACAACAGGTGTGGACAAAAATAACAACAGGGTGGACAAAAATAACAACAGGGTGGACAAAAATAACAACAGGGTGGACAAAAATAACAACAGGGGGGACAAAAATAACAACAGGGGGGACAAAAATAACAACAGGGGGGACAAAAATAACAACAGGTGTGACAAAAATAACAACAGGTGTGACAAAAATAACAACAGGTGTGACAAAAATAACAACAGGTGTGACAAAAATAACAACAGGGTGGACAAAAATAACAACAGGGTGGACAAAAATAACAACAGGGGGGACAAAAATAACAACAGGGGGGACAAAAATAACAACAGGGGGGACAAAAATAATAACAGGGTGGACAAAAATAATAACAGGGTGGACAAAAATAATAACAGGTGTGACAAAAATAATAACAGGGTGGACAAAAATAACAACAGGGTGGACAAAAATAACAACAGGGTGGACAAAAATAACAACAGGGTGGACAAAAATAATAACAGGGTGGACAAAAATAACAACAGGTGTGGACAAAAATAACAACAGGGTGGACAAAAATAACAACAGGTGTGGACAAAAATAATAACAGGGTGGACAAAAATAATAACAGGGTGGACAAAAATAATAACAGGGTGGACAAAAATAACAACAGGTGTGGACAAAAATAACAACAGGGTGGACAAAAATAACAACAGGGTGGACAAAAATAACAACAGGTGTGGACAAAAATAACAACAGGTGTGGACAAAAATAACAACAGGGTGGACAAAAATAACAACAGGTGTGGACAAAAATAACAACAGGTGTGGACAAAAATAACAACAGGGTGGACAAAAATAACAACAGGGTGGACAAAAATAACAACAGGTGTGGACAAAAATAACAACAGGTGTGGACAAAAATAACAACAGGTGTGGACAAAAATAACAACAGGTGTGGACAAAAATAACAACAGGTGTGGACAAAAATAACAACAGGGTGGACAAAAATAACAACAGGGGGGACAAAAATAACAACAGGGTGGACAAAAATAATAACAGGGGGACAAAAATAATAACAGGGTGGACAAAAATAACAACAGGGTGGACAAAAATAACAACAGGGGGACAAAAATAACAACAGGGGGACAAAAATAATAACAGGTGTGGACAAAAATAATAACAGGTGTGGACAAAAATAATAACAGGTGTGGACAAAAATAATAACAGGGGGACAAAAATAATAACAGGTGTGGACAAAAATAATAACAGGTGTGGACAAAAATAATAACAGGTGTGGACAAAAATAATAACAGGTGTGGACAAAAATAACAACAGGGTGGACAAAAATAACAACAGGGGGGACAAAAATAACAACAGGTGTGGACAAAAATAACAACAGGGGTGGACAAAAATAACAACAGGTGTGGACAAAAATAACAACAGGGTGGACAAGTGGTATAAAGAACAGATGACTGGATGATTTCCTATCGCTCACATGCAACCAGTTACAATTTTACTTTATTTTGAACTGGATTTAGATGGGAAACAACATGCAAAGCACTGCCAACGAACCTCTCAACTTTAAACATAAATTACTTTGACAACCACCATCTTCACTCTCAGTGTCCATGACTGCTTCACATTAATGATGTCATAACGTTCATTTAAAGGGAAAGTAGTCAAAAATAACAGGGTGGACAATAAACTGAGGGGCAAGCTAAACCTTCAATATAATTTTTAAATAAATGTAATAATTATTATTTTTTTATATACACAGTAGAGAGATACATTGATATACACAACAAAGTAAAAATTAGAGTAATGTATAAGATGGGATATGTAGGCCTGTGGACAGAGGAAAAATGGTGATGAGAGTTCCAGTGGTGTTATTTATGACTACGACAGGTTTAAAACGGATATTGTTCAACACCTGAAGGGTTAAGATCATGATCTTTACTGGGGACGCAAAAGAATCCCAGGAATGGCCCACACACTTGAGGGAACTCAGTGTTCGGTTCACATACTAACCTCGGTCACTAAATTGCTCTGGAGTCCCGCGGGTTTGGCGAACTCCCATCCTCTAGTGCAGGGCACCACGTCCCGCGGCGTGTGCTCCGTGTAGTTGCTCATATTCAGCGGGTACTTGTAGAGTTCGCAGTGACTGAACCCGGACCCCTTCAGCCACGGGACGGTGAGGTTGAGGTACGCCTGCCTGGAGAGGTTTCCCAGAAGAGAAGACGGTGGCAGCAACGCCAGGTCAGCTTTGCAGTGGTAAGACTCGGGCACGAGCGTGAAGAAAACATCGCTGAAAAGATTCAAAGACACAGCAAAGTTCGGAAACCAACTGAAAAGCGTTATGATCCGGTTGTATCGCCCGTATCCACCAATCTGAGGGTAGATTTTACTTTCAAACTCCATCTTATCGAGCGAAACAGCTGTTCCTCACAGACATCGCTGGGAAATAAACGGCTACGCACACACGCACTGATAGTGACGTAGCACATGGAAGTCCGATTCATTTGAGCCAATCGGTTCACTGTTCATAGATCCGGCGATTCACTGATTCTTTTTGCGCAATATTGTTTAATTTTAGTAGGAAATATAAGTTCTTGAAAGTTGCAGCGCAAGTGATATGTTGTTTATTATTGTTACTAGTATTAGTTTTTACACAGGACGGATTTAAGGCCCGTTCACCCCAAGAACAATACTATAGGATATTCTGTTTATCCCAAGCGCGCTGCAGTTTTTCGCGCCTGTCGCTTTAAATGCTCGCGTGTGGTGGATTCCGATTGGCTGTCAACCCCGAGTGATCACACTGGTTTAACGGACTTTTAAAGGGTAGTGTTTTTAGCGCCTAGTTACACCGGAAGTAAACGGTTAACTGCCGTAGCCAAAGAACGCAAAATCACTAAGCAACAATAAAGCGAACGGCGTAATTTATTATTTAATAATTTAACAAAATACATTTAAAAAAGCAAGAGAATGGTTATATATATAAAATGTACTGTCATGTATTAACGATTACGGCAAACCTGACTGTAGAACGGCATGAACTGCGCATGCGCAATGGCTCCATCCGCAGCTGTTGGGTCCCTATTGTTTCTCTGCCGTTTTCGTTATAATTGGGTGTGACCCTGCTATTCTTTTATATTTAGAACGGCATATATATTATAGTTATAGACCGTTTAGATTGAGTGATGTAACAAGGTTTTGACCCAATCAAATATCGACTCAAACTTAAAGGGACAGTTCACCCAAAAATGAAAATGGTCATTTACTCCCCCTTAAGTTGTTCCAAACCTGTAAGGATTTATTTCTTCTGATGAACACAAAGGAAGATATTTTGAAGAATATGGGTAACCTTCTGATTACAGTCGATACTTGATTCGGTCAAAACCTTTTTACACCCCTCAATCTAAATTATTTTTTGGGTGAACTATCCCTTTAACACCTAGTTCATGTCGTTACACGGCAGTGTAAAAGCAGATGATAGTCACTATCTAATCAAAGTGAGTTCCAGTAAAGTCATGTGTAGTCATTTTCTTGTATGCGTGTCTCGTATTCTCACAAGGGCCGTATATCAGTAACTAAAATGTTCTAACGCTTTGTTTATGAATCCTGTCCTCCAAACTAAAATTAGCATGTTTTTTTATAGCTGTTAAGCAAACAATGACTCAGTGTAGGCATACAGTACACATTGCATTTCTAACACAACTCATTATTTACTCACCTAAGTGTATTTATTCATTTACTTTGTTTGATCACATTGTCATTAGTTCAGGATATATAATCTTTTCAGATGTAGTAATTGTGTGCATGATAAGCTGGTTAGTGAGTGTTAAATCAGGGCTTTTCAAACGCTCAGTCTTTTAGAAACGCCCAATTAATACACTAAACAATTATAAATCTAACATTAGTTTCTATTACGTTAATTTATTATCTACTCACTATAAGAATGTACTGTTAATTGCATCATTTATTTGTATATTTAAATCCAATTTTTATTCATCATTAATTTATTTTAATCATTTTTATTCATTTATTTTAATCTAATTTTTTTATGACATTTTATTCTATTTTAACTTGGCATTTAATCATTTATTTATTTTAATTAATTTATTAATGCACATGTTTTTTTTCCTAAACTTTTGCATGTTTATTTAGGCCAATTTATTTATTTCATTATATTTATATATTCAGTTTTACTCTAGGCTTTTCCACATATTTATTTTAATCTCATTTATTTACTTTTGACATTATCACATGTTAATTAACCATTCAATCAATTATTTATTTTAATCGAATTAATTCATTTACTTAATTTGATACTACACTTAAGCTAATTTATTTATTTACTTATTTTAGTGCATGTTTTACATGTTAATTTAACATTTAATCACTTATTTATTTGAATCCTATGTTTTTTCCCCCGTGTTAAATGAACCATTTCTTTATTAGCACTTGACAAAAACAGAAATATGCATGTTTTTTTATTTTATAACAGTCAAAATTAAGGAACGTTTCTATGCCAAAACATGAGAAATATTCAGTACAAATTGACACCTGTGTGGAGTGCTAATCAAATGTTTTAGTTTGTGGGTTAAAGCTGTGCCGTGTCGGGTAAAATATGACATTTGTTAACATTTGCATGGCAAAAATGATTGACGTGACATTCAGCAACTTCTAAAAAAGACATTGGTTCCCTCTTGTGGCAGATGTATGGTATTGCATCTCACAAAAAAACAAAAAAAATCACAGAAGCCAAGTCATTTCAAAAATTTATTTACGAACATAATCTCTGAGGAACAACAGCAGTTCTCGCGCTCTCTGTACATGCAAGTGTAGAAAATAACAATTTTGAATTTTTCCTCTCCGTTAAGTTTTTTTTTTTTTTAGTTTCTCGCTTTTTGAATTGCAGGATATCAACACAGCTAAAGAGGTGAAAGTACTGGATCTTTGAACAGCACTGACATAGCATCAACAAACCCCGCCCTCCCATAGCTGCTCCAACAATATGTACACAATTCAACTACATTGTACAAATAAAAAAAGATACATTGTTACATCACCGGCAGCGAGTGCGACACGTCTCGTTGCTGTTAGAATCTCACATTCTACGCAAGTTTGGACTAGTACAAAGAGGAGGGTGCAAAACGTCCTGGAATATTATTTACAGCTATGTACAACGTCTCGTTCACGCATTACAAGAGGAAAATTTACACAGCGGAGACCTTCAACGCAAACATACCACAGGTGTCAGAAAGATAATAAATAGGTTATTTCTCACTATGTATATAGAGTTCGACATGTGTGGAAAACATGTTTTAAAACAAGGCTTGAAATCGTGGCTAATCTATAAATGGTGTAATTAGTAGAGGTAATGTGTTGCAGACAGAGGTCAGTGAGTCGACAGGCAAGCATGTGTACGATTTCTGTTGTCCAATAGAGCGAGTATTAGATATAAGTTTAATGGCTTATGAGCACTCTATCACATCACAATTTCAAGCCTTTTAAAATGTGGGAAGTTAAAATTCACATATCTTGTAAACAGGGGCTTAGTGATGATACACAAACCATTTCGATTTCATGGGATGGGGGGGGGGGGGGGATAAAATAAAATGCACCGAATAATCACGCAACAAAACAAAAAAAAAGCACTGAAATTTGAATGGAAAGTTGACATTTTGTTTTTGCACCGCACAGTACTCACAAAACAGCAGGACACGAGTCGTCCGAAAGCATTACCTGCGGAACTAGTGACACCTGTTGCACCCAGACTCAATGCACACATACACAACTGCGTCATGTGGGACCTTCACAGACTCACAACCACACATGAAAACGAAAAGAAAGAAAAACACTAGCCTGGATGGTTAAGCAAACGTCACACAACCTCACACTGAAGTACAGGCAGGTAATGAGAAAGGGTAAAATATATCAAAAACACATTTCAAGTTCCCCTCCCCCCCCTCAAAAAAACCCCAAAACATCTCATAATTAGAAATTAAAATCTTTAAAAAAACAATTATCTTGCACTAGGCCTCTCTAGATGGATTTTAACATGTACTGACTAGAATTGGTGCATTTAAAAAAATAAAAATAAAAAAAAACACCATGAGGGGAGAACAACAAGGATGTTAAAACAGTCAGCGAGCCCATGTGTACAAACACTGTGTGTGTGTGTGTGTGTCAATGATCTGTAAAAGTCCACATCACGGACAAGCCATAAAAGTCACAAATTAAAAACGGCTCTGGGACTAAAACGACTGCAAAGGCCTTCTGTTTGCAGAACATTACAAATAAAACAGAACTTTAGTAAAGAGATGGAATGAACTAGCGAGAGCTGAACTCTTCTAGTGCGCAGAGGGCATGACACAAAAACTCCCATGATTACAACTGTACAGTGTGTAATAAACTCAAATATGTACTTTACAGTTCATGGGGTGGTTCTCTCCAAATCCTATCGTATCTATGACTTGTGCAGCTTTAGAAAAAGAAAAAAAATCAGAGACGTTAGCTGTATAAAGGCATTTTCTTGGTTTATACTTTTTTTTTTAAAAGATATATACTTGTGTAATAAAACGATGAATAATATACCTCTACTATTCTTTAAATAAATCCATAATCACTCTGCTACATCTGAGAACTATGATCCTGACAGAGTAACGGTGTGGCCTAATGGTGGTGGTGGTGGTGGTGATGGGATACTTTGACTAGCCTTGGAAATACTGACGGTGTGTTCGACTTTTGGCCCATGGGGATCGAGGGGAGGGATGATGGGGGGGAAGTGCTGCCCGAAAGTGAACTGTACATACAATGATAACTTTTATTCATTTATTTTTGTTTTTTTTACACTTAACTGAGTGATGTTACAGTACATAAGTTATTTACAACTGTGCAGTAATGTGTGGCAAAATAAATTATCTAGAAGGCAGCGAGAATACATTGGTTAATGATTATAAAAACTGTACATCATTTACGGAATACTTTTTTTTTTTTTTCAGTTTTCTCTTTTTTCCATTAAACTAATGTTGGCTCTGTAGTGTTTCAAGTCACTTCCTCAGAAAGGGAACAATGAAATGCCCGAGTAAAGAAAGACATAAACCAAAAACAAAGAAAAACTATAACCTTGTTAAGTCCTTGTCTCGTGATTTGTGACAGCAACGTTATTAGTCTTTGTCCTTATGCAGTCGTTTGAAGCCCTGGCTTAGGGGCCATCCGTGCCCATGCGTTTAATCCAGCATTTGGGACCAAATGCACTGTAGTCTCTCCTCCGCCTGTACGCCGCTCCCTGCCCTGAACGTGGGGCTGTACAGCAGGAAAGCCGCTCTCTCTCCACCGCTGTCGCCATTGCAGGTCCAAACAAGGAGAGGGTATGATAGCACTCTTTCGTGTCTGTTTTTGTGCCTGCACATCGAGGTGTTGGCCCTGTTCTGTGTCCACCACTGTGCCGTCTGTCCCCTTGTTCTGGAGCACATAGGTGGACGAGCCTGTCTCAAGCGTGTTTGTTGTAACCTAGTATGGGGTGGGACAGAGAAAAATGCTGTCCCATATGTTCACCCAAATAACCCAAGACAGGTGGGACAAGGTTCAAAGCAGTTTTGCTTTTTCAAAATCCCAAACAAAACCATAAAAACTCGAGGACAAAAGTGCAAGTTGTGTTTTTCTCCCCCGTAGAAAGACGGCTCCTCCTCGGGCAAGAAAATGATGAGTTTTATGCCATTTACCTATATAATATATATTTTTCTCTCCTCAAAGAAATCTCCTCAAACCGGCTAGCCCTTACCGAACTTTGTTTGATGTCTCTTTGATAGATGGTTAATATTAGACCGAACTCTCAGAGTCTGAATGTGTGTCGTTGTCACGCGGGCAACAGTACAAAGTCGTCGTTGACGTCGACCATTGGCACGTAGAAGGAGGGGACCTCGTTCACACACAGAGACTTGTGTCCAGCGGGGTCCAGCTCCTGTACCTTGAGTTGCCACTCCATCCTCTGCACTGCATTCAGAGCCGCGGCCTCGTGCTGCTGCCGCATTAGCAAACACGTCTGTCGGAAGAAGGTGCTTACAATTAGACTTAGGAAAATATATACAATACTTGCACATTTAAGGCTTAAAATGGCTCGGAGACCATGCATGCATGGAAGCTCTGGCTGTCATTAATGTATACTGATTTCATAATGCTAAATAAGAGTTATCAATAAGAGTGTTTTATCCCATTTAACACACGAAAGTAGGGATGTCCCGATCAAGTATTTTGTGCCCCTGATACAAGTCATTGAATATTGAGTGTCTGCCAATAAGAGTCCTTATCCGATACTTGTATTTTCCTAGTGTTTAGTGCACAAGTACATTAAAGTTATATATATATATATACACTGTACATGGCCGTAGCCAACTATGAGGTCCTGACTTCGGTTGTGAAATAATTGCCTAATATTGCATTAACTCTACTTTAGAGCTGCAGGAATATTGCACAACACCCAGATTGTCTCATCTGAGCCTCATTGGTCTGTCACCGCTCATCAATGTCAAAGTATGTGCGATGACCAATCAAATCAAAGTAGGCGGGCTTTATGTTCACAGAAGCTGCTGAGCACGAATTCCAGCGCGACGCTTCAGTTAACGGTCATAAACTGAGATAACACAGTAGCTAAACTAAACATTTCATATTTGACAGATGTTTTAGGATAGAAATGTTAAACAACTGACAAAATAAATAAAATTGTCTAATTTCACCATTTTGAATTTAAAATAGGCTTATAATTTGTGTGATTCATGAAATGTTATAATTAGTAACTGTCAATGTGAGGGGAAAAGAAACATTAACGAACCCGATTTTCATAAATAATGAATGTGTACATATTGTGGATGAGTTTAATAAACTTAATTACATAGCGTTCATAGCCTTCAGTAAATTTAGTCTAAGATGATGATTAATAAATCATATAGGAAATATGAGTTGACTGTTTAATTTCTTCACTGACAGACGACAATGAAAAGACTATCAAAACCCTGCCTACGGCCCAGTATATATATATATTAGGGCTGTTGATTTAATGCGTCAATTTAATTAATTAGTTATGCAGTTCAACGCATTAGTTAACGCATTCAACGCACCCGCCCCAGACATATGTAGTTAATCTTACATTTCATACAGTTGACTGGTGACGAACATGAAGCAGGGCGCGACCGACTGTGATGGAGCCAAGATATCAGGGCAAAAACGGCTCTGTATGAGTTGTCATCACATCACAATAAAGTTAAGCAATATCACGAGTAACGAGCGCAGTATCACAGGAGTGCTGGTTTTCTCCTGAACAGCACGAGTGCAAATGTGATAATTTACAATAGTTCAATAAATAAGAAGTTAATATTGTGTTATATTTTAGACATGATATTGTCTGTTTTTGCTCAAAATATACCTATAAAGTCAGAGACCGTTGTGCTTCTCCGAGGGTGATTCAATGATTCAATGAAAGAGAGCCATTTACTTGATTCCTGAATGAATCAGCGAATCAATCAAATGAAGGACTCAATCATTTAGACATTGTCGATTACCTACTGGCAGTTTTAGTTTCTTATTTAGAATATAATTTCAATTTCTTTTCATATTTCCATATTAATAAAAAAAAAATAATTAAAGGTATAGTTCACCCAAAAATGAATCATCAAAATGTCATCACCCTCATGGCCACTGAAGCCTAAAAGTTTGTGTAATAAATTCTATGTTGAATCATATGAAATATATTTTTTCTAAAGCTACTTTTTGTAATGTCTATTTGATGCTTTTATCATTTATCACAACAATGATTTTAAATGATCTTTTGGGGGGTAATTTTATGTGCGATTAATTCGATAATATATCATCTAATACGATTCTCTCTATATATACTGTATAAAGACACTGGTAGACTTTGTAAACACTGTTGTCGTCATAACTATGAATATGGGACTACTGATGTAAGCTTCTTGTATTTTAGATACACAATATGCAGAATAATGTCAACAAAAAGAAAAAAAAAAGTGGATTTAAGGTTAGAAAGCATGAAGCTCTCAGTGTCCAAATGCCAATCTGTCAGTCAAGTCCGAAGCAAGTAGTTAGTCTGACGGCAGATCAAAATAATGACTTTCGAGTGATTAGTCACAAAAGTGGCATCAAATATGCTAAGCACGGAAGCTGGAACAAGCATGTGACATGCTAGAACAGACCTCATTGGGTCTGACGCGTCACAGACACACATTTGAGCTTCTTTTCCTTTTAATGGCGGCTGGCAAACGCATTTAAAGGTGCATATCGCCACCTACTGTCCAACACTTGCATGACAGTTGACATAAAAAAGGATCGGGCTTAAGCTTGGCTCGGGACATCCCTACATGGAAGTGTACAGATTCTATGTGTGCATATATAAAAATCCTCACCTTCATGCGGTCGTACTTATCATCCACATCTTGAATCCAGGAGATAAACTGCCGAGCATTGAAGCGATCTCTCACAGACTTGTTTTCATCCCCCTGGAGATCAAGATGTGTTAGAAATGTAATAAAATCTATATTCGTTGGCTTTGTAACATCTTTGAGGTGTTAATAATAGTTCAAATGAGGACTCACTTGGCTCTCTGATGGCATGTTGTAGACTTCTGAATCCAGCAGCATTGTGCAAGCACTAAAGGGAACGGCCTGATTTGCGATTGTTCTTGCTGCTCTGCAATGAACACGCAGCACTTCCTGCTCACAAGATACAATAAGCTTCTCCTGTAAGGGAGAATAAAATTAGAGTGAGACTAGACATCCAGTGATACCCTATGAGCATTCGTCTAATCAAGGGACAAAGCTGGTAAACACTGTTTTGAAATGATCAAGGTCTGCAAGTCACAGTAAGAACATCAGAAGAAAATGAGATGAAATGGGGAGCATGATCATACTGCAACATGCTTAGTTGAAATGTATATTGCAGATAACTTTCTGTTCTATTACACAAAGCCTTTGATGAATCAAAGGATTTGTGCTGTGTGATCATTACATCCTAACAGGGTGACTTCTGAAATGAGCTCAGTGATGCATAGAGGGGAGAAAACAGAGAAAGACTAAAGGCAAAGAGTAAGTGTTTACCCTCTCGATGCTGTGCTGCAGTCTTAGTTTTCCTCTCACTGCCTCTTGCTGTCTGAATAGCTCCTTCAGAGGCTCCGACAAAGATGGAGGTGGAGCAATCTAAGATAGTAGGGAAAATAGTTTAGCAGGACATCCCTATATCTCAACAATGGAAATGCAGCTCTTGTCAGCATTATTATGCTGCTTCTGGTTAGGCTTTAAGAGACTGTATTCATAGAACACAAAAATAATATTCTTACCACTGGAATATGAAGCTTGCTCAGAGGTTTGCCATCAAGTAGATAGGAGCCTGTGTACGTCACATACTCTGCGTAACACTGGGGAGCTTGAGGTGTTATGTAACACAAAATCTTCCGCTTTTCCTCAATTTTCTTGCGGATCTGAAGGTACTCAAAATAGGGGTTGGAACGGTCACTGTGGTATGGCTCTATCTCATCCAATTTGATGGCATTCACAATGACTGCCAGAGTCTGCTGGATCATCTCCCGAGTTTGCTTCATTGCAGTGTTTACAAGCTGAACTTGCACCTGTTGCTGGCCTGATTTTGGAAACTTCCTCTTGCGTGGATGTTGGGACTGGTTGTCATCGTCCTCAACAGGCCTGCCTTTTGATTTGGTGATTAGTGCAGGTACAGAAGGAGTGGATGTCTGAGCTGTGGTTGAGCTGATGGGCTCTTTCTCCTTTTCTACAGTGACACAGGAAGTGGTCACACTTGTGGTGATTGGTAAGGAGGATACCGAAGAGGTGATGCTGGATGAGCTTAGCGCGGCACTCTGCTTGTTCTGATTGGCCAGCATCTGAGCCTTTTTCCGGGTCATCCTCTGAGGTATTTCCTCAATTTTCTTAGGTGCCTCAGAAACTGGTATAGTCACAGACAACTTGGCGGTTGTCTCAAGAGCCTCTGATACTTGGGTGCTGCTAGGCATTGAGACAGCTGGAACAGAAGGATGAGGGCTACATGAGGGGCCCAATGCTACCACAGGATTTTGTCCTAATGAATGTGGTTTTGTGGTGGCTGATAGTTCCAAATATTGTACCATTACAGATGGCATCATTGTATCTGGGGTTGTTTCTTTTTGTCTGTATTCATTGTCCTTTTCACTGTCAGTAGAAAACAAATTTCCATTGTTTTCATCCACTTCTTCAAATGCTTCCCTCTCCTCTGGGATTGTTTCTTTCAAGGGAGGAACATCTGGGATGTTCTGAGGCTCTGGCTCCAACTCACGCTGCGGCCTATATCCATCCTCGCTTATTGGAGGAACCAAATCCGGACCAGATTCGGTAGGAGGCACAATTGCAGGAGAACAAGACGTTTTGGACAAACTTGGCAAGTCAACATCCATTATTTCCACATTTTCACTCGTCTCAATGACTGGAGGTCTTGTCTGAGAAGGTGGAAGCTCACTCTCTGCAATCTCCGGGGCCGTTATATCAGGGTCCTGCATCTCCTTCTCTTGAAAAGGAAGCTCCGGTATAGAGAAGGGACCCATGTCATCCATTTCATCAGCTGCACCAGGGAATGGATCTGCCCATGAAACAACAGGTTCTTGGCTGACTGGTGGGGCTACAGACATGCAGTTCTCTGCAGCATAGGTGGGAGACTCTTGTCTATCGTCTTTCATCATACATGGGGGCTCTAGGTCCATCTCTGCTTCCTCAGGATTTGGTTTGCAATCAGAGAAGAAAGTTTCTAGTCGAGGTGATTCTGACTCCAATGCCTCCGTTACAGGTCTTTCTGGGGATGGAATGTCTTCCACTGTGTCTTTGTGGACCTCATAATGAGAGTCAGATATTTGTGATGGACAGTATGCTCTGGAATAAGTAGAGTGAGGTGGTGTCACTGGCATTACACTTGGGATATGCTGCATATCACAATCGGAGTGTGAATATGGACTGCTAATTTTTGACACCGCTGCCTCGACCTCTCTGTAACTCTCATTAGGTGATTTCATGAGCACTTCTGAATTCCAGCCTAAGGACTGATCACATGAGTTTTCCATGTAGTTGTCTTGTGCATGGGTTGGTGTTACGGGAATCTCATCAGGGTCTCTTCTATCTGGACATTCAAGCCAAGCCTTTTTGTCAGATTCCTCAATCCCTAGTGAGTATGTGGGATCGTTTCTGGACTGAATGGATTCGTCTACAGCGTGCTCACCTTCTGTACCATCCTCAACAAAATCATCATCTTCCTCCTCATCCTCTTCATGCTCTTCAACAACAGGAGGCAAGTAGTCACTCACACTGACAGGGTGAGCTGGCATTAGAACAGGTCCACTTTGCTGTGGCTCTGAGAGATCATCAATATCCATGGGAGGCAGGGCAGCAGGGGCTGGAGTTGGGGGAGCAGCTATATCAAGACAAGGCTCCTGGGGTTCAGGTCTATGGACTGGAGTTGAGGGCTTTATGAGATAGTTGTTATAGACACTCCCCAAGTGTTCACTGCCATCATTGATGGAATTTACAGGAGGCGCTTCATCTGGTACTCTATCAAGTTGTGATAGGTCAGGCCTGGGAGACATCATGTCAATAGGGGGTGAAAAGTATGCTGGGGAAAGGCAATTAAGTCTGTCAGCTGCAATCTTGTCCTCAGTAAGTTGTGAGGCTGAAGACTCAAATGCTGTGCCTTCTGGTATATGTTGCTGTCGTAAGAACTTTTCTGCCTCCACTTTGAACTCACTCTCAAGTGGTCTTCTGACATCAGAGGTGACAGAGCGACTCACAAGGGGTAATTGCATGTTCTTTGCTGGTGTTATGCATGTTCCCTCCTGGAAGTTATTTGAAGAGTTGGAATATCTATCAAAGAAGGAAGGGGAGCAGGCGTTCATGGACATAGTGGTGGCTGAGGAATTCTGACAGTCAAGACCATCAAATATGATATCAGGATAGTCCTCTGCACTGCAGGACGGAGTGCGTGGAGTTTGCATGACTTCCTCGTAGCTTGGACATGAAATCACAGATGTTGGGGTGGGGACACCTGTTGGTCTGTTCTGGTCAGGTCTTGGAGATGCAGGAAGACTTTCCTTCATTTGGTGGCCAGCAAGCCAGTCTTTTGAGTTCTGACTATCCATCGGTATTGGCTTCCTATCAGGCGACATCATTTGGGTTGGAAGGCCAGTATCTTTGATCTTTTTGTCTTTCAAAGCACTTTCCACTGAACCGGATTTTTTGGAAAGTTCACTGCGGTTTTTCTTCAGTTCTTCATTAGATTTAGTCTTATCTTTGAGTTTTGGGTCACCTGACCGATGCCTCAGTTTTTCCATCTGTTTCATTCTTTCTTTGTGTTTCTTGTGGCGCTCTTCAATCTCTTGATCTTTCAAACTAAGCATTTTGCCAAAACTTGTTAGTCTGAGATCACCATCAACTAAAAGCTTTTCACGAGGACGGTTGTCCTTTCGAGTTGTCTCTTTTGACTGGCTGAATTTGTCGTTCTCATCTTTGACCTTTGCTTTAAGATCGGTTCTGTCTTTGTCCATGATATCTTTATTTCTCTCCTTATTTTTCCCATCAAATTTAGAACTGTCTTCTTTAGATTTCTCTTTAAGACTTGTGACTTGAGTGTTTTCCTTCATTACAGATTTTTGTTCTTCTTTTGAGTATCTGAAGGACCCAAATCCATCTGAATATTTATGCTTTTCCTCTTTCACTTTTTCCTTGTGTTTCTCTTTCTTCTTTTTGTCTTTTATTTTAGTGTCACAGTTGATGACACTATTTGTCTTGTCTTTTTTGGACATCTCCTTCTCAAACTCAAGAGTCTTTTCCAAGTCATCCTCACCATCAACTTTGGAACCATATGGAAAAGTGTAAGGGTCAGCCTCCAAAGGCATGGGCTCTTTTTCAAAGGGCAAGCTTTCTCTGCGGCCATACGATTCTCTGATCTCCTCGGACTTATCTTTTTTATCCCCCTTTTCTTTCTTGACTTTATCCTTTTCTTTGTCATGACTCTTTTTGGATGATGAGGACGAGGAATGTCTATGTCTCTCTTTCTCTCTGAACTTATCCTGTGGATTAGAGATAGATAGTGACTCTCTTCTCTCCTCGGACATGTCAGGTATACTGATGTTGGAGGAATCATAGAAGCTGCTTAGAACAGGCTCATGACCTCTGTCTGTGAAACTGTCTGATGAAATTTCACTATTTCTATCATTGGAATCATCTTTATAATCATTCATCGCCTCTTCCTCAAGTTTCTCCAACAAGGATTTCTCATTTTCACCACTCCCCTTGGAGAGTTTTCGGTCTTTTAAGTGCTCTACCTTGTCTTTGTATTTGTTTTTGCTCTTTTCTTCACTGACGTCTTTCTTGTCAAGAAGTTTCTGCTTGCTTTTCTTGTCTTGATTTGAATCCACAGAAGCTCTATCCTTACGTTCCTTGTGTTTTGTGTCAGTTGAATCCTTTTTCTCTTTGTGTTTTTCCATGGAGGCTTTTCTCTCTTTTCCAGCATCAAATGCTGCCTTCTCCTTTTTCTTATCTTTATGTTCCTTTTCCTTTTGTTTTTCTGTGGAATGTGTTTTCCCCTCAGAGTATTTCTTATGTTTATCTGTTTGGAAATTATCCATTTCATCTCTGTCTGGTGTGGAATCTTTCCTGTGGGAATCTGATAGTCCGAGAGAGTCACTCAATTTTGCAACACCGCCGTTATAGTTGTCATCTTCATCTTCACTCTCATCTGTAAAAATATCTGCAATTGTATACCATGTCTTCTCTCTCGCCTTTTCAGGTTTTCTCTCCTCTTTCTTAAACTCCAGGAAATCTTTTTCTCTGTCAGCATGTTTGTCCTGGGATGTCTTTTCTTTCTTATCTTTAATCTGTTCAGATGACATCTTCCTTTCTTTGTCCTTGATATGAGAATCTTTATGCTTTTCTTTAGCCCCATCCCGCTTGTCTTTGGGGGCCCGTTCTAGATCTTTCTCTTTCATTGATCTATCAATTGAGTTTTTCTCAGGCTTCTCTTTTTCCTGGTCCAGATTTCGGTCCTTAGGCTTGTCCTTGTGTTTTTCTCCTTTGGACTTCTCTTTCTTTTCCACACCATCCATTTTCTTCTCCCTTTCCTTTCCAGAGTGGTTCCTCTCTCTGGGGTCAGACTTACAAGTAGTTTCCATCTCTGGTTTGTCTTTAAAGAAGGCCTCACTCCCATAGTCATCTCTCAGAGATTCTTGTTTTGTTTTGGAGTCTTTCCTTTCTTTAGTGAACTCATAGGAATCTTTTCGGTCTCTGCTGCTATCCACAGAATCCTTCTCTTTCTTCTCTTTGACACTCTCTGATGATTCTTTTCGTTTCTTTTCCTTTTCCAATGACTGACCAGAATTGAACTTTTGTTTGTCTGTCCAGTCTTTTTTCTTTTCAGTAATCTTTTCAGAGGATTCCTTGTCTTTCTTCTTTGATGCAGTTTCCTTTTCAGGACGCTTATCTCCATGATCTGGCTTTTTATCTTTGACTTTATTTTCCTTTCTTCGGTCCCTGCTTTCCTCCTTCACCGTTTCTACAATTAACTTGACCGCATTGTTTGATTTGTATTCTTTTACAGGGGCGTCCCAGCTGTCATCTCCATAAAGCGAACTGTCCGAAGACATGTCTGACTGCCAGCGGTCATGGGGGTCATCTGATGCACTCATTTTAGTTTCCTCTAGTAAGTGATTTTTTAAGTCATAGTCTTCATAATCGGGTTCCTCCTTGATGTTTTTATCCCTCTTAGACTTTTCCTTCTCTTCTTTTATGCCTTTCTCAGATTTAAAATGTTTATCTTCTTTTTGTTCATTCTTTTTGTCAATTTTAAGAGATTTATCCTTAGACTTTTTCTTTTTATCATCTTTATGGGCTTTCTGCTTCTCCTCCTTTGCCTTGTCTTTGTCTTTTATACTTCTCTCCTTCTCAGTCTTTAAAGGTTTATCCCGCTCTTCTTTGCTCACCTTTTCCTTGTTTGACTCCTTTGTCTTCTTTGACCTCTCTTCTTTGATCACCCTTTGAGTTTCTTTACCTGGCCAGTCCTTGTCTTCCGATTTACCTTTAGACAGTCTGTCTTCCTTCTTAAAATGATCTTTCTCATGTTTTGAAAGTTTGACCCTATTTTCAGAAGGTGACTCTGTCTCAACAATTAGCGATTTCTGCCGTGTATCATCAAAGTCAAAAGAAAAGCTCTTGACAAACTTTTCATTCATGTCTTGACTCAACACCACACTTGGAGCCTTATCTTTTTCCTTACTTTTGTGTTTGTGTTTCACTTTGTGTTTCTTCAACACCTTTCCATCTTTGTCTGTTTTAGAAATGGCTCCATCTGTGTTTGAGTTCTTGTAAAACTCTGAGTTCTTTTTGTCTACTGTACTGGCATGTGTGTTGTTTTTCTTTCTGTTATCTTGCACTTTCTTTTTCACCTGTTTCACAGACTCAACGCTGGAGTCAGCAGACGAGTAGTCTGACTCACTAGAGAGCCTTGTTCTGACCGAGTCCGAGAGGGAGCTGTCATCTGACCATGTTGGAGAGGACACAGTCTTCCAGCCATCTGTCCTCCACTGCTTTGGGTGCTGTTCTGCCAGAGACTGTGTGTGTTTCTGTGAGCTCAGACTCCCATGCGAGGAGGATGAAGAAGAGACTGACAGAGAGCCAAAGACAGAGGGGTCTTTAAGGCTCAACGTAGAAGAGTCCTTTACACAATTTGCACTCTGCATGGATCCTTTATCGTCCTCACTCTCCAGGTCCCCAATCTCAGAGTCTGAGGTGCAGAACTTGTCATTCACTTTACCAAAGCGCACCTCCTTATTAACATTATTTTTAGTCTCCTTCTTTCTCTTCTTCTTGACTTTACTTTTCTCTTTTTGCTGCTTGGAGCTCAGTGATGTTGATTCCCGGCTCTTTGCGTTGGTCTGAGGTGCAGGTTGCCTTGGTGTGGTCGTGGGTGTGAAACACAACGTCCTGTCGTCCTCATCCGAGCTGTTGCTGTCCGACAGGATCCTGCGCACAGCCTTCTTTGGTGTTAGCGTGTTGCTTTTGGAATAGGTTTTAACCTCCATCTTGGGTATGGAGATAAAGTTGTTTGCCTTGCTGACGGGTTCCTTACGGAACTCTTTCTTGAGCAGATGCTTGTCGTCCACAGGTGGGACACGCTCCTCCTCGTCATCCTCGTCAAACTCGTACTCATCCTTGACCGGAGTGGTGATAGATTTGGGTGGGTCCATGCCCTTCCCTTTCAACTTTAAGCCCTTCTCAAACTCTGAGTCTGTATTATTGCCATCAACAGAGCTGGATGGGGCAAATGATGGGGCATCTTCCTCTTCAGAAGAATCTGCTGAGAATGAGATGCACAAAAATTCTTAATATTAACATATGGTACACATTTCCTTTACTTTCTAGAGTATATTCACACAAAAACTGCAAGATACACACCTGAGGAACTCTCCTCACTGGAGGTGTAAGTGCCTTTTCCCAGCAACAGATTAAGCATTGTTTGCGAATTTGCCACTTTTAATGGAGTCTCTCCTCTTCTGTTGCTTTGACAAGGATCCCCTCCATACCGTAACAGCAGCTTCACAACCTACAAAACCAGAATAAGGGTGTCACAAAGTCTATCAAGATACTAATAAAAGAAAAACGCACACATATATATGTGGAAGGTCTGATCTGAGGTACTTACTTTAAGATGGCCATTATTGGATGCATCATGTAGAGGCGTGTCGTCATCCAGGCCCTTGGTGTTAACCTCGGCCCCGGCTGCCAGCAGCTGCTTGGCCACATCATAATACCCTCTGTTACACGCCTCATGCAGTGCGGTCCAGCCTAAAACAAAATTCTGTTTTAAGAGTCTGCTCATCTACGTCATGAAAAGAATTTCGCATTTTAACAGGATCAAAATATCACCATTCTATTCAAATTCCACAGTATGTTACAGGACTAAAGTGAAAGTCAGGTGATCAGTCTCTAATGGCTGCCCTTACCTGCAAAGTCTTTTACATTCACGTCAGCCCCCTCGTTGATGAGCTCCTTTATGCGGCGTGCCTCCCCACGTATGGCTGCCCGGTGCAGCCTTGTCTCACCCCTCTCGTTCCGCTTGTTAACTTTGTCTTTGGTTTTTGAGGCAGAGTTTGGTGTTCCCTTCTGACCCAGACTTGACTGTGACTGATGCTTTGGTGTTGTGTCTGAATGAAAACATAAGTATTACCAACAAAATTACTTACAGAAGTGGTTCTCAACTGGCTACGGCCCACTAGAGGGCCTCAGCAAACTTCAAAGGAGGCCAACAAGATGATTTAAAATTATTTTAAATAAGACAAAACTAGTTTAAATAATTGGATAGGACAGTATAGACAAAACAGGAAACAACAGGGAGGAGTGGAAAATGGGAACAGAATTGGCAAAGGACCTCAAGTTAGGAGTCAAACACAGGTTAGCTGCACTAAATTTCTGAGAGCTGTCCACAACAACATTATATTAATTCGTCCCCTCAAACAACTGTCATTGTTGGTAACCAGAAAGTTGACTTCCATAAGTCAATGGGTGCCAACAACTATCTGGTTACCAAAATATCTTATTTTGTGTTTAACGGAAGAAACTCATACAGGTTTGAAACAACAAAAGGAGTAAGTAATGAAAAAAAATCATTTTGGGTGAACTATCCTTTTAAACACTGAGCATTAGCAACTAAGTATTATTTGCTCTGACCTCTAGGTGGCAGTCGTACACAACAAACATGGGAAACAGACAACTACCTGTGCCAATTTGTGCCTTCTGGCTGTGTCACATCTTTCATTAAATTACACAATTTTAACTGAATTTCACCCCTTGGATTTGGATGATATTGTAAAAACACACTGAATCAACAAACTACTATGTAAACAAGGAAATGTATTAGCGATCACAGGGAAGACATACTACAGCTACACTAAATCACTATATTCAGAACAAACTAAAGAGTTTGCACAACAATAGCTGGCATGCAAAAGTGCTCTGTAGGTGTGGGGTCATGGGCTTTTCCTGTAGTCTTTTGTTTTGGAAAAATAAATCTGGTGAGCTACTTGAAGAGGAGCTAAATTTGAGTAAATCTAATAGAGACATGCAAGAAATAACCTTTAAGCATGGAATACCATTGGTCTAGCTTAGAAAACAAACTGCCAATAGACCTTTGAAATAAATGCAATGCATATCCAATGTGTTTCAACATTAGACTGCAATACCACATGGGCCAATTCAATCTGAACAATTCATACTGGAACAGCACAACCAAGTCCCTTGATGCTCTATCAACAGTCCTGGAGGGCTGATGAACAACAGTGGATTAAGATTGCAGAGGTTCATTTCGCTGAAGTAATGGAAATTGATGAGGGTTATCTTGTTTAATTGAATTCTAATTAAGTGCTGTGGTGTGTGTTTAAATGAAGCATAGCATAAGAGTGCGGCAGGGACAGTGGAAGCTACTGAAGCCTGCTTGCGGCCCCCGAGACGTGGAGCCCATGACAAACACGCACCTGGACTGTTTACAGACTCCTCCGCCGTCATCTGCATGAGAAGAGCCACCTGCTGCCGCTCTGAGAGGGGGTACCCGGCCCGGATCCCTGGCATACCCATCCCAAACGGCAGGCCTGACTTCCTGGTGTTAGTGGGCTCTTTTTTAATGCGCTTCCGCTCTGGACCTTGTTTTTCTGTTGAGGAGAAAACAGGGGCATGTTAACTCACAAACCAGCCTCATACACTTTGGTTTTGTGACCTTCATAGTCTGTCCAAGTAAGCTAGCACAAGTTAAAGGGTCAATAACACACAGTTTCTGCTAGTCTCATGTTAATCTTGAGTATATATAGAGTAGTGTTGCATCCTTCATATCTCAGAAGAGTCTTTAGTTTTATCATATTTATTAGAGACAGATACACTGTACTGATTATTTCTGAAAACAGCCGAGCTTGTGGAGGCGTGCAGTGGGCGTCTCACACTCACACACACACACACACACACAACATCATGGCATTATCCCTAGGTAACTCTCGATTCACTATACGCTCGTGTTATTCACATTATATGCACTTGCGAGGCGATTGCCAACAAAACACACACATTTGATGCAGTTTCACTCACAGCCTGCGGTTTGACTCGTGACTGGGAACAAACACACACACTTGCAGAACTCCGGAAAAACAAACTGCATCTACTGTTCCCTTAAAGGTGCACTATGTAACATTTTTTCAGTAAAATATCCAAAAACCACTAGGCCAGTGTTATACATTTTGTTCAGTTGAGTACTTACAATATCCTAAATGTTTCCAACTATTTGTAAATCAAGAGAAAATTGCTATTTTAACCAAGGAACCGGGACATGTGAGGGAGTCGCCTGTCAATGGTGTCATATCTGCGTTACCCTCGGTTTGCTCTCACTGCAGTGTGCAACAAGTGTCATAGCAGCCGCCGAGCGAACGCACAGAGTAACATCAGAACATCATTTAACACACTCAAATGCATCTAATATGATAAACAGAGATGCGTTACCTCATACTCATGACCGGAAAAGCAGAAATGGCGCCGGCGACTGTGGCATAATAAAAGTCCCGCCGCTCACGAGACGTGTGTTGCGCAATCGCTCCAGCAGCCTTACTCAGCTCCCACAACACTCCTGCTCCGCTTCATACTCCAGTAATGTTAAAAATCGCATCCATGAACATGATTTCTGCCTGAGTCCTATCCCGATTCTTTTCCACCGGCTGTGAGGTAAAGACCACATGTCACAAGATTCTGCGCTCAAACTTGGCGTCATCAAACTACGCCTTTGTTTTAAACAGGCGACCTCTAGTGGAGGGAAAAGTTACAGTGCACCTTTAACACTGGGTTATTTAGGAAGCTGAACAAGGTTATCTTTCCCTTACAACCAGAAACACACCATTTCGTGGTTTAAAAACAATGCCAGCGCCGCCGACGGCTTCCGTAACCCGAACAAAGCTCGTTGTTAGGCCCACTCTTGCTCTCGCTCGGGTTAATGTGTGTGTGCTCATCTGGGAGAAGTGCCCATACAAGGAATTCTGCCCTTTATGATGTCATACAGGGTCATACTCTGAAAAAAAAACTTTCTGAAACTTGTTGGAATCCTGAAGGAGTGTATTTGGCACAGAAATACTCCGTCATACGTCCAACTTGTTTTTTGTTTTTTTTTGGCCATGTTTAGCATGAGACTCAACTCTTTAACAGTGTGAATAAGTCAGAATGCTTGAAATAGCATTAGACCCTCCCCCCCCCTTTAATATGCATTAAGTGCATTCCTGTCTATGCCATCCTTACTAGCCTGAAGGTCAAGTGAAACCTTGGGTGAATTCCCAGCTGCTCAGCCCATGTGAAAGCCTGCTGGTGGCAGCAGCCATAGTGTGAGATTACCCAAAAGCCTCATGGGGAGGGAGGGGCCCTCATTTGCCAGTCTAGTGTGTGTGTGTGTGTGTGTGTGTGTGTGTGTGTGTTTCTTTAAGGCTATGACTTGGCAGCCTGTCACCGATTACAAAATGGCCGGTGTTCACATTTCAATGTGGCTGAGGCAAGGTCACCGCTGCATTTGGACAAAAGCAGCTGCTCTTCACAGATCAATTATTCTCAGTATGTCAGTGCTAACATATCATAGCCGTCTAGTTCATTAGACAAGTCTCACCTGTGCTATCAACATACAGTAGGAGAGCCATCTTCATGTTTGCCAGTTTCAACTGTACGACCCCCCAAGCCTCAAACTGTGCAAACATGCCCAAATGTCACACAAGCATTCCTGGGACATTAACACCAATGAGGTACAACAATCCTGTCATCTAGATTTCTGCTCTTGCATAATCTATGGACGATCTAACAAGCCAGCTTGTGATTTGTTCAAGGCCACAAGCATACTTTTCATGGGGAGAGGAAGCCAGACACAACCGCTTCCAGTAACAAAGATCTTTCCAGAAATTATTCTTCATGTCTGGGGCTGATGAATATATTCACTAACACCTGTAAACACTTACATGTAACGTAGCCCAACCTCTTGAACACACACACTCTTGCCGTTTAGTCATATTCCTGTGATTCAAACCTCGGAGAGAAGAGCAGAAGCAGTCTAAACACGTTTATAACGGGTGGATGAAGGGAACAGAAAAACACAGTGCTTGCACTTTTAGTCTTCTAAAATAGACTCAACCGAAGTAATGACACCGGTACAGTATAACAAAAGCTTGCAGCTGCTATCAAGCTTTCTGTGCCCATTTGTCACACATAAAGTGAATTTGTGGCTGCAGAATGTTTTACATATTGTCTATTTTTCAATAATCTAGTAACAGCTCAAAAAGGGAAAACTTGAAATACTAACATCAGTGTAACCCTCAAGTTAAAGACATTCATTATAATATGTCTAAAGGAGCACACTGAAATCTATTGTAAAACAGTCGATATATGCACTGTTGAATGCAGCAATTTGCAACATAGCTTGAGAACTGCAAACCTAGTTACAACATCTATAATAACTGCATTGCAGAGCAGACAATTTTTTGCTTGGTATTGTTTTTCCAATTGCACTGCAGATATATAGTGGTATAAACATCATACCAGTATCTCTACAATTAATATATACACTCTCACACACGCTTACGCCCTACGTTCAGCTACCAGTAAGTGTAGTACTTTTCATCCTTTTGAAATCACCCTAGGGAGAATTTAAGATTATTTTAATAGTTTGTGCTATGGTGTCAAAAATTTGGGAACGGAGCTAAATTATGACAAAGTAGTATCGATAAGCTCAGACGTTGGCGGTTCTTCTTTGGGTAATGGCGAAATTAAGAAAACCCATTCTCTATTTAATATTGCTACATAATTGTCATTTAAGAACTGGATGAATTGAGAATCAAGATTTTTTTTTGTTTGTTTCAAACAGAAATCATGATTCTGAACAGACCACTAAACAAAACAACATGTAATTTATTACTTGATGATAATTGCTGCAATCCATTTAAAATGTTTGATTATCTAAATGAATGATTTTTAAAAAGTTGGGTTTAGTGAATGATTCAATGACTCACTCAAAGACTTCACTTGTTTCATTACTGGATGAATCAGTGTTTTTGAACGAATCTCTTGAATGAATGATTCAATGACTCACTCATAAAGACTTCACTTGTTTCATTACTGGATGAATCAGTGTTTTTGAACAAATCTCTTGAATGAATGATTCAATGACTCACTCATAAAGACTTCACTTGTTTCATTACTGGATGAATCAGTGTTTTTGAACGAATCTCTTGAATGAATGATTCAATGACTCACTCATAAAGACTTCACTTGTTTCATTACTGGATGAATCAGTGTTTTTGAACAAATCTCTTGAATGAATGATTCAATGACTCACTCATAAAGACTTCACTTGTTTCATTACTGGATGAATCAGTGTTTTTGAACGAATCTCTTGAATGAATGATTCAATGACTCACTCATAAAGACTTCACTTGTTTCATTACTGGATGAATCAGTGTTTCTGAACGAATCTCTTGAATGAATGATTCAATGACTCACTCATATGACTTCACTTGTTTCATTACTGGATGAATCAGTGTTTCTGAATGAATCTCTTGAATGAATGATTCAATGACTCACTCATAAAGACTTCACTTGTTTCATTACTGGATGAATCAGTGTTTTTGAACGAATCTCTTGAATGAATGATTCAATGACTCACTCATAAAGACTTCACTTGTTTCATTACTGGATGAATCAGTGTTTTTGAACGAATCTCTTGAATGAATGATTCAATGACTCACTCATAAAGACTTCACTTGTTTCATTACTGGATGAATCAGTGTTTTTGAACAAATCTCTTGAATGAATGATTCAATGACTCACTCATAAAGACTTCACTTGTTTCATTACTGGATGAATCAGTGTTTTTGAACGAATCTCTTGAATGAATGATTCAATGACTCACTCATAAAGACTTCACTTGTTTCATTACTGGATGAATCAGTGTTTTTGAACGAATCTCTTGAATGAATGATTCAATGACTCACTCATAAAGACTTCACTTGTTTCATTACTGGATGAATCAGTGTTTTTGAACGAATCTCTTGAATGAATGATTCAATGACTCACTCATAAAGACTTCACTTGTTTCATTACTGGATGAATCAGTGTTTTTGAACGAATCTCTTGAATGAATGATTCAATGACTCACTCATAAAGACTTCACTTGTTTCATTACTGGATGAATCAGTGTTTTTGAACGAATCTCTTGAATGAATGATTCAATGACTCACTCATAAAGACTTCACTTGTTTCATTACTGGATGAATCAGTGTTTTTGAACGAATCTCTTGAGTGAATGATTCAATGACTCGCTCATAAAGACGTCACTCGTTTCATTACTGGATGAATCAGTGTTTCTGAACGAATGTCTTGAATGAATGATTCAATGACTCACTCATAAAGACTTCACTTGTTTCATTACTGGATGAATCAGTGTTTCTGAACGAATGTCTTGAATGAATGATTCAATGACAAATACATTTGTTTAAAAGTCTTGTCGCCACCTGTTGGAGTAACGATGTAATTGATATAATCGTTGAAGCACCATGTTAATTTCAAACGGTGATTTGTTCTATTTTGATCGCTACCGTAGACATCAGTGTTAAACTATAATCTTTTACCCTAGTACTTGTGATAATTTGTATCACAGAAATAACGATACTGTGTGGTTGAAAATACTACTTGTACATAACTGCTCTCCTCGTCAAAGGTTTAATACACAGGCGAATCGTTGTCATTTAGGAATAAGATTGCATGGGTGTTTGAATCGAGATCACCATCTTGCTTCACTTTGAAATATTTATACAATGAATAAATCCGTATGTAGTAATTTATTAAATGCATCACATTTCGTTACCTTTTGCTTTATTTCCACAAAATCACAAAACACAAATATTTCTGCAGTATATAAATCTTAAACACTACAAATGTCGTCACACTGGTGCATTTACAAATAGATGTATAATAAAATAAGGTTTAGAAATAAGATAGAGCTTACCCTAAAATGAAGTTGTAATGATATGCATAGCCTTATTTTGTTGCAAACCTGTATAATATTATCTATATAACCATGTTCTTTTGTTTTATATTCAATTGTTTTGTATAATGGTGATTTGTTCAAAGATTGCCATTTCTTTTGCTATAGTAAGTATTTTACATTTCAGAAAATAAAGAGAGAGAGCGCTCTGATTCACTGTTTGCGAAATTGCAGTCAGACAGAAAGATTATTAAGATTATTGATTTGATCTGTTTATCTGTGTGGATTAAATTGACCCATTCATTACACATCGCTACAATGAATGAATGTTTGTGGGAATTTCCCACATTATACTCGCAGAACTTGCAGGAAAGAGTAAAGTTGTGTGAAAAAATAAAGGTGATAATAGGAGGTCAAATTACCAACTCTTCTGCAGGTTTATGAAAGTACATTTAAGACCTTTTTGAGACCAATTGAAGGAATAAATTGAAGGGATCATAACATCAATGTGTAAATGTCTGAGCACACAATGAGTTGAATTAGTGACACTGCAAAGTTTGAAAATACAATTTCCAACGGATCTTATTTACAAAAAAATAGCTTAAAGTTTGATATAAGAAATCTGGCAATATCTGCCAATGTGTTCAGAAAAATCTACTTAATTCAAATGCAAGTAATTTTCATACCCAATGACAGATATTTGTTCTTGTTTTAAGCATAAACTCACTTTATGACTTAAATGCATCTTGATTTAAGGATGTTTTGAATTTGTTCTGGGGAGAAACATTTTTTTTTTTTGGCAGTGAATGCAATTTAATTTTGCATTAAATTCAGGGCCCTATGAAATCGGTTCAATTTTTTCATTTTTGGGTGAACTGTCCCTTTTAAAGGAACACGCTGACTTTTTGGGCCTTAAGCTTATTCACCGTATCCCCCAGAGTTAGATAAGTCCATACATACCATTCTCATCTCCGTGCGTGCCATAACTCTGTCTGACACACCCACCACTAGCCTAGCTTAGCACAAAGACTGGAGGTAAACGTTGGTTATGTTGACGGAAGTTAGCCTATTTTCAGGCGCTGTAATATCATTGCGCCGCTGCACTCATGGTACGGCAGCAAAGCTCCTGGATTATTATGCAGGAATGAGAGTATAGTCCCTAGCCATATCGGTCTAGAAAATTGCAACTTTTCATTTACATCCTTAGTACACGATGTAACTATACACATCACAACATGTAAATAGGAAAATATTGGTGTTATTTTGTCACTTATTGAGCAGTATGCTAGCTGGAGCCGTTAACCTCCAGTCTTTGTGCTAAGCTAGGCTAGCGGTAGGTGCATCAGACAGAGTTATGGCACGCACGGAGATGAGAATGGTGTGTATGGACTTGTCTAACTCTGGGGGATACGGCGAATAAGCTAAAGTCCCAAAAAGTCAGCGTGTTCCTTTAAGTGTTCTGACCCATTTCTGATTTATTCATCCAAAATTTGACAAATTCCGTGACATTCTCCATTATACAGTAAATAAAATTTTTATGAATGGATTCTGCGATTTCGTCCACATTTTCTGCATCACAAAAATCATATGGCCCTAATTCATGCCATGATATTGAATTTAAGACTTTCTGCTCCAATTTAAGACATTCTTAAGGCCATAAACCCGCAGAAACCCTGCAACATTAAACTTTTTTAATTAAATGCTGCTTATAGTTTTAATCTATTTATAAAACCTTACAGTTATGGAGGTGGTATAACAAGTTTTTCCACAAACAACCCAAACCAGAAGAGCAGGTCTGTAGTGTCTTTGATCAAAACTGAACCCTGAAATGAGACAGTGATGTACCAAGGACATGTTCAGAATGAGCTCAAAATATGTAAAGATGCTACAGTGTCAGCAGTCCTCAGTTTGACTCAAATTAAGCTACCGCAATATTGCTACAAGCTCTGAGACTGAAGGGAATCTAGGTCAGGGACTGAGGGTTACAGGGACGACAGACCAGGGAAATGTTCAATGTAAACATCAATCAAACATTAAGCATTGCGTTATAGTTGCTAGGGTTCTCTGGGTGGTTTATTACTAGCAAGTCAAAAGAGCCCATTCAAATTGCTTAGAAAAGTGAAAGTAAAACCACACCTCTCTACACCGTCGCATAAGCACAAATCATGCAATGCACTGAATTTAAAAAACGTTTGGTTAAGGGTTTGTGCAAAGGTTCATGCAAAATAGCAATACTAACAGTGATGCTTGCCTTAGTAAGAACCCAACATTACACATGGCTCCACAGTCAAACACCAGAACTCTCAGAGAGCTGCCCAGTGAAAACAGGAAATGAAGGCAAAAGAGACAGGAAGTGCCAGCAGGATGTTGTGTCAATAGTTTATGCACTGCAGATGAAAGGATAGTATGGGGGAGGGGTTAAAAACAGTGGCGGGATTGGTTTCATCCGCCACAATGATTAGTGAAATCATCCACATAGCACTTGGCGGTTCTGCTCAGAGATAATGCAGAATGTTAATGCATATCTGAGAGGCGGTGTGAACGCAGGCCACGCTTCACCTCTTCAGAAAGCTAGCGCCGCTGGGAGACGTGGTAATAAAACCCAGGCAAACCAGACACTGACACAATTGAGGCACCACCAGATCTGATATATATACGGCGAAATCACAATAGTGAATAATTCATAAGAGTGACGGAAAACGAAATACTACCAAAAAAAAAAAACAGTCCTCCCTCTAGGAATATGAGTAACGCTCCATGGCTTGGCCGTACGAAGGCCAGAAAACATCACCAGACCGATCTGTAAGATAGCAGCGAATCTCTCTCTCTGCCCACAGGAAGCAGACACGTTCTGAATGCGAGTGTGTGCGCATGTTAGCCAGAGACCAATAGCGTGTGTACCAGCGCACATGCCTGCCAGCGTTAGCATGGCGTGGGCCGCAGTGGAGCAGCAAATATTACTGTCTCTTATCAGCCAACCCACTCCCTTCACCCTGATCCACAACATTCTCCCTCCACAGCTCACGTCCACCGTCTGCTGTAGCCCGCATGCCCAAAGATATCAAATCATGCAGTGCATATCCCAAAAAAGCACCTCATGAGCTACTCTGTAACTTCCTCTGGAAATGCATTATTTGCAAGCTAAATGCATCGCCACTAGCTGTGGCACTGCATCTTATTTCCATGCCAAGTTCTGCCTCTAATACATAATGCAGCAAAGATGTCTGCGGCCTGAGAAAAAGCAGCAGAGGTAATGAGCAAACACAGAAGATGGAGGCAGGAAGACGGTGAGATGGAGAGAAGTATCCTGAGTGCTCCTGGGCCTTGTGGGTCGCTCCGGCACTACTAAGTGGCACAGACGATCGTGGCACGGTCTCCCTGCATGCAGAACGCACCGAGAGCCCACGAGAGAGACGCGGGGAGGGAGATGTAAAAATATCAGCTGGATAAATTATGTATTTCAAACGGAATCTTCCAGAAAATGGAGGACAGAAAACACCCTTTGTGACAAGAGTGAAGCTGGCTCCATTTTCCCTGGACTTCGATACACAGTTACAGTCGGTGATCTGCAATAATGATCTGGGTCGGGCCAGAACTTTTCATTTGCCCCGTCTGAAACATGATATAAACAGTGTATCTTTCTCTATGCCAGATTTTAAAATTAAAGCAGCAGTTTAAAAAAACAGTAATAAATCATTAAAATTAGGGATGCAACGATATGAAAATTATAGCGATACCGATATATTGGCTGACAAATCTAAACTTTTTATATCATTTTTGAGAGCCTGATTATAAAAACAAAAGTCTCACTATTAAAATCCATGTCCCAAACACACACAATTATGATGTTCTCATTATAATGTTATATAGCCTATATGACAGATTTGTGCTCTGAACTGTATTTCCCTTTTTTGAAGTGATTCCAATCATATTTCAAGCAACTCAAACCCATCATGATGAACAGTGAAGTGTCTCAGATGAAGGAAATGATACATTATTTATCAGCTTTAATATAACGGCCATTTTCTTATCAGGCCGAAATGAATATATATCGATATATTTGATCATCCCTAAATAAAATCTTAATTTTATATTTAAATTGTCACTTTTTTGCAAATTAAAAATTAAGTTTAGTTGTTTTATAAACTACCAAAACAGTAGAGATGTATAATCATATAAGTTATCAATAATTAGTGTCTGTAAGTGAAGAGTTCAGATGCAAAAGCCGCTAAACGCCACCTCCGTCAAAAATGAGATTGAGCGAATGCTCTCCGCACATAACATATCAAATGCTTTTGCGTCAATCCCGCTAAATCCCAGCGTCAGCCCATTCAGAAATACCGGTTCGTTGGCAGAAACCGCTAAACAACACCTCCCTTTGTCAGCAAAATCCTCCAAGTCCACAGAAACCAATCAGAAGACGCCAAACGAATCATATGATTCGAGATGAATAACGGTGCGCGAATGAGCCGGCTTTCAATTGCCGTGCTGCAAGTTATCATGTTTTTTACCATCATTACAGTGGCAATGACAGGATTTTGTGTGTAGCAAGTAAACAACAGTGTTCCTTGTGCTTCTGTAAAACTCTGACAGAAACGGACGCGTCGCTTGCAACTAGCGTCAGGATCTCAACTCTGCTTTCATCAATTGCAATGATTTCCCATCTTTAGTGATTTTGTAACTGTTCACTATGTCTTGTTGTCCAAAGAGGAGGACTTTTGCAAAAAAAAAAGCACACTTGGACTTAGCTGACTATAGTTTTGCAGCAAAAGACAGTTAAATTTGTTAAATACCAATTAATTGACTAGTGACATTTTTAAAATAAGGCATTTCAATAACTGACTAATAACTTTTCATAGCCATTAAAGTGAAATTACTGAACCTAAACATAGCCTAAACCTAAAAAAAAAAGCTAATTTAAAAGAAAACATGTCAGACAGACTTGGAGGTTTTTGCATCTGAACTCATCAAGTATTGGTAAAAATGGCAAAATCAGTGCATCCAATTTATTAGGTTTGCTTTCTTTGGGGAGCTAACTCTAGCTCATTGCAGATTAATCAACAATACTCTGTCTCCATCTGCAACATCTTCCATTTCATTCAGGCCAGGACTGAGTTGATAGTGGCTTTCGTAGAAACTACTAACACTTCATAATTAAAAAAGCTCCCATTGTAGCAAAGCGTTAAATGTGCGTCCAACTTTCAGAAGCAGCCGAACGGGTTTTTATTGTCTGAGCTCATTGCGGTAATAGAACAAAGATCTGACTAGTCCTGTACTGGAAACCTTCCAACTGAGGGAGGAGACCATGGAGAGAACAGCTCAACTACATCAAAAAGTCCCAGTAAGGGTGCATGAGGTGGAACACAGCCAAGAGCTGGACGGTTTCCATTAGGAACAGACAATGATGCAGCATAAAAACATGCAACAAAAGCCAAGCTACCTTCACAGAGGTTGTAGCTGCTAATGCATGGCCACTGAATTTGAGAACTGAATGGAATATTCAATGGGTATTAATAGATAAAACAAATGCAAAAGCCACACTTCAGTGTTTGAAGCAAAATAAGTGTTGGAAGTGGACAGAGAAAGAGAGACAGGCCAATCAAAGAATGGACGTGACCACACCCCCCATTAGCATTACAATGAGCACTTCAGGCATTGTCTGGTGAGAGGGAAAATGGGCAAGATTTCACGCCTTACGGCCACGTCTCAAAGGGGGAGGTGTTCTGCCAACGGCTTGCTAAAAGGTTACAGAGAGACTGTGCCTCGACTGCAGAAAAAACAACCACAAACCCAAAATAAACTGTCTTTCCAAACAAGTTACACAACAAAATCATTTGACCCTACAATCACATTAAAAATAGCCAAATTGCAGCATAAACGTGCAGCTTGCTGAAAACTTTCACATTCAGAGGAAATACTTCAGATCCATCAAAAGATCCCCCATAAATAAAAGAGTATGCAATCTCACCCTTCTCAGCATGTCATATCCAATAAATTCCCAATTACTGGACTAACGGTTTCTCCATCCGCACTCCTGTCACTCCAGCACACAGTACTGAACAACAACAACAACAGCAGCCCACACACAAACACACTTCCTGTTACCCATAGTTCCATGCTTCAAGCTGGCCCAGCCCCCTTACCAGAGTCAGAATCTTTCTGATCTCCATTGGCTCCGACAGTGAAGGGCAGCTTCCTCTTAGGAGCTTTCTCTTTCATCTCTTTGACACCATCGCTGCGGTCCAATTTAGGAGTCTTGTTTGACGAGCCTTTGTCTTTATCCTGCGGGAACATGGGAAATAGTGTAAGTTTAGCACAGCAAATGATTCAGCTCAGAGTAAGGGACAAGGACAAACATTGCTGTCACAAAGAATAAAATGTAGAAGTTACGTAACTACGTAAGTTTTTATACATTGTGTACATCTTGAGAAGTCTCATGCTCACCAAGGCTATATTTATTTTTAAAAAATACAGTAATTTTTTTTGAAATATTACACTTTAAAATGGCTGTTTTCTGTATATATATATATATATATATATATATATATATATATATATATATATATATATATATATATATATATATATATATATATATATATATATTTTTTTTTTTTATGATGTAAAGCTGAATGTTCAGCATCATTACTCCAGTCTTCAGCGTCACATGATCCTTCAGAAATCATTCAGATATGATGATTTGAGCTCAAGAAACGTTCATTATTATTAATGTTGAAAACCGTACTTTTATTCAGCAAGGGCGCATTAAACTGATCAAGAGACATTAAAGGCATTTATATTGTTACATTGTTCAAATAAATGCTAATCTTTTCACCTTTCCATTTGAAGAATCCAGACAAATAAAGTTTCCACAAAAAAATTAAGCATGCAAAAATGGTTTTCAACATTGATAAAAATAAGAACCATCATTAATAATTGAGCACCAATAATAAAGCACAAAATCAGCATTTTACTATGATTTCTGAAGGGTCATGTGACACCGAGTAATGATGCTGAAAATTCAGCTTTGAAAAATCACAGAAATACGTTATTTTAAATTATATTAAAACAGAAAACAGCTATTTTAAAGTGTAATAATATTTCAAAATATGACTTTTTACGGTATTTTTGATCAAATACAGCCACGGCGAGCTTAAGAAACTTCTTTCAAAAACATTTAAAAGTCTTAATGTTTCCAAACTACTGTAATATGGATCTTTTCCCCAACATCAGGATTTTAGGGTTAAAAATAGTATACTTATAAAATGGAAAAAGTGTGTTCTAAGATTATTATATATTTACACACAAAATCAATGTTCTTTGCTGCCCAGTGAAAAGATTAAAATAAGAGAAATGTCACCATTAAGTGCGGAGACAACGCGTGTCCATAAAATCTCTCCTAAAGTGACTTGAAGCAAGACGGTAGATATTCTGTGTGATAAATACTTAAAGAAATTCGAGAAGGGGTCTGAAACCGTTCCAGACCTTTCACATCAACAACTGGAAGCCATCAGAAACCCCCACCACCTTCAAAGCTGCACACACCCAGTCCTGCCAAAAGCCCACCATTAAAGGCATTCAATAGTCACATCTCAAATACAGCCCATTTCACAAAACACACACATCAGCCATTCTTAAGAGACAGTTTCACACTGCCTGTGGTTTCTTGCTACTGTACAACTAGGCCAAGTTTCCAACAACCATGGAATGGGTTTAATAGGGTAAAATGTATTAAATGGAGTTGAGAGTACCTGAACTCTGTTAATGAAAGTATTATGAACAAAACATGTGCATGCACTTTGGACAAACCCAACTATGGGTTGAAACTAATTTTTGAGTGGCATGCAATGGAAAATAAACGGATTTAACCAGATCTCTTCATGAGAACACATGTGGTTGTACAAATAATAACTCCATAAATGCTGTGAGTAATCGTCTGATTGTTGCGAGAGGAAGTGAGACTGGAGCAGCTGGGGCTGTGTCTGCTACCGGCACTGCTAATGAAGGCTAATTAAAGAGCTCTTAGTGCCGTGATAAAGCTAAAGCTGAATGCAGCGTAAAGCCGCTTCTGCTGCGTCCAGCCCTCATCCTCCTCTGTCATGAGACTATGATGTCATCTGCGTACACACACACACACACACACACTAGTATTTGAACTGAGTTCAAAGACTTCCTCTCACAGAGACGGCCAGAGAACGATAGCTAGTGAGAGCAGAATTTCTTGCAGCACGTAGAGAAATCAAGCAAAAAACGGTTTCACTGCTTTTCTCTAAAACCATCTGTGTGAGCAGCCCTGTTTACTTACTGGTCTCCTAGCAATGCTTTCACTCTTCCTCGCTCACGCGCTCCCTCCCTCCCCCTCGCAGAGTCTGATGCAATACTACACAGAATGATGTACATACACACACCATCTGGGCTGTAAACTCTTCACTAACTCTTGCACCAAAACACTGACCCTCAGATTCAAAAACACTCATGAAAAGAAAAGCGCCTCTATTTATATATTGCTTTGTACTGCATTTCTACAGTGCTTTCTACCACACTTTTTTTGTATACGGACTGTTTATTAAGTGCCGTTTTCATGTTGGTCGTCTTGTTTTGTCTGCATTAATGAATCCTGGGATGGACGCCAATGAATCTCAATCTCCATGTTGAACAACCTCAAGATGGTTAAACCTCTTAACTAAGGATTGCCATATTCTCACAGTTTTGCCTATGTGAGGGTAAAAGGCGGTGCGTTTATATTACAGCTGTTGAGTTATGATCAAAATCAGGCATACTCAGACCAAAGAGCAGAAGTATGCACAGAAACAGCATGTCTAGACAAATGACGTCAGAATTTATGAAGAACAAAGACAAAATGCTAAGAGTTAAAAGCATGTGCTGTACAATAAACAGGATTAGGGGACACAAACTATGTAAATGCTGTCAAACGATTAATCGCATCCAAAATAAAAGTTTGTGTTTACATAATATACGTGTGTTTGAATGTATATTTGAATACACACATGCATTTTTTTATATTAATATATAAAACATTTAATATAAATTATATAAATATGTATATACATGCAAATATTTCTTAAATATATACATGCATGTGTGTGTTCAAATATACATAATTATACACAGTACACACACATATGTAAACACAAACTTTTATTTTGGATGCGAATAATCGATTTGACAGCACTAAATTTAACAAACATTTGTGACCCTGGACCACAAAACCAGTCATAAGGGTCAATTTTTTTTATTTTTTGAAATTGAGATTTATACATCATGAAAGTTGAATAAATAAGTTTGTTAGGCTAGGACAATATGTGGCCGAGATACTATTTGAAAATCTGGAATCTGAGGGTGCAAAAAAATCTAAATATTGAGAAAATCGCCTTTAAAGTGGTCCAAATGAAGTCCTTAGAAATGCATATTGCTAATATTTTTTTGTTGTTGATATATTTACAGTAGGAAATTTACTAAATATCTTCATGGAACATGATCTTAATATCCTAATGATTTTTGGCATAAAAGAAAAATCAATAGTTTTGACCCTTACGTTGGCTATTGCCACAAATAAACCCGTGCGTTTCACAAGAGTTCTATATAAGAAGAAAGTCTATTAGTGTTGAAATTACCCAGTAAGCTGTGTTATAGAGCACAGGGATCCGTTTTAAGCACCGTAACCATCTTAAGAGAAACGGTGTCCTATAGGTCTTACTCAGGGGAGACGCCATATTGAATTTAATGCGGATGACACGTACAGTCTTTACAATGGCACGCACTGTATAAAGGTCCTAGATCACGTCATTTTCACAACGGTTTGTTTTCCGAACGCACGGTTTTCTATCCCTCGTCACAGCCTTGCTTTCATTCCTGTCAAAAAATTAAGTATGCCGCTACCCTAAGGTCTATAAGTGTAGACTGACAAGTTAGTATGATCATTTATTGATTTAAATATGACATAAATGTTTAGATTAGTGCTGTCACTTAAGGTTGGGCGATGTCCCCTAAATTGGCAGCTGACGATGTTTACAGTAGAACATCGCGACGGACGATATCGTCGTTTTTTTTTTTTTTTTATAAAAAGATATAATTTACTATATCTGTATTTTACTATCTCTTTACATAAATACTATTTTCTACTTCTACTACTATCATTTTGTTATTTGACTAACCCAAATAAGGACTCATCCGCGCTAGGTTGCACGTGAGGGAAAAAAAGTAGCTTCCTTCCACATTTTTAAGAGTTTATTTTAATATATCTCTTTACGTAAAAACTATTTTCTACTTAAAACTATAATTTGGTTATTAACCCGGTGTTTTGTATGTGAATGCTGTTTTATGTGAATATTAAAGCACAAAGCTTTGTTTTCAAAGGAAATCAATTCGCAGTTAAGTGTCGCATCGCAGCCGTGAAAGCATAGGCTGTGGATTCATGCTGAATGAGAGAGGTAGGCTGAGCACAATTTAAGATTTGTCAGCTTTTTTATTCTGTTTTGCGATCTGGTCACCCGATTTTCAGATTTCCGTGAATTTTAACAATAGGCCTAACGTTAGTCCATTTTATCCCACTGGACATGGACATCTCGATTCTTCTCCCAAATCTTCACTCGCGTCGCACTCATTTTCGCAGGGAACGTTTCTTCCTTTCGTTTTCTTATAATTAAGTCTATTATACCCATTCACATCCTTTACTATGGTAAAGTAGAAAAAACACTGTAGGACGAATACCTTTTTACAATTTTTATTGTGCTTGTTATTAGACTTGGTAAGGCGCGTCAAGTTTATTTGAATAGTGCATTTCACCCACACACACACGATTTTACTTTAGTTTTCACTTTAGTTATCTCTGGCAGTGCATAATGAAAAACAGCCTAAAAATGTCTTGACCCTGTTGAAGATAAAATTCGCTCTTCAGACCTTTTACAACATCAGGAGAAAACATGAAGACGAAGATATTTGAAAAGGTGTAGCTCGTGTCCCACATTCATCTCATATGACGCATCTTTGCGGGGAAATAGGCTATGAAACAAATCTTTTTTTAACTAATATTTAATTTCCTTATCTTTATTCTTTAAATGTTTTACAGGCTGTAGTGGGTTGCTTCACTGACGGAAGTGCTAAAATAAACACGCATGCTTATGAAATGGATGTTTGAGCCTCGTTTATTATTTCAAAATGTAGGCTATATATATCTGGCATAGACTACAGTATTTAAAATAGCATATATGCATTAGTTATACTCTCAACTTAATTTACAGAGCAATCCCTGCAAAGTTTTTAGTTTAACTATAGAAGAAGATTACAGAAGACTCGCAACGGGGGGGGCGTGGCATCACCATGGTGGTGATATCATCGTCCATCGGCACAACCCTACTGTCACTAATGATTATCGAGTAATCGCAGATTATTTTGACGATTAATCAAGTAATCGGATATTTTGTTGTTGTTGTAATAAACAGACCCAAGCAAAGACCTAAGCTTTTAAAATGACTTCAAATACATATATAATAACAACGAGGCAATAATATTTGGTTCAAATAAAGCATCAAAAGCAAGTAATCATATGGTTTTATAGAACAACACTGTTAAAATACACAATGTAGATAAGATTATTGTTTATATTATGCATATTATGTATGCAGAGGGTTAAACACCCTGGTGATACAGCAGATCAAATCCGTGTTTAATATTGGCTAAATTACATTTAATTCAAATGTTCACATAATCTTTAATATCTGTCCACTTCCTTATGATAGAAACGCTATAGCCGCTGTCATTTCTTTAACAAGATAATGTGGACATCAAAACATGCAAACTCCGAGCGAGGGGTTAAACTTATTTTGAAATTGTGATGAAGTTCGCATACTTAGAAACGTATTGTATTGTATTGTATTCTTCTGTGTTGACGTAGGTTTATAAATGATTTACCTTACAAATCTGGAGAAATAGCGCACGTTGTGTTCTGTTATAAGCAACACAAACATATGCAGAGATGGAGTTTGAGATGCACCACGCGTGTAAACGTGCAACACTTCGCTATGAAACACAAAGCGCGTCAGACTTTATATGCTTTATCAAATACACGTTATTGGAAACCCAAAAAAACCCAATACTACAGAGACGGAGTTCATGTGGAGAGGCATTGTCTGTGAACAGAGCCGCACATAACCGACACACATAAATAATTAAAGTGCATATATATTAAACCCGCAGGGCATATATTTATTTAATATACTGCATGCATTATATATTAATTAAAATCGCAGCCTTTGTGATTTCACAATAGCACTATAGTATGGTCTTTAAATGGTTTTAATATTTCATGCATCCTTAGTAATAATGCGGTTCATGGATTCTCGTCTGTGTCCATCGTCCACTTCCAGTATTTTGCCAGTTACTCAACATGGGTAAATTGCTTTTTTTTCTTTTTTTAAATCAAGTACTCGATTTTAGTCAAGGAATCATGACAGCCATAGTTTAGATGTTTAATATCAAATAAAAGATCATTCTTAGTTTGTTCGAATGCTGATCACACCAACACAGCAATGCAGAGCAATGTGAATATGTAGCCCTTACGACAACACTCGGGATAAACCTTACTCAATGGGTTGCTACTTAACAGCTTAGAAAGGTTATAGGAGGTTATACCGGCACAGAGTGTGTGTGGATATAAAAGCAATTTTCCCTCACCTTCTTCCCACCCTGCTTTTCCACCATGTCGGTGTTGAGTGGGAAGTCCTCCAGCTGGGGGGTTTTAGAACCCCCACCCTTGGGCATCGTTCAGCTATTGCCACGCCAAACCTCATTCACGCTTCCATCGCATCGTCATCGACCGTCTGTGAGACAGAGCCAAAAGAAGGGAAGGACACATTAGCACTTTACTGTCAAAGCTCCTTTAAGACATTTCACTCAACACATTTCCATTTTTTGCTCAGTTGTCCAATTGCAAAACCCTTTAAATGCAATAGATCTTCAAAACAAATAGCATTTAGATACAGATTCTATGAGCACAAGAAGTGAGAAATTACATCTATTAAATGTTCTACATACAATCAGTCAATCTATTAGATGATGTAAGAACAGTAGTAAAAACTCAACAGTAGGGTTGGGTATTGTTTAGGTTTTTTACAATACTGTGCCAAACCGATACTTAAAAAAAATGGATGACATTAAAGAATGGCTTTTTATTGAAAAATAAACTTTAAATTGAACAATTTATTAAAAGTTTAAAGTACACTTAAATATATAAATACAAAACACAACAAATTCACAATAAAACCTAAGCCACCTGACCCAACTACAACAGGCCTAATTTAACAGTTACAGTAATGACAGCAGTCGGCGGTATTCTGGGTCTGCTACAAACCAGCTTCAAGTTTCAGCAGTTCTTTTGCAGAAATATGACCATATTCTCTCTAATATTTTAGAACGCATCGCCTTGTTTCCATGGCGACACGTCGTGCTTCTCACGTGACACCGCAGACATAATAGCGCTGTATGACAGATGTATTGGTTTTATTTCGTTTTTTCTTTATTCAAATTATTCACAAACGTATTAACTGTCATGAACCATTTGATATTGTGATTTTCAAATATGTGTTTTGTCGTTTAAAACCCTCATGTTAGTTGATCTATAATGCGCGATGGGCGCCTCAGAGAATCGGATCTGTCGGATTGACATCCCATAAATTCATCCACGTCTCACCAAACACATGAAAGTAAGTGACCGGTGAACTGGGAGATTAATAAACTATATAGTTACTATATACTGTGTATCTGATATAAAGAAGACAGTCAAATTATAACTGAAAGGATTGTTATTGCCGCTTCCATAGACATCAGTGTGTATTTTTTGCTAGTTCTTGTGTGCATTTAAATGTCTGAAACCTAAAATAAACATGATGTGGTTGAAAATGCTGAATAGTTGTGATATGTGACGAGCGCTGAGAGAGTCTGTCTCTGTCTCGGCGCCAGCCAAAGCGCGAAAGCACTGCGTTCTGATTCGGTCCGGTTACAGACCGGCTATATACCAGTGCCCAACCCTACTCAACAGTCGTCAGAATGGTTAGTAGAGTAGTCACGATTATTACAAAATCACCTGACCAGAGAACACTTCAAATTACAATCATAATGGCATTTAGCTGCATTTTATTTTCACTTCTCATTCTCAGGATTTAAATTAACACTAAATCTTTATAAAGGAAATCCCACATTTTTATTTGTTTCAAAACAAATGACTTCCTTTCTGTAACTGACATGAACACATTCTTTAATTTACACCACCACAGTCAACTACCAGTCAAAACTTTGTATACTTGACAGCCCTACTGTCAACAAATTGCATCATTCATGTCTTCCTTTGTGAGGATAAGGTAGACCTGTTGTAGATAACAGTTAAGCAATCTAAATGAGTGAATCTTTTCATAAGGACATAATTGACACATTCAATATATGTTTTAAACGCAACACCAACATGGAATTTGGATCGTTCCCCAGAATGCATTTGATCCGGTGAAGCAAGAAAACAATTACAAACACCAGCCAAGATTTTTATGTTGTCTGGCTTTGATTGCATTTCCATACACCCCAGGTATTTGCAAATTTAAGCAAAACCTTACAATACCAATATACTTCAATACATATCTCCCCCTCTCAGTTACAATCCAAAAATCAAGCATGGTGATTCTAAAGCTTATAAAAAAAACAGCAATCCGGACACTGTCACGTACACACAGATCTGAGCTACCGGCAAACCGATAAGATAAAGATATAAAACACTAAAGCGTCTCGGTGAAGAGCGCACTGCAGGGGGGGAGACGGCTGCCGCAAGACACTGGAAGGAAAAAATCAATTGGTTATTAGTATTGCAAACTTACTGCACAGACAGCCCAGGGCTCAACGCTAAGGATTGTTTTTCTACTGGCCCGGTTGGGCCAGTGATTCAAATTTTTACTTGCCCTGACAAAATTTTTACTGGCCCCACCACAAAAAAGTAATAAAATAGGCCTAGTTATTGTTTTTGATCCATGTAACCTTATTAAATAAGGTTGACTCCAAAAAGCCTAACTGATATATATTTTAAATATTGTTAAAGACAGGACAAATAATCGAATTACGAGCAACAGCACAAATAAATACAACAGAACAAACATACAAATGAAAAACAGTTCTTTTCAGGTTTTTCATGGAGGTCTAAACTAGATTTTCAGGTACAGAAATAGTGATCAAATGTAAAATATCACTTCATAATCTTCAGTGTATAAATATAGATTAACCCTTATTAAAGTTATTCAGTCAAGAGCAGCGTGTGATTTACGTCTTCTCGTCTTTTATGAGAAAACGCTTCCCTGCCATTGACGAGATTTCCCTGTCATTTCCCTGTTATACGGTAGGGGGCGCTATTACACATCTCCTGAACGAGTGCAGAATCTCCTGATCAAAACACAGGCGAAGAAGCAGCAGAAACGAGCGATCTCATATAAGCAGATGCATATGTAAAATAACGCGATTATCAACAGTAAACATCATATAAATCAAAACTAATGTTACTGAATGAAATGAGCTCTAGGACTGTGAAGCTTTGGGGTGTTGAGGGACTCCATCGACTCCATCTGTGTTTGATCACTGATCTCAATCTGATCTGGATGCAGTCTTTGACAAAAACGTGATTTTTCCTCAGCTTTTTTCATGAAACTTACTAGGGCTGTGCGATATTTAAGAAAAATGCAATATGCGATACCTTGTTAAATAACGCGATATTCAATACGATATTGCTTTAAGTGTGTAAAATCTATTAAAATTATTTAAAATATGAGAATGATACCATTTATGTGTTTCACATTCTTTCCGGGAAAAGAAAGCATCAACTTCTGAAAGTGACCAGCAGTGTTTTAGCAAACATTTATGTCACAAATCTGACAATATCATTTTAACATCAATGTAAACAAACAAAAAATTGAATGCCAATATTTAAATACCAAAAACTCTTTGCTTGAGTTGGTAATATACAGTAATATCAACCTAAAACTTAACATCAAGAACATCCAGGTAAACAAAGACAGCTGAACTAGGGGAGGACGATCATTTGTTATTTTAATTTATCTTTGTTATTAAAAATAAGAACTAAAAACAATAGTCTTCACATTAATTAAATATACACTGATACATAATAAAGCTACAAAGGTTATTCAGCCAAGAGAGATTTTCTCTCTTTCTTTTGTTGTTTGACAGCGGCAGGTTTACTGTATTAGCAGACTGTCACTTTAAGAGCTAATGCACGGATGGGTTTCTTTCCCCAACTGATAGCGTTCACTTAAAGCATAACCGACTGTGTTTACATGAATACTCGTCAAGACAGCCATTTTGACAAATGTGTGTGTATTTTACCGTTTGAATGTGTAACAAGACATGAAACAGAACTGAAGGGATCACACGCTTTCAGAGAGGCGGCTTGTGCGCAAGGAGTGGTTTTTGCAAGTTATTGCGTTTAATAACTCTTTTTAACGTCAAGCAAGTCACATAAGTAACAGTCGTGTGCCCAGTCTATTCTCTGCTATATGCGTCGACCTAAAACGTACACTTTTCACAATGTTGAAGTAGCCTATTAAAATCATTCAGATATTGCGTGCCGTTACGATATGCATATCGCGATAAGTACATTTGCGATATATTGTGCAGCCCTAAAACTTACCCACACTCAAGAGTTGATAAAAAACATTATGCATGAAGCTAGAATAAAACAGAGGGTCTGTTCATTCTTTTGATATATTGCATATTCATACAAGATATCCTGTGGGCCATGAAACTTGTGAAAATGACAAACGCTGGCAGTGACTGGCATATTTCATGTTTACGTTCATTTAACAGACAAAACCGACTGTTTACGATGATACTCGACAAGACAGGCATTTTGACATCATTTTATGTGAATGTTCGCGCACTGAGACTTAAGCTAGTGTTGCTGCGCCGCGCAAGAACCAAACTGAGACACGGGAACTTTCTCGCCTATGTGCGCTTGAATATTTAAACAGGCAAGGCTTACAAATGCAAAAATTATAAACTTCAATGAAGATGCAGCACTGGCAAGTAACAGGTCGGTCAACTGGCCCGAGAGTCTTCCACGCTGACCCCGGGCCATCGGGCAGTCCTTATTGTCGAGCCCTGCAGCCGATATCAATACAATGAAAGTTTTTAATCAAGGATTTGACAATATGGTATTTAGAACAAATGCATTGGTTTAATGTCATCTTTTTCTTCTCATATGGGAGCATTTTTTATGCTGAACGTTCCCACAGAACGGCTGTAGAGTGAAGATGCCCTGTCGCAATTTAAATCAAGCATGTGGGTTCACAAAAACACACATTCATTTGCAAACAACGTCACATAAAAGCCTCTTTCGTAAAGGGAACCATCACAATGAAATAAAAAATGCATTGCATCATACCCAAATGCTGTGAACGTGTACACGACAAGTGACAGTGCTCCAGACTAACACCTGAGAGCTGTGGCACCTGATTTGGTGCTCAAACGAGTCGCGCAGCACATCCCGCTTTTGTTTGCCGTTTGATGTTTCTCATGTGTAACAGAAATGGCAGCTCTTATCAGTTGGGCACCGTGGTGGAGGCACCAGTTTGTCCTCCTAACAAAATGCAGTCGCGCCAGCAGGAAAAAAGGTCGCAAAATGCAACCGTTCGGTCGCAGTCTGGAGCCCTGAGTGACTTAATCACCCTTAACAGAAATCTAGTGGAATTTAACCAAGATGTTTATGGGTAATGATGCTTGGATCATCTCAAACAAATATGTGTAATACACAAGGCTTAACCTGAAGGCAGCTGTACACTGTAACCCTCCCTCCATGATGTACGTTTTAGTTTTGTGTGCATTGCCTGCTCCTTTTTCCTTCTCCTGCCCAGGAAAACTGGCACTCACCACGACTCTGGCGCCACAGCCCTCCTATTCAAAGACTGCTATTTATATCCCCGGCTAACGTACCACACGCGCATGCAGGCGGCGAGTAATACCGCTCTTCTGTTGTCTCCCACAGCCCATCGTCACCCCACAAAGCAGCTCCACACCTCAAAGTGGTCGAAAGGTCAGGCTCTAATGGGGATAAACAAATGTGGTGTGGAAGAGACACACAAACATGGTTGGGTTGATGCATGTTCTAGAACAATACATGCCCAAACAGGTCTGTTTTAAGACCAAAACAACCACAGGGCATTCAACTCGTTCTATATGTTAGCTGTGAGATCCCACAATTCAACTGGCTGAAGGGAATCAGACTCCACTATAATACTGTGCAATGCATCTGCTTATGGAATCATGCATTTGTGTGCTTGTGAAAGTGTTTCTTTTCCTGCAGAAACGCTTGCAGGACACACAGAGGAACGGCACCCAGAGAAGAAACACAATAACATCCATTCCAGAAACACGGCTCATTTCCTCTGCTTTCCACCCCAATCAAAAGCTGCTGCGCATCTGCCATCAGTGTGGGTGCTTGTGTCAGACAAAGCGTGTTTTTTTTAAAAATGTTTTTCTGCCTGCAGCCAGCTGTAATTCATCACATATGAGGTCTACTTTTAGCACTGTACTCTACTGTAGCTGGAGCAGACGGCACAAGGCCCAGGTTTAATCCTGACATCTCCCTGCATCCGTTTCCTGCTGCACAACCACACAACAGCAGCGAGAACACACAGTGTGTGTAAGTGTGTACACATTCCCTGCAGCGGTCTCGCATACGTCTGAATCCTGGCAGATTGTTCAAGAACTCAGCAGAAAAAGTTGACATGTCCTAGCCAGGTGCAATGTGTTATTGTATGGTAGCCATTTTTTTTTCCTACTATGGAAGTCAATGGCTACTGTCAACTGTCCAGCTACCAACATTCTTCAAAATATCTTCTTGTGTGTTCAACAGAAAGAAACTCATTCAGATTTGGGTGCGACAACTATAACGATAAAAGTATAGTTGTAAAAATCATTCTAAAAAAAGAATAGCAGAGTCACAACGCAATCATAACTATAACGGCACAGAGAAACGATATCATTGGAATTCATTTTTTTCCAGGTAATAAATTATTAAAATTTGACAGCCAATCATAATCCATCCTGCTTTAAAGAGCATTTAAAGCAGCAGATGGCAAAACTACACTGGAGTGGACGCTAATAGTTATCGTTATATTTATCATTCTTGGTGTAAAAAAGATAAAGTCGCATTTAGCAAAATAAAGCTTGGCGATAATATAGTTTAAATTGTGTTAAAGTCAGGGCTTGACTAACTTTTTCAGCCACTGTAGCTAGTGGTTTTCCAAAGTTACTAGCCACTCTGCAGTTTTGACATCGATACCATGGGGAAAAACTGCCATATAGATATTTTTAATATCATCTCATAATTTGTCAGGAGGTTTATTAGGCTGCTGTCACTAAGAGCTAACGCACAAATCCATTACACTGTTACACATGCGTTTTGTTTCTGTTTACCTTCACTTCAAACAGAACGGAGTGTGTTTATGTGAATACTTGCGTCATTTTGACATTACTGTGCGTGTATTTGACAGAGTTAGTTTTTGCTGCTTATTGTGCGTAATCAGTTTAGTGCTGAGAGGCGGCTTTATGTGAGTGTGAGAACAAAATGGAATGGGTAAAATTATGCGCAATCCCACACGGAAATTCAAGCCCTGTAACAGCAACAATATTCATCCAGAGCAAATGAAGCGAGTGAGTGAGTGGAGGCGGGTTTGAGATGAGAGTAAGAAAGTGCACAATTGTGATCCACTATGAAACAGTCATATCACAACAACTCTAGTCTTCAATAGTGATCACAGGCGTCACCATACAGGATACATTTTTCCAGCTCGATGATGGGCAGATAGACAGGCCTTGTTAGTGTATGGCTGGCTCTGGGTCATGGGATTAATCTGGGAGGAATGTAGGCCCTCTCAGTTTGCTGAGGCTGACCCTGGGTCAGCTGCCCAGTGCTTAGACAGCTTCCTCCTGCCTGCTGACGGTGCACTTCTGCTTTCGCTCGGCCGGGAACACAAAGCTCCCTCTAATCTCCTGCTTCCACCGGCCCGACGGCCCCTTTCACAAGCACATCGGCATACTACACAGATTTGGATAGAAAACCAGCATAACATGGCTGTTCTCTCAGAGAAAAATAAGACTCAAAAAACAATTGGTTTGCTGCATGACACTTGATACACAGTATCGTCAGATCTACAGGAGCTGCCAGAAAAGACTGAATGCTGTATGTTCAAAGAAGTCTGTATTTTCACATTTGAGCTGGGGCTTCTGTCTCGCGTAGGGCTGGGCAATACATCGATGCTAATGTACATAGTGTTGGGTACCATTTACATTTTAACCGGTACAGTACCTGAAATTCTATGCTTTAGGGATACTTTAGGGATGTTTCTCTCAATAACTGTAAAGAAACTGGCATTTAACACTTCTATAAATGACTTAGAGTATGTATGCATGCATGTATGTATGTGTATTATACACTCACCTAAAGGATTATTAGGAACACCATACTAATACTGTGTTTGACCCCCTTTCGCCTTCAGAACTGCCTTAATTCTACGTGGCATTGATTCAACAAGGTGCTGAAAGCATTCTTTAGAAATGTTGGCCCATATTGATAGGATAGCATCTTGCAGTTGATGGAGATTTGTGGGATGCACATCCAGGGCACGAAGCTCCCGTTCCACCACATCCCAAAGATGCTCTATTGGGTTGAGATCTGGTGACTGTGGGGGCCATTTTAGTACAGTGAACTCATTGTCATGTTCAAGAAACCAATTTGAAATGATTGGAGCTTTGTGACATGGTGCATTATCCTGCTGGAAGTAGCCATCAGAGGATGGGTACATGGTGGTCATAAAGGGATGGACATGGTCAGAAACAATGCTCAGGTAGGCCGTGGCATTTAAACGATGCCTAATTGGCACTAAGGGGCCTAAAGTGTGCCAAGAAAACATCCCCCACACCATTACACCACCACCACCAGCCTGCACAGTGGTAACAAGGCATGATGGATCCATGTTCTCATTCTGTTTACGCCAAATTCTGACTCTACCATCTGAATGTCTCAACAGAAATCCAGACTCATCAGACCAGGCAACATTTTTCCAGTCTTCAACTGTCCAATTTTAGTGAGCTTGTGCAAATTGTAGCCTCTTTTTCCTATTTGTAGTGGAGATGAGTGGTACCCGGTGGGGTCTTCTGCTGTTGTAGCCCATCCGCCTCAAGGTTGTGCGTGTTGTGGCTTCACAAATGCTTTGCTGCATACCTCGGTTGTAACGAGTGGTTATTTCAGTCAAAGTTGCTCTTCTATCAGCTTGAATCAGTCGGCCCATTCTCCTCTGACCTCTAGCATCAACAAGGCATTTTCTCCCACAGGACTGCCGCATACTGGATGTTTTTCCCTTTTCACACCATTCTTTGTAAACTCTAGAAATGGTTGTGCGTGAAAATCCCAGTAACTGAGCAGATTGTGAAATACTCAGACCGGCCCGTCTGGCACCAACAACTATGCCATGCTCAAAATTGCTTAAATCACCTTTCTTTCCCATTCTGACATTCAGTTTGGAGTTCAGGAGATTGTCTTGACCAGGACCACACCCCTAAATGCATTGAAGCAACTGCCATGTGATTGGTTGATTAGAAAATTGCATTAATGAGAAATTGAACAGGTGTTCCTAATAATCCTTTAGGTGAGTGTATTTGTCAAGTTAAACCAAACTTATATTTTGACGGGTTGCCGTGAAGAGCTTTGAGTTTGTGTGTTTGATATGGAGATGAAGTTCATGTCCTCACTCCTCATATGAGACATCAGAGATGGAAACATGCGACCGCCACACGCGATTCAGTGTGAGTGTGTGTGTGTGTATGTGAGGTAAATTAAACCGCGCGTCTGCGCCATTCATTCACACAAAGACACGCAGGATTCATATTTAAATAGTCTTTTTGCGGTTTAATATTCACAGACACTCGTCTATATCCGCAGCGTTCTCAGGTACCGAAATTTGGTACCAATTGATTTCATGTAAATCAGTACTCGGTAGTACCGATGTAATTCAGTCAGTGCCCAACCCTAGATGTAAGTCAGTATCTAATGGAAAAAAATAGACATTGTATTTAAAATTGGGATTTTTAGCTATATTGCCCAGCCCTAGTGTCACATGTCAGGGTGGGATTGTGAACCTGCTCTGATATGCCACATTATTAGTTATTTTGTCAGCACATATGGTCATTACAGCATTTCCTGTTGACAAAGCCTATAAACTGTCAGCATGGTTGGTGAGACGCTAAGAATAAATGACTCTGCACCTGAACTCTCCGCTCAAACAAATATTTCTCCATCCATCGATCAATAGCACCCCTCCCCTTCTTTTACTGTAGCGATCCTCTCTATGCGGTCAAACAGGGGCCATCGCAGTATGTTGCCTCAGTCTAGCTCTTCCTCATTCCTCACACAATCGCTGCTGCACAGTATGACTATTATGGGCTGCTTTGGTAACGGTGCCTCCTGCTGGGATAAAACGGCCCACAACCCCCTAGCTCTGCACCATGGTAACGTAGGGTACTTTCATCACGTCCACTGGTATTTAGTGCAGCTGTCTGTCAGCAGAAAAGAACTGCACTGCATTGAGTGAGTATGTGTGTGTTCATGTACGTCACATGAGCTCAGGGATTTTTCCCGGTGTCTACAGTGGCGCCACAACAGCTTGAGGGACGGTCCACACCGAATCTCAGAAATATTGACAAACAACGGAAAATTTGCATGAAAAAAGGTCTAATGTCAAGAGCAGAGATGCATCACCAAGCCTCTAGATGGCAAGCCTGCAACCTTTAGCCAAAATGCTAATGCTAACGCTGTTGCGGTACGCAAGGGAAGGAGACCAGAGGCCGTTTTTGAATGAATGTCAATGGAGAAGCGGCTTCACTACACTGAATAAACAGCTCATCATTTAATGAATCAACTGCATGTCCACTAATCTTCAACATGTTTTATACTAAACACTTCGGTTGGGAACGATATGTGGATTTTACTATGATAAAAAGGTTATTTTATAAGAGAAGTCAGAGAAGAGAACGTCATGAAGGTAGGACTCATTTATGGCATTACCACAGTATTTAATATTGAGTAATATTGTATATTGTTTAAAGAAAGTAAAAAATACAGATGTTCTCTTTCTTTGGCTTTCAGGTTTTACCACTTATGATATGACTTGAATTGTAATGACCATTATTACATTTATGCATATGGCGCTGATATTATGCATTTTAATGAATAAAGAGAAAATTTGTAATTTAATTATAAATACTGTGTTATATTGTATGTTGTTAGTCTTGTATTGTAATGATTTATGACTGCTAATCTTTCTTACACAAACCCATCGATTCGCTTCAGAAGGCCTTTATTAACCCCCGGAGCCGTGTGGAGCACTTTTATAATGGATGGATGCACTTCTTTGGGCTTCAAATTTTGGGCTGCCATTATAAAGCTTGGAAGAGCCAGGACATTTTTTAAATACATCTCTGATTGTATTCGTCTGAAAGAAGAAAGTCATATACACCTGGGATGACTTGAGGGTGAGTAAATCATTTTTGGGTGAACTATCCCTTTAAATGTAGTTTTATGCGCCGTGCAGTGACTAGTAATTTGCAGCTAATAGAGATATTCACATTTTTCCACATGTAAAGCCAACAATGCAGTCCTACTGTACATTTACTGGCGATATAACACCAAATATAGAACATTCACAAGACCAATGCGCTAATAATCCACAAGAAACTGATTAACGTAAACCGTAACTGACTAGCATAAAACTTTGAATGTCATTACACGATAGGCTGAGAAGCCGTTACACGTTCACCAATGGTAAGAGATACAGACCCTCTCATCTCCCTATAATAAGACGTATATTCGATGAACACATGCATCTTTGCACCAGTGTAGTTCCATCAGAAACATGGAGACGTGTGGGGCATAACGAGGGCCGTGATGGAGACGTGTGGGGCATAACGAGGGCCGTGATGGAGGCTCGATGGTTCCCAGGTGTTGCAGAGAGCATCTTAATGAACGGAGCTCCGAGGCGTGGCGCGCTCGCTCTGTGCCGTGGTACTGTAACAGCCTATTTACATTTCATATAAGAGCGGCCGCCGCGGCGAGCCCTGTTTGGTGTGCAAATAGAACACTGCTGAGGCCAGCCGGGCCCACTGCCGTTTCCAGGCAACGGCAGGATGGGGTTGGCTGAGCAGCCCCTGACCCACACCAATTCATTTGATTAGAGGCTTTTGTGCCGTGAGGAAAGAAGACAAACAAGTGGAGGAGAGAGGCGGCAAGCCACACTTTTCTTCCTGCAGTTACCCTTTATTATTCCAGTGATGTGAGGAGGCTGTATATGTATTCTGTTTTTCCCTTAAAACAAACACAAAAAAAGATGGCAGTGCTGTAGTGGGAGGAGTGGTGAAGGAACGGCAGTGATATTCTGGGAATGTGTCGTTGCTAATGAGGAGGCCCAAATGGAAGCAACACCTGCTGAATTGTAAAAGGCTCAGTAGATTTCCACAGAATTCAAATCCACCACAGCTTGCTTTTTCTAAATAAAAGGTTGAGTTTACACTGGCTAATTTGATAACGCTTTCTGTTACCAGTAATGGTAACTTCAGAACTGATTAACATTACTATATTTAAATTTCTTCACAATTTTTTTTAGTCCTGTCAACATAGGAAACTAATCCAACATAGCAGGACAGGACCTAGAGCTTGATTCAAACATCCACGCGATCTTATTCCTAAATGACAATGATTCGCCTGTGTCTATTAAACCTTTAACCGAAGCATTCAGATCTGCGTTGGTGCTGACATTGAGCCAGAGTGAGCCGTTGTCATGTATAGTAGGGGTTGCACAGACTAATCGACTGGTCAACTTTAATGCTCTGCCATGACGCTTTAAGCTTGACGTCGACTAGTCGCTGGCCTATAGAATAAGCCATTTCCTAACATGCAAGCTCCGTTTCCAACAATTAAAAGGACAAATAAATACATACTCAGAGAGCTCTCCACAAGACATGTTTGATTATGCAATCTGGATGCTCAAAATTGATCGGGAGAATGCACGCTTATTGTACAGGTAAGACCACCGTTCTAAACTAATGCTTGCTGCAGCCACTGTAACGCACACACATAGCTCGCACATCATGCGCGCCTCACAAAATCATTCAGTAGCACAGAAATGTATTGTCAACACTGTTCTGTGATTTATCAATGAAATAGCTTAGAAACTAAAACGTTCTAGCATATATTTCTTGAGAACTAAACCCACAGCTTCACTATTAGTAGAGAGACGCTGGCAGGTAGAATTAATTCACACGCAATCGCTCTGTCTAATGCATTCATATAATGTAATCTTTATTGTGCTACTTTATCTGTATCTGATTCAGAACGAACATAAATCTGTGAGAAATATAACGACCCAAAGACAAAAGAACTGAAACAAAAGCTGTTATGTAGAAGCAATAACCTTTTGGGCAGCGCTGCGTCATATGCCATAGCTGTCCTGTGTGCACACAAAAAAAACACGTTCGTGTCTCAGCCCGAGGTTCAGGCTTATTTGCTCATAAATCACGTCATCAGCGACTAGTCGACGTCGACTTTCCTCACATAAATGTCGACTTTAAAAAATCTGAAGTTGTTTGCTTACATCGTACACCACTAGGTGGCGGCAAGTGACTATAAATATGTATGTCATTGAATCATTCACTCAAAAGATTCGTTCAGAAACACGGATTCATCCAGTAATGAAACGAGTGACGTCTTTATGAGCGAGTCATTGAATCATTCATTCAAGAGATTTGTTCAGAAACACTGATTCATCCAGTAATGAAACGAGTGACGTCTTTATGAGCGAGTCATTGAATCATTCAAGAGATTCGTTCAGAAACACTGATTAATCCAGTAATGAAACAAGTGAAGTCTTTATGAGCGAGTCATTGAATCATTCATTCAAGAGATTCGTTCAGAAACACTGATTCATCCAGTAATGAAACAAGTGAAGTCTTTATGAGTGATTCATTGAATCATTCATTCAAGAGATTAGTTCAGAAACACTGATTCATCCAGTAATGAAACAAGTGAAGTCTTTATGAGCTAGTCATTGAATCATTCATTCAAGAGATTCGTTCAAAAACACAGATTCATCCAGTAATGAAACAAGTGAAGTCTTTATGAGCGAGTCATTGAATCATTCACTCAAGAGATTCGTTCAAAAACACTGATTCATCCAGTAATGAAACAAGTGAAGTCTTTATGAGCGAGTCATTGAATCATTCACTCAAGAGATTCGTTCAAAAACACTGATTCATCCAGTAATGAAACAAGTGAAGTCTTTATGAGCTAGTCATTGAATCATTCATTCAAGAGATTCGTTCAAAAACACAGATTCATCCAGTAATGAAACGAGTGACGTCTTTATGAGTGAGTTATTGAATCATTCATTCAAGAGATTCGTTCAGAAACACTGGATTCATCCAGTAATGAAACAAGTGAAGTCTTTATGAGCGAGTCATTGAATCATTCATTCAAGAGATTCGTTCAGAAACACTGATTCATCCAGTAATGAAACAAGTGAAGTCTTTATGAGTGAGTCATTGAATCATTCATTCAAGAGATTCATTCAAAAACGCTGATTCATCCAGTAATGAAATGAGTGACGTCTTTATGAGCGAGTCATTGAATCATTCATTCAAGAGATTCGTTCAGAAACACTGATTAATCCAGTAATGAAACAAGTGAAGTCTTTATGAGCGAGTCATTGAATCATTCATTCAAGAGATTCATTCAAAAACACTGATTCATCCAGTAATGAAACAAGTGAAGTCTTTATGAGTGAGTCATTGAATCATTCACTCAAGAGATTCGTTCAAAAACACTGATTCATCCAGTAATGAAACGAGTGACGTCTTTATGAGTGAGTTATTGAATCATTCATTCAAGAGATTCGTTCAGAAACACTGGATTCATCCAGTAATGAAATGAGTGACGTCTTTATGAGTGAGTCATTGAATCATTCATTCAAGAGATTTGTTCAGAAACACTGATTCATCCAGTAATGAAACAAGTGAAGTCTTTATGAGCGAGTCATTGAATCATTCATTCAAGAGATTCATTCAAAAACACTGATTCATCCAGTAATGAAACAAGTGAAGTCTTTATGAGCGAGTCATTGAATCATTCATTCAAGAGATTTGTTCAGAAACACTGATTCATCCAGTAATGAAACAAGTGAAGTCTTTATGAGTGAGTCATTGAATCATTCATTCAAGAGATTCATTCAAAAACGCTGATTCATCCAGTAATGAAATGAGTGACGTCTTTATGAGCGAGTCATTGAATCATTCATTCAAGAGATTCGTTCAGAAACACTGATTAATCCAGTAATGAAACAAGTGAAGTCTTTATGAGCGAGTCATTGAATCATTCATTCAAGAGATTCGTTCAAAAACACTGATTCATCCAGTAATGAAACGAGTGAAGTCTTTATGAGCGAGTCATTGAATCATTCATTCAAGAGATTCGTTCAGAAACACTGATTCATCCAGTAATGAAACAAGTGAAGTCTTTATGAGCGAGTCATTGAATCATTCATTCAAGAGATTCGTTCAGAAACACTGATTAATCCAGTAATGAAACAAGTGAAGTCTTTATGAGCGAGTCATTGAATCATTCATTCAAGAGATTCGTTCAGAAACACTGATTCATCCAGTAATGAAACAAGTGAAGTCTTTATGAGCGAGTCATTGAATCATTCATTCAAGAGATTCGTTCAGAAACACTGATTAATCCAGTAATGAAACAAGTGAAGTCTTTATGAGCGAGTCATTGAATCATTCATTCAAGAGATTCGTTCAAAAACACAGATTCATCCAGTAATGAAACAAGTGACGTCTTTATGAGTGAGTCATTGAATCATTCATTCAAGAGATTCGTTCAGAAACACCGATTCATCCAGCAATGAAACAAGTGAAGTCTTTATGAGTGAGTCATTGAATCATTCACTAAACCAATTTTCTTTAAATATTCATTCTATTTAATTAAACATTTAATCGCACAGCTCTATTACTTGCTATAGTGGTGCAGGTATGAGGTCAGAACACGGAAGACTAATTCACTGCTGGTTTCTTTGAGATTTTCCTATGGGTTTTTATATTGGGGTTTTCCAATTTATAAGTAAAATAAAGCCTGTGGTAAACATAATTTGACCATACTTTTGACGTTTTGTTCTACAACGTACACGGCACACACTCACAGGCCAAACTGCGTTATCTAGTTACTTGCATATGTTTTCAAAAAATATACATACACCTCCGTTCAAAAGTTTTTGATCGGTGAGATTTTTAATGTTTTTAGAAGTCTCATGCTCACCAAGGCTGCATTTATTTTATTAAAAATACAGTAATATTATTGAAATATTATTACACATTAAAGTGGCCGTTTTCTGTTTTAATATGTTTTCAAATGTAATATATTTTTATGATGTAAAGCTGAATTTTCAGCATCATTACTCCAGTCTTCAGTGTCACATGACCCTTCAGAAATCATTCAGATATGATGATTTGAATCAAGTTATGTTTAACACAGGCTTTATTGTACACAAATTTAAAAATCCCCAATAAAAAACCCCATAGGAAAGTCTTGAAGGAACCATTCGTCTGCAGGGTTCTGACGTCATACCTGAACCACTTTAATGCTATTAAAAGTTGGTGGTATTTGGGGTGGGGGGGTGCTCTCATGGAAATAGACTAAATCTGCAAAACTCCAATTTTGGTCATTAAATGCATTCCAAAGATTTCCCCCAAACAATCAGAATGGAAAATGTGAAGAAAGTGCACAGACTCAATGCAGGCCAACAACTGAGGCAAACTCAAATCACTACTCGAGCTGTGCTGCGTGAAACGCCACTCGCTCATTTCTGACAGCGAGGTGAAAGTGTAATCCGTTCTCAAAAACAGAGACTCTGACGCATCACTCTCCCTCTTCCCGGACATGTTCTCTAACTAGAGACGTGTCTATATCTCTTTCTCCATCGCTCTGCTCCTCCTCCTCCTGTTTCACATGCAGAAATACATCCGACTATCTCAGAGACGACCAGAGAAATGGGGGGGAGATCATAGCGCGGCAGCTGACACGCATGCATACGCGATATGCACACAAGTCCTGTTGCCTAGCAACGCATGAGCAGGGGCACGTGTTTCTGAGCAAAGCGAGAGAGGATGGTGCGGTGAGGAGGTGGACTGGAGTGCTAATGAACATGTGTGGACTTATATGCATGTGTGGAAAACCATTCCTAACCTTTTGCAAGGACGACTTTCCCATCTTAATTCTGCTCACATCTGGTATTCACAACATCAGTCTCGTGATCCTGGTATTACGCGTCTCAAATGCCTACTTGCAAAGAAATTATTCAAAGTTATGCAGTCCTAATGCTACAGTATTGTTGCACACAAGCCTCAAAATACTGGCAATGCCACTATTATTGTAAATACTACACAAGGCTTGACCATTCCACTCGCATTTGCGACTAAAAATAGCTTGAACTGTAAAATGTATTTTGGAGCATGTGTGCCTCAGTTTTCTTAAATGTAAGATCATAAACAGTCTTCAATACCTTAAATGGTATAAAAAGCGTCTTGATTATTTTAAGGCATCTTATATTTTGGGGATGGAAAAACTAATCGTGATAGTGATGTGATTATTAAACTTCAAAAGGCTGTGATTTCATTCAATAAATTTGAGCGCTTCACGTTTCAAAGCCTGAAGGCGGCGCTGTTGTGCATTCAGGCTCGCGCACATTTATGCCAGGCGGTTGCTTATGAATTAATGCTAATCAATACTTTACAGTGTTTATATTGTAATATGTTGTATATGGTAAGAATGCATATTTTATCTCCTCGTCTGAATTTGAATGAGCAGCTGCAATAATAAAGCATAGACATTTCAGAGTTTCTGTATTTCAGGCTCGTTTATTAAATAAAAGTCACACTGTGTGTCCGATTTACACCCCGGCTATTATTTGGTTAAACAAACCGTATGTAATTTAATTTAATTTCAATTTGATTTAAAGTAAACTATTGCAGCTTCTGTCTGGGATGCCTCGTCACAGGAAGGAAAGACTAAGAACGTTATTAAATATAGAGATTTTACTAGTTATCAGTGTTATTATAGTTAACAAAAACCATTAAAAAAATCTCTTGAAATAAATAAATGTTAACTAACATAAAATTAAATATAAAAAAACTTAAACTTTTCTTATTTTCATTTAGTTTCATTAACCTGATGTACCAAAAAAAATAATAAAAAACTTTAAGAATTACTAAAACTTTTAATTGAATTCAAAATATTAAAAACAATATAGTATCTCAGAGATACTAAAATAACACTAGTATGGCGAAATCTGTTAGTGTTTTTTATATTTATAAATGCAGAAATAGTTGCGCCCCTAAATTTTTCAACTTGAGCACAGGTGCACCTTGGGAAAAAAAAGTAAGTGTCAAGCCCTGCTACAGAAATCACAAAGTACAGTTTAAATACAAGTATGCAATAATACATTTGAAATGAACAATGACTTAACCTCTAATTTTCCCTTTCTGGATTCTTGTGAATTAGCTCAACCCTTTGGGTTATCAAAATAAAGCCTTCGTGTTGCGATGCTCAATGGTTTCATAAGGAATGACTGAGGTATTGTGACAACCCGATTTGCGACTGTCATATTCCAGTGCATTTGTATGCATGTCTGATGTGATGTGTTGGTAAATCAAGGAAACATCCCAACACAAGAGCTGATTGTTAGAATAATAACATTCCTCCCCACTGATTTTCAAGGCAAATGCCTGTGGCGGCTTATGTAAGCATCGTACACATCAGCTAGTGATTTTTATATGCCTGGTTGTAGGTTAATCCTACAGTGTATCTACAGCCGCCATGTTGTGGAAAAGCTAGATAACAATCAGGGAGGCCTGCATCTCAGGGAGAAGAAAAAACCCTAAACACACACAGTCCACAGTTACGGTCAGCCAAACCACTTTCCCTCAGAGACTTCTTGCAAAATGTGAATGGTTTTCATCACTTACGCCTGGATGCAAAGCCAAAACAACAAACGGTAAGCATGTTTACAATGGCTGTCTAAATGCTTTTAAACGAGAGCTGCGTGTAAGAGAGCTCTTATCCAATGAGAGAAGCTTGCACATTGATGGATGTGTGTTAAATGGTGGTGGGGAGATATTTCAGCCATGATTTTCCTTGCATAGCAAATTTGCTAATTGAGCAGTGAAGAAAGCAGTGCTGGAAGAGACACAAACAGTGGCTAGCAATGTTAAAATCTTCATAATGTGAATTAGGGATGCACCGATATGATCATTTGGCCGATAATTCGAAAAGCCGATAACCGATATATTGACAGATAAATCTAAATTTACCCTAGTGTTCAGTAGTGTCCCGATTACAAAAACAAAACTCTCACCATTAAAATCCATGTCCCAAGCACACAATTATGTTTTTATTATAATGTTATATAGCCTATATGACAGATTTGCTCTGAACTGTATTTCCCTTTTTTGAAGTGATTCCAATCATATTTCAAGCAACTCAAACCCATCATGGTGAACAGTGAAGTGTCTCAGCTGAAGGAAATAATACATTATTTATCAGCTTTAATATATCTGCCACATTTTTTATTGGGCCGATAACATTAAAAAAGAACATATATCGGCTGATACCGATATGTAGGTCGATATATTGTGCATCCTCCAGTGAGAGAGCAGATGGAGGGATAACGGGAAGAGGAGGGAGCAGGATGCATAATCTGGATCCTCATATTGACAGGAAGGCTGCAGCAGGATTAGTCCTGAGAGAAGATCCGCACATAGAGAGACCTGTACAAGGCCGCTACACACCGCTCAAGATAATGAAGCCATTTGTCACTTCCTCCCAGTCCCTGCATATATACTCTGGGTCTAAAAATACATTTTTGCCACATCTGCCGATGTTAAGTGAATTGAGAAAATGTATTGTCCATTAAGGTTGAGAACGCCAACGTTTCAGTTGACACTAATACCAGTGAAGATCACAATTCTACAAACTAATTTCACTATTAAAGTGAAAATTAATATCAGGTTTTAAGGTGGTAAATTTAAGACCTTTTAAAGACCAATCAACAAAAATAATAATCAATATGTAAAAATGTAAATGTAAAACACTTCAGAGTTTGAAAATATATCTTCCAACAGATATCGGTTACTTTAATTCATTTTACTAAAAAACAAAAGCTTTAATATTTAATATGGAAATAACTTTTACTGTACCTTCTGATCAAACTGCAAAAAGGGTGTTTTTACTCAGTATTTCTCTTTCTTTAGTACAAATGTCTAAAGAATCCTAAATCGTGATTTACATCAGTTGTAAAATGACAAGATATGAAGTCGTGTTGATCAAAATGAAGCGAGAACAAATATCTGCCAATGGGCTCAGAAAAATCAGCTAAGTTTTGACAGATATCTGTTCTTGTTTTAAGCGTAAAAACTCGCTTAATTTTAACTTTCAGTTTCAAGACTTCATTTTACATTTGCATCTCAAGTAAACTTGATTTAAACTTTAGATACTTGTATTGGAAAACAGGACAAAAATATTTCAATGTATGCAACATTTAATGCAATGACTATGAATTTCAGACTTTCTGCTATGATTTAAAACCATTTTAAGGCCTTAATTTGTGAGACACGCAGAAACCCTGAATATACTACTGAACACTAGGGTAAAAAAAAAAAAAAAAAAAATCATGCATATTTTTATTTTTACATGCTGCATTTATACTGCAAGGCCAATGCATTGACATTTTGACTATAATCTTTCTTTTCTGTAAATTTAATTTAGTTACCGTTCTCTAAACCTCGCAGATTGAACAAAAATGATTCATGCTGTCAAAGGTGACAAACTGCAGGAAATCTGAGCTGTGAATGTTTTCAGCACGCAAGAACATGTATGCATTAGCTGCCGACGGCTGAGAAATCACGTGCTGTTAACATGCATAACATACTTAGGCACTGCACGCTGTTCCAGCAAGACACGAGCACAGCACTACAGTGGCAAAAAACAAACGCAAGACTTGCCAGAGCAGCCATGCCGCGCCAAAGCGCCTGCCAAACCAAATCATGTCACGGTAACTATTAAAACGTGAGCGTGGGCGGGTGGGACGCAGCGTGCTTCTTCACCTTTCATTCAGTGTGCTGCGCTCAGGTTCTCAGAAATCAGTCTATAGATTCAAATAGTTGTGTTCTCGCAACAGATTTCATTTCAAGAGGACAAATAACCATGGCCTATGCATTGCACACAGAAGAACTAATGCCAATCTCATTCAAATCATCATCAAGTATGAGGGTGAAAGGATACGCTTACACTGCAAACCTTACTGTTCTGATTCTGACTTTTTTGCTCATATAAAGTTTTTTGTGTGTTTGTTTGGCTGTTCACATTATTTAACTCTCATCCTTTCCTGGGGGTCATAAAAAAATAAAATAAATGAGTTCATCTGAGTGGTCCAAAACCCTAGGACTTTTGGTCGCACTTGAACCACGAATGCACAAAAAAACATTTACTGGATTCGAGGAATTTTGTGGTTGAAAAAAAATAAATAAATAAAATAAATAAATAAATAAATCCTTCCCCCATGGGTCAATGAATAGAAGATGAGGAATGCTTCAGTACACATAGAAAAACCTAAAAAATGCTCAATTAAAAATTGCTAAAACTACCAAAAAATTATTGTATAATGTCTACATGTGTATCTGAATGCACACAAAAGGGAACTGGCTTTAGGACCCAGCGGAACAGCTCATCCGCTCCATATAGAGCTATAAGGCATGAAATATCATCTTATATTATTATTTTTCCACAAGAGGTCGGCAGAGACACCCAATGTGAGATATTTTGAGCTGAATTAAAAGGGTTATGCGTGAAATAGTGAGTTACTTTGAACTGAAGTTGAAAGAATGTGAAGAATGTGCTAAAATTACAATATTTATTATTTATTGATCAAATCCAGTAATTGAAAAGGTAAATAAAGCAATATTGCATTGAAAATAGAAAAAAAATATCTAAATGAAATAAAGTAAGCTTTCTGGGCAAAGAAAAAATTGGGAGACAGGCTATTGTATGTCACCTAATTTGCGTGAATCAGGGAGCTCGTGTTTACTTTGGCTTTCGATTCGCGATCGCATGTTCTCTGTGTATATGGAGCGGCTGTGCTAAGCGTGTCTACAGACATTTATCAGACACTATCAGGCTCTGTTCCGCACAAATCCTCCCCCATGGTCCTGTCAATCATCTCACCTTACTCTCGTCACGTGACCAGTGAACTGTGATTCCTGCTTCGTGTGTGTGTGTGTTAACGCATGTGATTGCAGCTCGTGCTGGGTGAGACTTTTACAATAGTTTACAATTGAAGCAACCGTTATCCAAATGAATTAGCAACCAACTAACTGAATTGGAGGATTTAATATAAACGTAGCGGTGGCATATTCTATGTTAATTTCACACTCACGCTCCGTCATGGCGATATTGCGAGACAGCTTTTCACTCTGCCTTTTAATCTCACAAGATCTCGTCACACCCCTACTATATATATACACACACACTCACCTAAAGGATTATTAGGAACACCATACTAATACTGTGTTTGACCCCCTTTCGCCTTCAGAACTGCCTTAATTCTACGTGGCATTGATTCAACAAGGTGCTGAAAGCATTCTTTAGAAATGTTGGCCCATATTGATAGGATAGCATCTTGCAGTTGATGGAGATTTGTGGGATGCACATCCAGGGCACGAAGCTCCCGTTCCACCACATCCCAAAGATGCTCTATTGGGTTGAGATCTGGTGACTGTGGGGGCCATTTTAGTACAGTGAACTCATTGTCATGTTCAAGAAACCAATTTGAAATGATTCGAGCTTTGAGACATGGTGCATTATCCTGCTGGAAGTAGCCATCAGAGGATGGGTACATGGTGGTCATAAAGGGATGGACATGCTCAGAAACAATGCTCAGGTAGGCCGTGGCATTTAAACGATGCCCAATTGGCACTAAGGGGCCTAAAGTGTGCCAAGAAAACATCCCCCACACCATTACACCACCACCACCAGCCTGCACAGTGGTAACAAGGCATGATGGATCCATGTTCTCATTCTGTTTACGCCAAATTCTGACTCTACCATCTGAATGTCTCAACAGAAATCGAGACTCATCAGACCAGGCAACATTTTTCCAGTCTTCAACTGTCCAATTTTGGTGAGCTTGTGCAAATTGTAGCCTCTTTTTCCTATTTGTAGTGGAGATGAGTGGTACCCGGTGGGGTCTTCTGCTGTTGTAGCCCATCCGCCTCAAGGTTGTGCGTGTTGTGGCTTCACAAATGCTTTGCTGCATACCTCGGTTGTAACGAGTGGTTATTTCAGTCAAAGTTGCTCTTCTATCAGCTTGAATCAGTCGGCCCATTCTCCTCTGACCTCTAGCATCAACAAGGCATTTTCTCCCACAGGACTGCCGCATACTGGATGTTTTTCCCTTTTCACACCATTCTTTGTAAACTCTAGAAATGGTTGTGCGTGAAAATCCCAGTAACTGAGCAGATTGTGAAATACTCAGACCGGCCCGTCTGGCACCAACAACCATGCCACGCTCAAAATTGCTTAAATCACCTTTCTTTCCCATTCTGACATTCAGTTTGGAGTTGAGGAGATTGTCTTGACCAGGACCACACCCCTAAATGCATTGAAGCAACTGCCATGTGATTGGTTGATTAGATAATTGCATTAATGAGAAATTGAACAGGTGTTCCTAATAATCCTATATATATAGCCCAGCACTAATCTGCTAAATGCAACCATAAGAGATTAAGATATTATAAATATTAACAATGATTTTCTGTTGATTTGAAACTCAAAGTACTCAAAGTAATAAAAAAATTAAATTCTTCAATGTCATGATTAGGGTACAAATCAGGGAAAATCTGAAAATTGTCATTTCATGAGGGAAGGATTTGTTACAAAGTGCAAGGGAAGGATGAGGGTTAAATTGTCTTTTAAATGCAAATACAATATTGGATAAGGAATGAACTGAGCTGGATGAGGACATCCCTGTTTTCTGCAGAGCTGCTTTATGGCTGAATTGAACTTAATGAATTTCACACAGATATTGAACTAAACTGAATCAACATTGATCTAACTTCAGCTGAGCAATGACACTATTGTATTTTTTGGAGCAGCAATTTTTTTCCTGTTTATCACTGTAAGGCTGCTTTCAAACAACTGGTATTGTATAAATAAAGGTGCCTTGACATGGCCAATATCAGTCAAGTATGAACCAGTCACAGTAAAAGAACCATAAAAAATAAAGAAAAATAGCACGCAGAACTGTCATTCAGAAGTAAATATGAAGTCAGCGTTTATGCTTTCATTTATAAAGTGATGTGCTGTGAAAGCTAGTGAATTTGAGAATGAGGAGTATAGTTTTCCCTCATAGAGCTGTCATCATAATACTTATGAACTTCGCTGCCGTCTTCCATATTAACCAAGTGACCAAAAAACTACAGGCATGTAAAATTGCGATGAATGTCAATCTAGAGTGAAAAGTCGCATAATTTCGGATATGGCTGTTTAGACTGAGGTTGCATTAGAAAACAGCGTATAAACACCTGTATCTGAATTAGGACCACATATGCATGTGCTCATGCTGGTATGAAAAAAACAGATCTGAGTAACATATGAGCCAAAAAAGGGGATTTGAGTCACTTCTGAATGCAGCCAAATATTCAACTGAACCAAATGACAAGTGAACGCCTGTATAATTCGACCGCATCCGCTGATGCCCTAGGTTAGCTGGCATGCTACTGCATTAATGTGACTCAAAAGCTTTTTAAGCACAATCAAAGTAAAACACAGCTTTTTAAACAAACTGTATAAAGATTTAAAAACCTCAACCTTGATTGTTACATCTCCTGATGGGAAAGAGGCATGTAAACCAAAGATGCCCAGGTGAGAGTTGTTCAAGTGAAAGCAGTGGATGTGATAACAGCAGGGCACATGAGAGCGGCAGCCGAGAGCCCACAGGTGTCAAGAGCGCCTGTCATCTGTACCCCGAGGCTGGGCCGCAGGCACCACGGTCAGACTTCAACACAAAGACTCCCAAACAACCAATCACTCTAGCACTGCAGTCTAAACACACACACTTCCTTTATCTAAGACTGCAGCACTTCTGGAAAGAAAGGTTCTATGACTGCGTTGCAATGCTCTTAAGCTAACAGTCACATGGCTTCATGAGGAAAACACTAGCTAAGTTAACTATTTAGTGAGTAAGTGTGCTACCAGTAACAGCTGGACTGTCAGCATGTTAAAAGCCTCTGAGAACGTACTAATTTTCTAAGCTTAACCCCTTCAAAATGTCACTTTTGGTTTGTCTTCAATAATAAATGGAATCCTGGGTTATCTTTATTCACGTTTCACACTGCTCATACTATACCCAGGGTTAACAGTTAATCCTGGGTGTGCATAAGATGCCGTTTCACATTGTACATTCCTAAACCCGGGGTTAAAGTCCTTATTTGCATATTTGCTGTGTCTGTTACTGACTGGACAAAACGCAGCATGTGACCTGTTTACATAAAGGCTCTAGCATTGTGCATCCTCATATTACACATTTCTGACTGGGCGGCCAAGGCACATTGATGCACGTTTTTTTCCTGAGTGAACTTTTCAAACTATAAAAAGGTAAGAATAAAACTGTCTCTACTTCACTCCAATTGCTGCGTTTTCCATCGTCACTTGACATTTTCCTATCATACCCAGAAACGACTGTGTACACACATCACACTGTTTCCGTGACTGCCCAAAGTGCGTGAACATAAGGCACGCGATTGGTTGTCGGTTGCGAAGCATTAGTTGTAAAATTCTAACATTGCATTTGGCACCGCAATGCAGTTAACACCAACACTCCAGAGCAGGGTTTCATAACCCCGGGTAAAAAGCAGTGCTAACCCTGACATCTAAATTACAAGTGTGAAACGCTCCTTTACCCGGGGTTAAAAGCGGTGTTTAGAACATCGATAACCCGGGGTTAAGCGCAGTGTGAAAAGCACTTAAGGGTAGCTCTGGAGATGAAGTTCATGGGTTAATGTCTTCATATAAGCGAGGCGGCAGACGCTGAAAACCGCGGCACCTGCTTGAACGTGTATGCAGTAGATGAAACCGCACCATTCATTCACACTAAACCTTTAGACTTCATAATTAAATAGCAGTCTTTTTGTGTGGCTTAATATTCACAACTAGTCCATTTCGCAATTTGATGTAGTGTACAGCTCTACTTTTGATTCATCTACATTTTGCCAAACTCCATGATAGAGTAAATTCCATTTTATGACTGGATTCTGCATCACCCCGATATCTTTGTATTGACTTTGTACTTGAACATTTGATAATTTTTGGTTTTATATTAGGTGTCTGGTAAACTTGACCCCTTACCCCATTAATACAGACTAGTCAACTAGCATTGGGACCAAAAAACTAAAGCAGAACCACCATTATACCAGAACAAAACTCCTGATTAATTTTGGGGTTAGCAGTGGCTGTTTAAGTGCTACAGTGTCTCTGGGGCCCAGGCTCAGCTCGGGGCCCCTGGCTAACAGAGCAGTTGCCAGAAAAGTGGGTATAAACAGTGAGGATGGGTGGGTAGAACCTGATCCCCGAATGGGGGGAAAAATGCACACGCCAACAAAACAGCAGAGCAAACACCACCCTTTATTCCAGAGCACTCCTGATGGAGTCTCTGTGGCGGCGGATCAGAATGGCAGGAATTACTGCACATGCACACAGGACGGGTGTTGGTGGGTACGGTGCAGACAGGCTATGGAAACTGGACCTGAGCAGTGGCATGAATTAAATATCAGAGAGGGGGATAAAAGAGGCCAGGCTCACAGTTAGTAGGGTGGTGCCCCTTCTAACATACTCGTTCTGCATGATCATACTTCACCAGAGAGAGATGGAGCATTCGCATGTGTGTGCGCTATAGAACCACATGAATGCTACAAGCTTATAACACTTCAAAATATTCAGTCCAGTCATGACCTCCTCAAAGAGTATGTTCGAAATGACATGCTACTCTATATAAATACCTGCACTATTTTTGCAGTACTCCGGATAGTGTACACAGAATACACATTTTATGGAATACCTAGTATTGCACAGAATGCTACATTTGCCAACACGTGACACATCTGCTATCAATCATTCAAGAAAAATCAATAATAGGTGAATTAAGAGTAGTTTGTTTTATATAGCACTGTTCTACAAACTCATGTGTTCATGTGTCAGACAGTGTTGCATGCTACTCTTAGAAAACATAATAAAACGAGTACTGTGCAATATGCAGTAAGCTAGTATTGCATTCAGGAAAAAGAAATACTGAGCAGCTCTAGTCTGATTGCAGTGATATGGTGCTGAGAAAGGAGCACTGTGTGTCAACAGATGGCCATCTGCTCATTGTGATAATCAATATTCTCATTAGGCAAAGTAGAGCTGCACCAATTAACGGTTTTGGACTTGTGCCTTCTAGTAACAGGGATGCTGAATTCGTAACACTGCTATATTTAATCAATGCATACCTGGCTGAAGATCTGGAAGGGTTAAAAAAACAAAAAAAAACCTTAAGCTTTTGTAATACTATTCCTAAAGGGGGTAGTAAAGAAGAAAAAGTAACTGATTAAATGGGTTTCTAAAATATTAAATTGAGCTGTTTATTACTCACCACTATTACTGTCAATTGTTCTGCCCTCAATAAAAATATATGATTTTTTTTAATGTTGTTTATATGTGTATGTGGTGTTTTTAATATGCTTTAAGTCAAACCATGTGCAAATTCTTAAGTCAACACCATTGCTGAGCATTTTCTCCTTAAAACTGCAGTGAAAAGAGACGCATTTTGAAATCGCCAGTTTTTCTTACGTCACAAACTACCTTGCAACCAATCATGTCAACGTGTGGGCGGGCTTTAAAAACTCATTACCATTCTGATACATTGACTTATAGATGAGCCTGTATAATTCACTCATCAAATCAGTTTCTGGTTCAAACATATATGGCTGAACTAAATAAAATAAAAACAAAGTATTTCCACTTGCCATTGTGCAGTGTTTACTACGGTAAAGTCAAGTGGATCTCTGAGCTGGTGTGAGTGAGTGGAGGCGGGGTTCATTTTGCATTTAAGCTATTTTAAGGCATGAATTATGTATCTTTTTTTATCAAAGATGAGTTTTAAGGGATACGATTATTGACTACGGGGGACTTTAATATACATGTGATGGGGGATTTTTGGACCAATCAGATTCTACTGTGGGTGGGGCTAGTCAGTGATTGATGGTTAGGACAACAATTTGATTGTTCATGTAAAGCATAGGACACGTGCTACCTTTGCAACTAGTTTATGAATTGCAGTAAACATACTCCCACTGGGTACAAATGAACACTGTGCCAGTTGTTAAAATGAATTATTGTAAAGGCTGAGGTGACCTGCTGAAATCATGCAGCTTGGGTTCATGGGTATTTGTTTTTATCAGCTGGAGCACATTTCCCAGGCAGCCAGAGTGCGGTGTGGTGCAGAGCTGAGCGTGGCATGCTGTGGAGTAAACATCACTAAATGGGGACAAGTGATGGCTGCTATAAAAGCCCTTTACCGGGCCTCTCTTTCTCCCTCTCTGCAAATGGCGATAGGCCTGAGTGCTTCCAAGAGGCTCCACTAAGACTTCGTCACCCTCTTTAATTTACAGCAAGAGTTTACACAATGTCCTGCTGTCCTCGTTCAACCCAATCAACCTCTGTGATGTGGCAGCAGGACCTGGAAACTAGATGTTGCTCTGCTGTTTAGATTTGATTAAGCTCTGCTGGAGCCAAGAACTTCTGTGTTTGTGTGTTGTGGCGTTAAACGGTTGATCCACGTCCAGAAGAAACGTTTATTCAGGGTATGCACTTAGTCTGCAACAAGTAATGTTAAAACAATCTACTTATTATGTGAACATAATTCAGTGTTTTTCCCAGGCAAATGTAATGACCTTTGATCCAACAGAAGAATGGCATCTGCATTTCTTCACAAACTCCAGCAGAAACTCCCTAAGTTGAGAACCTCAAACTTGTCAAGAATTTAAAAACACACACACACACACACCAGTATGTCATTCAATGTTATAGCAGACCTACTGTGAGCTACGAGATTGCTAATCAATGGAAGCCATCAGCCAGCATTATTTCAACTTTAAATAATTGTGTTCAACAGCAGAATTTCTGGTGAAAAACTACATTACCCATGATTCTGCTGAGAAACATCCACCAAATAAATCACGACAAAAGAAGCAGTTTACAGTTTACACACTTGCTCAACTAGTAAAATATTTATGTATGCACAATATATCAGCCCCAATATCAGTATCGGCAGATATATGTTCATTTTTGATGTTATCGTTATCGTCCCAATAAGAACATTTGTCTGATATATTAAAGCCGATAAATAATGTATTATTTCCTTCAGCTGAGACACTTCACTGTTCATCATGATGGGTTTGAGTTGCTTGAAATATGATTGGAATCACTTCATAAAAGGAAAATACAGTTCAGAGCAAATCTGTCATATAGAATACATAACATTATAATGAGAACATCATAATTGTGTGCTTGGGACGTGGATTTAAATGGTGAGTTTTGTTTTTGTAATCAGGCTCTCAATGATTTATCGGCCAATATATCCGTTATCGGCTTTCAAATATAAAGAATTATTAGTATCGGCCAAATTTCGGTGCATCCCCAAAAATATTTGTAGGTATATGGATATTTTGAAGAAAAAAAAGTTTGTATATACACAATCAACATCTTTAAAATCAATAGTTTCATATTTCTCCATCATAATACTTTTAGGATACTTTTAATACTTTCCTTTGTTAAAGCAGTTGAGTACACAGCCTTGTACCTTTATCTCTGATGTCTGGATTTCAAATACTTTTTGCCTAATCTGATGTTGGTTGGTTTGGTTCATATCTTATAACTCAAATAAATACTGTTTTTTTTTTAACCCCTATGGGAAAAATGAATGGGGAAAACTACTTCGAGCAAAGGCGTAACAAGATTTGTTGTTTTATTGTTTTTGCCATGGCTGATATTATAAATGCATATGGTTTTGAATTTGACAAGAATTTCGACATTTTAATATGTTGAACAGATGGATAACGGTAATTTAGAAACCTTCTCAGGACAAAAGGGATACAAAAACAAGTCTGATATTATCTGCATTCAGACTGATCCTGATAATGTTAAAAACTGCCGCTGATAGTTGACCTCGATAAGCTTTACCAATATATCGGGCATCCTGAGAAACTAGTCAGAGGCAGTGTCATGTAAGTTAAGGATGCAAAGCCAAAGATCACTCGTTCTTGTTTTATCAGGTTTCTGACAGATGGATGGAGTGGCACTTTCTTGTAACAATGATCACTTTGTCTTTAGCCTGGCTATGTAGAGGCAAACTAAGGCATCCTGGGTAGAAGGGGTGAACGTTGTTTGAAAGGCCAGATGACGAACTCTAAACTCAACGTGATATGCAATAGGTTAATGTTCATTAAACAACAATAGTCTAGACTAGAGAACCAGTGGCACAGCAACCTCGTACAGTTTTAGAATCTTTCAATCAAAAAGAAATATTAAAAACATAGCATTACCATTAAATAAGATGCTTCAGTAAAGAGCTCCACAGCAAACAAGACATTGCAGTATAAATTCATGTGACCCGTGCTGGCGAAATTAGTGGGAATGCGCACGGGATAATTTCACGCTACAAGCAAAACAAGTGAAAACTTCAATCTGCATTTTTCACAAAAATGAGTTCATTAAGCCCTCATCTAGCGATCCCAATGGTCCAAATAGCAATTAAACATCACCCAAGGATTACCTTTCCTTTGTCCATGAAAACTCTCTCACTCACACTGACTGGCAGAGATTGTAATTATATTTATATATATTTTGTCATGGCGAGTATTCACTCAAACATCATCTGTTATGTCTTGTGAGCGTTTGGTTACCTGTTGTGGAACTTTATATTAGACCCGTGCGGTACAGTCAGTCTTAATATATAAGGGGTCATTGACGAATAAAGTTTTTAAAAGTGTAAAAAAATATAATGGCGATGTAATTACTTTCGAAACCATGTGTATTATATGGTTTTTACAAATCAATTTACACAGCTTTTGTAATTTTTTATAAGATAGTTTATAAGTAATTTGGTTTAACAATGAATATATTTTAAATTATTAATTTGCAGATAATTATTCATAACCTGATTTGACATTTAAGTTGAGAGTGTATAGTGTGCAACACGGAAAAAATATGAAATAACATTATCCCTGATCCCTGATTTTATTTGACTACTTTAAACCCTCTAAATACCTTTATATGTAGTAAAACAATTAATTTTTTAGTTCAATAAAAGATCAAATTGTACTACCTTACATACTTTGGATGTCATATATTTTTTTATTATTATTATTATTATTATTATTAAGGCCTTTGGACAAACAAATGGCCCGTCACATCATTGAGCCATAGGCTGTCTGTTTCATTAATGTTAAATCAAACAATCGTGGTACCATGGAAAAAAAGTTGAATATATATTTTTCCAATAGATATTTGGTGTTGATGTGGTGTGTCAAATTTAGTGTTATTATGAGGGATTTTAAGGTGTGGTTGCTGGTGATTTTGTTTTGAAACCTTCAGAAAACTAACTCGATTTCTCTAAACTGACTTTGCGGACTCTAATCGACTTCAAACATGTTATTTTTTGGTCACATTCAAACAAACCATACATTTTGTAGGTTTTTAATAGAAAATGTGATAACTCATTTTTTGAAAACTTGCCCATTGCGACTCATTTTTCCAGCATGGGTCACAAATATTTGAATTAAAGTTGGGCAGCATTGGTTTTGATTGAAAATTTGAGGCAATTCTTAAGACTTAAGACCATTTTTAAGACTGAATTCTTTGATTAAACATGGGTTTTCTGCATCATGGCACCCTACTAAAGTAATCAAATGCAGCAGGTTTGCATAATTTCAGCTGAACACAAACTATGACATTTAACTGAAAGGGGACAAGATTTGACATGTTAGCCGAGCCTTTGAGCTTTGACAATGTGCCTTTCAAAAACAACATACGCAGAGTAAGAACATGCATCAAGACTCGTGTGACTGTTTGTGTTTCAACACCAAACCTAGTAAACAAGAGCTCACTAAAGTGTGTTAGTTATATAATGCATCAAAGCCATTTGACACCAGAACCAAACAGATGCATGCATTTTAGGCAATTACGGTCTGTCCTATCCCTCTCAGCAGTCCAGCCGCATCGCAACCGAGGACAGCAGAGCTCCAGCTAAAATAAGCCTCTGTTTAGAGCTCACTGTCCAGCTCTCTAATCCGTAAGCATTTCCCCGTTGGCTGCGAGACCACACTTTATGCCAGGCAGAAAGCCTTACACAGCAGTGCTTCCATGGTCCACAATGCTCCAGTCCAAAATTCTCCCTCTCGGTTTGGAATTTCCTTTAGACAGCCCATTGCAAACAGCCCACACTTGGTGGAAAAACGTACAGCTATAAAACATTTCTAGACGAAGCAGGAGGGAGGAAGTTGTTTTAGTACCATGTGTACAAGGTCCTGCTTTCCAAAGTTTCTGACAGGTTCAGTGAACGCTAGGAGAGGCTGGTATCAAATGCATGCTATTTGATATCAATCAGATGGGCAGCTCGGCATCACCATCAGGTAGGCCTGACGGCAGAATAATGGAGAGCCAAACAGTTTCTTTACAAGGCCAGATTGCACGCGTTGGTGTACTTGCGTGAGGCCGGGTGGTGTAAAGAGAACCCTTGGTCTTAGAGAAGGAACAGCAGGGACATGGAAGCCACAATAGTGTGTGTACTCATGAATACACAGAGAATGACTGCTGTATGTGTGTATTAACTCCAGTCTCCCTGTAGAATGTCTTGCAACCTTTGCCGTTTATGATACTGGTTCAGTTTCATGATAACCTTGCATCCAAATGGATCCTTTCCATTCTGGGGAGAGGTTGTAATCTTGGGATATTTGTGGTGAAAGGGTAGCTGGGAGAGAAGCGTCTGTATTGTAATTGCACCGTGGCTGTGCGCTGAAGTGACTCATCAGAATCCCTCACACTGACAAACAAGCGGACTCTTTCGGTTGCGCTCACACGTACTGACATGCTTGTAAACATTCTCCAAAGTAGGTCACAGTTTGCCGTTTCTTTAACCGCCTCCCTAATTCCTGCCTCTGACAGCAGTCGCCCAGTCCATTCCCCCACACCCGGCCCCTTTGACCAGGGCCCCGTCCCTCAAACACAAGCATGCACATGCATTCCCGCTACAGAGCACAGGATTGCATAACAGAGAAAGGGCAGCCCACCGAGTTTTAGGGGACAATAGCGGAGTCAGGACGCCTCTCTTCATGAGCAGAAGGTCTCTTTCATATGTAGATCCTCAGTCATGTGTGTGGAGAAAGAACTGTGCTGGCTTCCCACACTAGGACCAATCAGCCCTCTACATCCATGCCACAAATAATAAGAGTTTGGAATCAAAATAGGTACAAACAATTACACAGCATTTTAAACAGTCCTGTAGACAAAGCAGGACTGACCAACATGTAGGCAAGAATAGAGAACGCACACTTCAGAAGATCGCACAACTGAATTCGACTAAGTCTGCAAGGTTTGTGAAATGATAGGTTTATTAGATATTCAAAGATTTGGCATGCTGTCAAAATAAAAAGGCGCACTTCCGACACATCGGCCAAACAAAACAAAAAAAAACTTATTGGTTGATGCAGATGTAGTTGTACCTACAGAAAAATATAATTCAACATATAATGTTGAATAGGGGTGGGCGGTATGGCAAAAATATCACAATTTTATCACAATGTTGGTTTTATTATTTTGCACGTGACTGAGCATTACAGCCCAAACTAATTTCCCTATTTTAAAAACAAAGCCTTACAAGATAACAAAATATAAACATATAAAACAAAGAATGGCACACATTTAGGCCAAAGTGGCCTTATTTTAGCATTATTTTATCTCTGTTATTAAAACAAAGGCTACACATTATACAAATGAAATCAGTGATTTATTGTTTCAGCTACAGTAGGTGTATTTAACAGTAGCATTCAAGAAAAAAATTAAATGTACAAATATAAAAATAAAACACTAGAATAAATTCTACATTGATTCTTAATAAAGCCGTATTAAAGTTCTCAGTCAAGAGTGAGTGATTTTCTCGGTGTTTTGTTTTATTAGGGATAGTTACCCCAAAAGATCTGTCTCAAGTTGAGTTTCTTTCTTCTGTTGACAATAAACGTTATTTTGAAGGATGTGTGTAACCAGACGGTTTCTGGTCCAGTGACTAGTATATGTTTTTCCTACTATGGAAGTCAATGGGGACCAGCAACTGTTTGGTTACCCACATTCTTCAAAACATCTTATTTTGTGTTCTGCACAAGAAGGAAAATAATGAGAATAATTCATTTTTGGGTGAACTATCCCTTTAAGGACAAGCGGCAGCATGTTTAATATTAGGCTGCTGTCCCTTTAAGACTTGTACGCATCTCTAATAAACAGCCACGCATCCAATTTTCTCAAATGTTTACTTTAGACATAACCAGCTGTGTTTATGTAAACCTTGTGTGTATTTGACCGTATTAGCGCATTCAGACGCGAAAGATAACTTAGTTCAGTAACCAGGCGCTGTTTGACAGGCTTTTCGAGTGCATGCGCTCAGAAAAACGCATGTTAGAACAGCACATCAGCACACAAATTAAATGTTTAACCGGCAAGGCTTTAAAGCACATGCAAATGAACTTTTGTGAATTGAAGTGTTACTCTAGCGCTGCGTTAACGTGATGTGAATGTAGGTCATGTTGTCAGGTGTGTTGAGACAGAGGCGCCAGAACTGCAACTGCTATAATGCACTCGGGAGCGATACAATATTTCTTCAAAAGCAGATCATGGAGACATTTTAATCGTCCACGATCACAAATCATCATAAGATGATGTAAAGATGGTCAAATGAGCATGCACAATTAAAACATTCAATATCATCAATGGTAAGTTTTATTTTATTTTAAGAAAGAAAAATCTAGTATTGGCCAAAATTGATATGGTACTAAAATAATCATTAGCTATCAGTACCAGTCCTGGCTTTACACAAAATCTCATGAACACATTTTATGAGCGGTTCAGAAACAGCCAATGCCTTCCTGCAGACACCAATATGCTAAGCTGTTAAACTATTACCAGAGAGAAATGTACTTAGCAAACAGGATTTAGTCTTTAAAAGTCATAGCTTTGGGGAATCTAAGGGCAACACAAAGTCCTTTAGAAACACAACATTCCCCATCAGGAACAACATGCTGTTGATCAGCACAGCATTTAATTGCAAACATCTGCACCGTAGTGCCAAAGACGTGGTAAAAGACATGCATGCAGGAAGTCCAAGACATCAGTGTTCTCCACTTCTAGTATGTCGGGAACATGGCCAACATGGTTTGGACACTTTCCCATTGATGTCTAAACTTTTAACTGGTACTCTATATCTATATATATATATATATATATATATATCTATGTATATGTACATAATATACATACATTGTACATAAATACAACAGAACAAACATACAAATGAAAAACAGTTCTTTTCAGGTTTTTCATGGAGGTCTAAACTAGATTTTCAGGTACAGAAATAGTGATCAAATGTAAAATATCACTGGCAAGTGTCATGTTTACGTTCACTTAAGACATAACCGACTGTGTTTACGATGATACTCGACAAGACCGGCATATTTTGATAATTTTGTGTGAATATTCGTGCACTGTTAGACGCGTGGACATGCTTGGGCGTGTTTTTAAATCGGTGGCATATGCGCCGATGCCGATATATCTGCGACAGGCACATATCGGCATACCGATAAATCTGTCGGGCTCTAGTCCAAACCACTGATCCATATAAATGACTGGATTGCTCATGACGTCATAAGAAGTGAAGCCACCGAGCCACTATATTGGTATTCCCTCACATTCTATGGAATTAATAGGGAATCATCTGTTTTTATTAAAAACATTACCTAACAAATCAGCGTTTTTATATCTGAAGTCTCCCTATACATTCTCACAACACAAACGTCTAAATGGTTATTTGTTTAAAGTAAGTTGTTTAAAGCGAATATCAGATCAGCTGACGGACGAGACATCAAAATAATTCATCTGAAATCTAAATACACAAATTCTTTGTAAGGCATGCCGAACAACTTAAAATCACAGTGAACTGCACACGGCGAATTAAGTAAATACGTTATGTAATATTTTTATTCGTACAGAAACGGTCAATGATTCAACAGTGTTTTTGTTAACAGCATGTATTTTAGAGCAGTAAAGATAACGACTTAAACGCTAATTAAATGAATAATAAGTTCAACAATATATACAAATAACACTTAATTCAAATGCAAACTATCATGCTAGCGACAAGCCATAGAATTTGAGCTGACCTGTGGCTTTTTAACGGTTTCCAAGATTCTCAAGTGGATTTTGGTCAAAAAGACATCAGGAAAAAAATATGCATGCCTTAAATGACATGAAGCATTATTTCCAAGTATTGTGCCAGATGCATGGTAAACCTTTTCACTATAATATAGTGCAATTTAGGAATAGGGGATTGTATGTATTGTAATATTTAAAGTATATCTGAATCAATTTCTGCAATCAATTTCATGCTTAATATTTCCTGCATAATTATGTACATAAAGAAATCTATTTTGTGTTAGTTCAGTTACCCGTGTCGGCAGTGTGCCGTAGACATCTTAACGAGTTCCTTATCACAATGTTCAAAGTATCAATTAATGTACATATCTTAAAAACGATTCATGTGCTACTGATACAGTGCAAATCGGGTGATTTTAATGTTTTGGCTTTAAGTCAATGTCCTCTGTTGGTAGGGAACAGCAAGATGGCCGCTCGAACCGCGTTTAAAACGCAATGAACAATCCATTTATATAGACCAGTGGTCCAAACTCAAAAACAAAATAGAAAGAGTCTGAAAATATAAGCTGGCCTGATTTCAAGAGATCTGGTAAAGTGTATCTTGAGGCACATGACGATACCCAACCACCCAAGTCCAGATGAAATTGCTCTTACCAGTCCAATATCTTCAATACAACTCCACTCATCAGAAAGCTAATGCAAGGCACTGGACGGGTGACGTCATGGTTTAAAGAAAATGTGGATGAGGTTTGGTTTTGAGAGCTAAGTGATTATGACGACGCATTGCCATTAAGGACCATCAGTGTGAAATCAGCACCGAAAGCTTTAGGTTCAGCTGCTTCTAAACTTCATACAGATCTTAATAAAGGCACTGAGAATTGCACCATATAAATATAGCAAAGCACCAACACAAGCAATTTATAAAAACATCTCTGGGAGGCCACCGAGTGTGGAACATCATATGAGCATGCTCTTTTTTTCTCCCTTAAATTCGAGCCGTTGAGTGCAGAAATCCGTGGGTATGTGAAGCGTAAAAAATGAGTCATGGTGACCTACATAGGCAGTGTATGGAAGAGAGGCTGAGGCTTCTGCATATTTAATTATTTACCAAGCCAGATTCTGTACCTTTCTGAGCAAGGAGAAAACGCAAGCAAAAAGAGAGAGAGAGAGAGAGAGAACTAGTAAACAACATTGCAATCTGTGAGGCAAAGGAAGTGTTTGCAGAGGTGGCCATTACGGTGGTCTTTAATGACGGGGTCCTATCCTCACTCACTCCAGCACAGCAAATCAAATCAAAGAATAATCAGAGAATAATCAGAATAAATATCTGCTGCTTGAATACCGCATGCTTCCCATCACTGCTTTACCACTCTCTACCTCCACAGAAAGCTCCAACCGGGAAGCAACACGGAATAGCAAGGCAGCACACGTCTCGAACTGTTTTTGCAGTGGATCCATGTGCGCATTATGCATGGAATACTCGGATCCATTAATGCATGAGCCAAAACGTGCAGTATACAATACAAACACACTGCATAATATTCAGATATTCATACTTTTATAAGAGATTCTTTTGAAAAGATTAAACCGATAGTTTTCCAATCAATACATTAAAGGATTAGTTCACGTCAAAATAAAAATTTCCTCACCCCCATCTCATCCAAAATGTTTATGCGTTTCTTTCTTCAGTTTAAAAGAAATTACGTTTTTTGAGGAAAACATTCCAGGATTTTTCTCCACATAATGGACTCCAATGGCAACCAACGGTTGAAGGTCCAAATCAGTGCAGTTTCAGAGGAAGGGCTTCAGAGGCTCTGATGATCCCAGAGGAATAGGGTCTGATCTAGACAAACCATTGGACATTTTCAAAACAAAAACCAAATAAACATTTATATCCTTTTTAACCTCAAATGCTCGACTTCGGTGTTATTCTTCTTCACGGCGTATGACGTCAGAAAGGTCACGAATGATGTAGGTGTAAGTACCGACCCAGTGCTGAAAAACTCCATCTCATGTTCTCCTCCAACTTTAAAATTGTCCAACATGGTTGTTTGTAAAGGGCGTTTGATTTAGTCTTTGCACGTTTGTTTTAACACTGGGTCGGTACTCCACGTACGTCACGCGTGACCTTTCTGACGTGATGCCATCATACGCCATGAAGAATCACAACTCCGAAGTCGAGCATTTGAGGTTAAAAAGAATATAAATGTTTATTTTTTTTATTGACAATGACCAATGGTTTGGCTAGATAAGACCCTATTCCTCTGGGATCATCAGAGCCTCTGAAGCCCTTCCTCTGAAACTGCACTGATTCGGACCTTCAACCGTTGGTTCCCATTGAAGTCCATTATGTGGAGAAAAATCCTGGAATGTTTTCCTCAAAAAACGTCATTTCTTTTCGACCGAAGAAAGAAACACATGAACATCTTGGATGAGATGGGGGTGATTAAATGATCAGGACATTTTCTTTTTTAATGTGAACTAATACTTTAATGTATTTACGGATAATACCCTCCTTTGGTGGGTCTTTAAAAGCATATTTTAATTACACACAGTAAACCTGAATAAATTGGCAAAATTCAAAATGAGGTAATCAGTTACATACATTTTTTTAAAGTTAAGAAATGTAAAGTTTAAGTACACAGAACTTGCATTTTTTTATTTGGTACTCATGCATTTTGATTGCTCTTTTAATAATTGAAATATTTGAGCAAGTTAATTCATACATATAAAATTATGTAATCTCAGCTTAAATATTTTTAGTAGCAAAAACTTGGCTAGCCTTAACTGACCAATTCAATAAATGCTGCCTTGCTAATTGGTAACACAACGCTTTGGTAGCATTAGCATAGCACTTGCTGAATGAGTACAGCAATATAAAACATTTAACATAAATCTTTTCTCAACCTAAGCTCATGCTCCACTCATCACATGATGGAAACCCCCCAAAAACCCAACATAACAGAAACTCTTCTAAACTAGCATAAAACATGAAACAACATTAAATCTCCCACTTAATGTTAACCTAGCACAAAAAAGCATTTTATCATTTACTCTCCCTTTTGAGTGCCATGGGCAAAGCATGATGGGAAATAGACGAACTTAAATTTAACAAACTGGGCTGGGATTTCTAAGTTTATAAAACTCGAATCAATGAAACAATTCAGATTACTTAATATGAAAAAGAAAGTTCTAAATACTCATAAAATTTCATTTGATTGAACTAGTTTGTTTAATTTGAGTTGGCTCTACTCAAACCAATTCATTATTTTGAGAGTTAGGGTTTACAGTGTAACCACTAACAATTACACATTTACATCCATTTAAGTTACAAAACACCATTGCATAAATGTAATTCCAAAAAAACACCACTAATCAACCCTCTATGCACACCTCGGCAATAGAATCGCCATTGGCTAGTACATTTTTCAGTTCTACTTCATAGAAGACAGACGTGAAGAAAATGTTGAATAAAGTCGTTATTTTTGTTTGTTTTCTGGCACAAAAAGTATGTCAACGCTTCATAAAATCAAGGTTTAACCACTGGAGTCACTTGGACTATTTTAACGATGTCTTTACTAGCTTTCTGAGCCTTGAAAGTGTTAATTAAATAGGTGTCTATGGAGGGATCAGAGAGCTCTCGGATTTCATCAGAAATATCTTAATTTGTGTTCTGAAGATGAACGAAGGTCTTACGGGTCGGGAACAATATGAGGGTGATTCTTTAAATATAGAAGATTTGTATAAAATTGTAAAACATGGATGACAACAAAACACAACAACATATAACCAAGTTTAAAATGCTCAAAAGGTTTTAGTTGGTATGTGAATGCCCTTCAGATCATAGCTCTAGTGTTCATAAACGTTGCCGTCTAATGTACCTTCGAGGCCGGCTGTACTGAAGAGTTTTTCATGCGGCGCAAGGGCAACTACATTCCATCTTTAATCAATAGGCTCTGCAGAGGTCTTCAGCTCCCTTTGAAGCACAGGCCTGGATCTGGTTTCCTAATCACCCCCACCCTCTTTCCTTTCCAATACAATGAAGCTGTTTTCACATACTACGTATAAGAGCAGAGCAGCAGAGGGAGAACAGAGAATGCAATTTCAGACAGAAACCAAAGAGAAAGTAGACAGGCAGAGTTTCTATTCAATCTCTCAATTACATTAAAATAGACAAAAACTGATACAAAAACAAGCCAATGGCACGAGTGCTTACTGTCAGTGCAGCCAAAAGTTCTCCAATCACAGAGCCTGAAGAGCATTAGTTACACCAAAGGACACTATGTGAAAAGGAAAGAGCTGGTTCTCAAGCTAAGTGTTCTTAATTGTTCACGCTGTTTTTGTAAGAGCAGAAAGAATGGAAAACAGAAGCAGAACATTGATCAGGCAAGAGGTGAGCACTAAACAAACCCAGCGTGAGCAACAACTCACCAGAGCGTCGATGACTCCAGACAAACCTCCTTACAACCGGCTTGGCCTCAGGTGTGCTTTAGACCTGAGTAATTAGCTCCATTTACATCAATCTCTGAATTAGTGCGAATTCTCTTAAAGAACATTTCTACTTCTCTGTAAAACTGTTATAAAAAAACACAAAAATTGTTTTATATATTAGTGATATTTTAACAAACCTCAAAACTGTACGAATATTAAAGGTTACATAACACACAAATGTTAATCTTGAGTATCTATAGAGTAGTGTTGATCCTTCATATCTCAGAAGAGTCTTTAGTTTTAACATATTTATAAGACCGATACACTCTACCGATTCTTTCTGAAAACAGCCGAGCTTGTGGAGGCGTGCAGTGGGCGGAGCTTAAGAGTCACACACACATACGTCATGGCATTATCCCTGGATAACTCTCGATTCACTGTACGTTCATGTTGTTCACATTATATGCACTTGCGCACCAATTGCCAACAAAACACACACTTGATGCAGTTTCACTCACCGCCTGCAGTTTCCACTCATGACCGGGAACAAACACACACACACACACACACACACACTTGCAGAACTACGGAAACACAAACTGCATCCACTGTTCCCTTAACGCTGGGTTATTTGGGAAGCTGAACAAGGTGATCTTTCCCTCACATCAGAAACGCACTTCTTTAGTGACACTGTTGATTTTGTGGTCTAAAAACACAACGCCAGCACCGCTGACGGCTCCCGTAACTCAAAGTCAGTCAGAATGCATGAAATAGCATTAGATAATGACATCTGTATGATGACACCTATTGAATCGTAGGCTACTAAGTTAGTATAGACGAATAAAATGTCATCAGCATGTGCTAGTGGTAAATGGAGCAAGATGAGTCTCACTTCGGCAATTTTGGTTTTTATGTGCGCTGAAAAAAGGAGAATATGGACGCGGTCATGGCTAGGGAAGAGAAGCCAACTTGGCATGCCAATTTTGCAAATGGAACTTAAGGCAAGTGGTTTTTAAAGAAAACCATTTCAATACGCCATTTCATGTCGCACTTTTATTGGCTAGTCAGTAGACGCAGGTCAGAGCAGCAAAAACACTGAGATTTTTGGTCGCAAGGCCATCTTTGAACCTCTAACTGTATGACGTAGGAGCCAAGAGCACAGAAATCACCACGATTGGTCATCTTTCGTCTGAGACAGCCCAAAATCGTAAAATATGTACCGGGCATAAGGCATCAACCCATGTCCTGTACAACATCATCCTTATCAGAGAGTGTCAGCATCAGAGGTGAGGGTAATTCTGGCCAGTGTTTTGTGAGCTTGTGGTTAGCAGTGTTATGGCGATGCAGGCGGCAGACTCAGGATGTCTGCTTTCAATCAGAGCTGCTCTTAAAGCAAACAACAACAGACCAGAGCAGGCCATCTACTTCATCTCTGTCTGCAAGGCTACCTCCCGGAGGGACTCGACAAGACTCATTACGCTCAATCAGCACTGCCCCCACTTCATAAGAAGCTCTTACTACATGACCGTCTGAGTCCTCATTCAACCTACAAGACGAGACTACATTCAACGTGATTCGTATCGGGCTGATTCCAGCAGGGAGCAGAGGGCCATTCTGGATATGAAATTCAATATGTAGTATGGATGATTGCTGAAGCGGCCCACAGTGAATGGACAGATAGAATGGTGCTTATGTGTGTGTGTTTCAGTCTCTACCGTGCATTATTGATGACAAATACAGCAGGCAGGTCTATAGAGCCCTAATGCACAGACCGTCCATACAAAGCGAAGCATATAGCGTTACACATTACATCACCCAGCAACCTCCCGCCTCCACTCAGTCACCCCATCTGCAGCACACATCCACTGGGATGCATTTTTAATTAAGACTGGGGATCAAATGGGCCCAATGAAAAATGTCCACATGGATCTGGAACGTTCAAAAACAGTTTGGTGCTGGCTAGTAATACTAACCTGCATCTTTCAAAGCCGGACAAGAACAATTAGAAACATTTTCAGAAAAGGGATTACAAGAGATGCAAAACTAGCCCCCAAAATGCCATGATATTCTGGTCCCAAGACACGAATGAGGTTGCTTCTTCAGTGTGAGTCTAGGACAGGGTGGAGGGCATCAGTCCTGCAAAGGTTAGCTTCAACCCCAATTAAACACACCTGATCAAGCTAATCAAGATTATTTGAAAACTATGTGTGTTGGAGCCGGGTTGGGACTTGGCCCTCCAGGAGTCCAGTGGATCTAAAAGTCAGCATTAAATGAAAATTATGGATGTACCGATATGAAAACGTTGGCCTATACCGATAATTCGGTATATTTGAAAGCCAATACCAGATATATTGTCCAATAAATCTAAATCCAATTTTTTAAATATAATTTTTAAGAGCCTGATTACAGAAACAAAAGTCTCACCATTAGAAATCATGTCCCAAGCACACAATTATGATGTTCTCATATGACAGACTTGCACAGCACATGTTGCTCTGAACGGTATTTTCCTTTTTGAAGTACAGTTGTCAAAAGTACTGAGTTCGGTACCAAGACGGTACTGAAATTTAAAAAATGTGATACCAGTGCTTCCCTCTAGCATTCTGAGCGCTGTTGAACGCATTCTTAAACACCTCTGATTGACCATTGTGTTCACACACTCAACATATATGTTTCTGATTAGCCATCGTGTTCACTTGCTCAACATATGTCTATGATTGGCTACAATGATCGACGCAACAAATGTAAATTAACATCTTTGACGCTCTTCACCAAGCCCTTACACAGATACACACTGGAGTGTTTGAAAGTAGGCATCTACCAGCGGATATATTAGGGATCCACTGAAAAATGCCTGCTTTCTAACCCTCCAGTGTGTATGTGTATCATATTTGTTGAGCGCATGAACACGATGGCCAATCACAGACATATGATGAGCGTGTGAAAACGATGGCCAAATCACAGACATGCGTGATAAGCGTGTGAACACGATGGCCAATCACAGACATACGTGATAAGTGTGTGAACACGATGGCCAATCACAGACATACGTGATAAGTGTGTGAACACGATGGCCAATCACAGACATATATGATGAGCGTGTGAACACGATGGCCAAATCACAGACATACGTGATAAGTGTGTGAACACGATGGCCAATCACAGACATATATGATGAGCGTGTGAACACGATGGCCAAATCACAGACATATATGATGAGCGTGTGAACACGATGGCCAATCACAGACATATGATGAGCGTGTGAACACGATGGCCAATCACAGACATACGTGATAAGTGTGTGAACACGATGGCCAATCACAGACATACGTGATAAGTGTGTGAACACGATGGCCAATCACAGACATATATGATGAGCGTGTGAACACGATGGCCAAATCACAGACATACGTGATAAGCGTGTGAACACGATGGCCAATCACAGACATATGATGAGCGTGTGAAAACGATGGCCAATCACAGACATATATGATGAGCGTGTGAACACGATGGCCAAATCACAGACATACGTGATAAGCGTGTGAACACGATGGCCAATCACAGACATACATGATAAGCATGTGAACACGATGGCCAATCACAGACATATATGATGAGCGTGTGAACACGATGGCCAAATCACAGACATACATGATAAGCGTGTGAACACGATGGCCAATCACAGACATACATGATAAGCGTGTGAACACGATGGCCAATCACAGACATACATGATAAGCGTGTGAACACGATGGCCAATCACAGACATACATGATAAGCGTGTGAACACGATGGCCAATCACAGACATACGTGATAAGCGTGTGAACACGATGGCCAATAACAGACATATATGATGAGCGTGTGAACACCGTGGCCAATCACAGACATATATGTTAAGCATGTTTTTCTATTTTGTAAATGCATGTTATAGATCTTATAGTGAATGATTCATCATGTATACGTTTCACTTTGCTCTCAATCAAAATGTAATAACTATCTTCCAGTGAAAATGACAGACTTCTCTCTGGTGACATATGCAGGACTTCTCCAAACATTTAGTTTGTTTGACCCCAGCCCTCCACTATCGACTGCAAGCTTGCATTCACTCTCGAGTGCAACGTATGCATCTCAAAATCCAATCACCAGCCACTAGATAGAAACAAGTCCCCATCCTTTAGTTTTTCCTTTTCAATAATCCATTCCACTCAGTAGAAATGCGCGGATGGGCTATTATTTAATCCGCAACCGCATCACAAAACTCATCATCTGTCCGCCATCCATCCGCACCAAAGTTTTTGGACCAATTTTCAAAGCCACACCCGCCCGCCATCCGCTGATTGTAATGGGCAATGCAAGGCGCTGCTGACGCGAGCCGCGAGGCTAGAAAGCTCTTGCCTGTTCTAGAAAGAATACTGATCCAATGCAGCAAAGATATTTAAAGGCTAAAGTCCCTAGTATAGCCTATTGGCTATGAATATTCCCCAGAATATCAGCAGTGAACTCCGTCTCTGATCGGCACACAGGGACAAAATAAATAAATATCCTAAATAAAACGCACATCGGCAAACCTGACCTTACCTGTATAGGCTAGGCCTACTGTACAATTTTATCATTGTAATAAAAAAAACGCAATTTGGCACATCATTTCAACATGCTGCTATTTAGCCCACCACAAATTAATGCCTATTGCAAAAAGAAAGAAAGCTTGAATAAAATAAGTCATTCACATAGGCTAATTAACGCAGTCACTAGGACGAGCCTGAAGAAATTAAACCGTTAATTTTGACCGCATGGGAAGAGAGCGCCTCTTTTTAAGTGCAATTATACCAGCAGGCCTAACAATCATACAAGAAACAAACTATGGAGCCTCGATATTAAATAAACGGCGACTCTATTCATTCACTGAAATTCGCTGAAAGTCCACCGCACAACAGTGCAACGTGCATGTTCATATTTTTAATTGTCCATAACCCTAAAACTTGCCTTGCACATCTAATTAATGGGCAAAGTTTTCCGACAATTTTTCTTACCTTCTTTCTTTGCTGTGGATGTTATTGAGCTTGTAGAAGTTTAGCTCTTGCCTTCTTCTGAACATCTCGCGCTGCTATTGCCCAATGTCATTTCTGATATCACGCCATAATCTGTCTCTCTTTTAAATGCCTATTCCCCGAGTGCTAGGGTACAGTGACTGGCTGTTTTAAAATATAACTATCGTAACAAAATAACCCAGGCAGTCTCATCTACGAGACGTTAGGCCTTCATACCGGGCTCATAGCTCGCAGGTTTGCTTAGTGGCCTACCAGGCGCTGCAACGATATTTAACAATGTAGCCTATATATTTTTTTCTTTTGATTGGTTTAACCGCCACCCGCCCGAATTTAATTAAAATATAATTTTTCGGCACGTCATCTGCCCGATCCGCGCATCTCTACCAAAATTGGTTGTTACTTCGTCACGACTTTAATTTTGATGACTTAGAAAAGCTGTATTATTCTGGATAATTTAGGAAGCTCAAACAGCGCTGGACGCATTATACTTGTTTTAGGGGTTAGTGTGTGCATTACCTCCAAGAACATCGTAAACCATTTTGGATCTCTGTGCCAGTACATATTTCACTAATGAAACAGTGCAGCAAAGCAAGAGCACCACACACACACACACACACACACACACACAAAGATGTTGCTTAATAAAAATGCAGGTGTGCCATCAAAAAATTATCCTTACAAACAATATACTGTTGCACTGCAGAAAAATAAAGACCCACATGATGGTGAGATGAAAACAGTGTCTGCAGTGGGTAATATTTGCATACATGCAATCGCAGCACATGAAAACAAACATCACGACTAGCTATTCCACTGCATCTGAGTATTTACTATAGGCATGCGTCCAAAGAATTGTTACAAAACAGACTGTGCAGAGAAAAAAACACCAGGCTCATGTGTGCAAAAGAAAAGACAGGAAGTTCATTTAAGAAGAGAGAAATGTGAGAACCGAGAACGATAGGAAAGGAGTGGGATGTCTTGTGTGCACGTCAGCGTTGAAGGCCACAGATTTCTATGTGCTTTTCAGCTGTGTGATAAAAGAGCCTCTCTATAGCAAACACACACAAAGGCGCCTGCAACGCTGCATAGAGGAGCTGTGTGTTTGTAAGGCCTAGTGTAGTTCTCGCACACATGGTAAGCAAGTGCATTCACACTTTAAAACCGTGACCTTAATATGGACCTCGAATCTGAATATTTTCTCAACAGGCAAGAAAATACGAAAGAAACACTATACATTTTGCACTAGGGCTGTGCAATTAATAATTTTCGATGTCTGTTTCCAGCGATTATGAAAACAAGATATTCGAGGCAAACCGATTATCGAGCCGCTGCCGAATTCTGTCCCGCGCACCTTCCTTTCCTTCACATCGGGACGCTTTCGTTCCTCCCTAAGCCAAACTTAACATCAAAATCAGCCGAATAAGTGAGATGTCAAATGCAGTCTACTGTTGCTAAACTGCAGGACATGCTTGATATTAAACAGTGTTATTAAAAGCACATTAAGAAACGAAAGAGACGCAGTTCCCTAGGCGACCTCTTGTGCGTGCGCTCCGAGACGGAGCAGAAGGATACTATGGGCTTCAGATACACGCCTAAACGGTCAGATAGCCTACACACAAACATGTCGAAATGCTGTTTTGCTAAGTATCCTCATAAACACAGTGGGTTATGTCTTGCGTGAATGTAAACACTGAGAAAGAGCGCGTGTGTAACAGTATATTCGATCCGTGCATTCGCTCTTAAAGTGACAGTAGACAATATTAATGACTGCTGTAGTCATAGTTAATCTAACAAGCAAAGACAAAATCACTCCCTGCTCTTGAATTAATACCTTTTGTAGATTTAAACCATTACTCATCTGAATACCACTGTTAGCTAAAAAACCTACAGCACTGTTTATTCCATTTGTATTTTTGTTGGTTGCGTTTAGTTTCTTTGTTCTTATTTTATTACTTGTCTTCTGGAGCTGTCTTGACTTTTCACTTGCATTAATTAACCTAGTATCAGTTTTTGCTGAAGTATTGATAAATATGAAATTTCACTGACATTAAAAATTACTCTTATGAAATAAGACTTTGATCATACCACCCACTAATAATCGATATCAATATTTGATAAAAATAATCGTGATTATGATTTTTGCCATAATCGAACAGCCCTATTTTGCACGGCTGTCTCCTCCTTCAGACGGAGTATCTAAACCAGGGGTTTTGACTGATCAATCATTAGTTTTAACTCCTGATGTAAGGCATTACACCAAGCTGTTTGGACGTGCAGAACTCATGCAGTTTGGATTTTAGAGTATTGAGAGTGTCACTGCCTGTAGAGCCTGTGCCACCAGTCCTCCCTCGCTCTCCTCCTCCTCCCTCTCTCTCTCTCTCTCTCTCTCTGCCGCTTCCCCTCCCCCTCACTGCGGCAGCACAGATGGTAGCTCAGTGACCTCGTCATTCCTGCCTCCTTGTTTTGATCCTGCAGTCCTGATTGTTCAGGCTAATCCCACACTCCCTGAGTCCTTGGCTGAGCGCCAGCGCTGTTATTAAGCACACAAAGGCTTTTCATTCCTGCTACCGTCACCGCCGCTGCTGCTTCTTTCTCTTTTTAGCCATTTCTCTTTCACCCTCTCCTGTTTGGTCTCCATGGACAGGCCAGTTTCTACCTCTACAGCGGAGCTGGGGAGTGGCCGCCGTCTCGCTCTCTGTGCTGCTATTTACTAGATTTCAGTGAAAGGTCATTCCCTTATTTTGACACAAAACAAATAATCTCAGAATGGTGTCAGAGCAGTTTCACATCAGGTAGTGACCCAATGCAGTACGAGAATTGTTTATCATACAAACATAAACAAAAACCTACATGACGTTTATTAATATTACTATTAGCTGCATTCTACGAAAGCTTTGTCAGAATTGTCTTAAAGCGACAGCGTCCACATTTACCTGCTGTTGTTATGAATATTAATCAAACAACAACAACAACAAAAAATCTCTCATTGCTCTCGACTGAATCATTTTTTTTACTTTAATAAGAATAAATGTATATTTAATTTACACAGTAAAGACTATGCATTGTCATTTAATAATAGCTACAAAACTCATCCCCAATCCTACCCTTCAATAAAATTCAATTACTATAGAATTTCATTTCAAAACTGGGGAAAACTAACAGGCTGAGTAAAAGTACAGCTTATCACTAGGTGGGATAGAGGGGGAAAAAGTGAGGAAAGTAATAATGACATCAGCGATTCTTGGGCGAAGGGCTCAGAACAAATACTGGGCCAAAAACTGTATTAGTATTATCCATATTGCCAGTTGATAGAGGAAAAAGCACAAAAATACAGTAGAGCTCGTTTGGACTCCAACCTCTGACATCAACAAAAGATATGGGAAGGGTTTCTTCTCCAAATTACAGTGTTAAATTACAGACATGATCCCTGATATATTGTGCATGCATCTATTCTGTTGTGCACCCTCACTCTCATTCCTTTATTTTCAGACAATTTGAAGATCTCTAAACCTGCGGACATTCAGGCATGTTGCTAGGCAACCTACTCAAGCTACACTGCAGGGGAACATGTGAGGGACGTGACGGCAGATCTGGTGCAGGTTCATTTCAGGAAACCTCGATCTACTATTTACATTTCTTTTCACAGCTAGAGCTTTAAATCGAACAAGGGGAATGGACTAAAGCAGAATTGGTATGTATTTAGCAGCTGGCCATCTACTTCCTGAGGTACAGGAAGGGCAAAGGACAATTAGCTGGTTAAGACTTAGTCAATTACCATGGAGATTCTTCTCTGGTCCAAAACAGTCAGATAGGATTTTTCCACTTCTGAAGCCAACATACTTAAAAATCAGCATGAAATGAAATTTCACCCGCTCTCGTTCTCATTTTCTAAATGCATGTTATAGATCTTGTGACCAATTCGTCCATGCATATTAACCTTAATCAAAATGTCATAACTGGAGAAAATTACAAACTTGGTGACGTGTGCAGCACTTCTTCAATCATTTAGTCGGTAAGCTCACATTCATCTACCTCCACTTTTGAGAGCAATGCCCACATCTCAAAATCCAATGCAATCAACAACCGATGCACAGAAACAAGTCCCTGCCCTACATTGTGTAATTTTGGGTAATCCGTAACACTCGGATGCACGTCACAATATGAAGGAAAACATCTGGCGCTACTTTAGTTTCATCACAATTGGATGACTAAGTTCCAACACCATGAGCAACAACTGTCTGTTGATTTCTGAGAATTAAACCAATCAGACATGTGCCAAAAACAGCATGACATCACACCTTTACAACCCCAACTCTATCACCACAGCCTTTGAAAATATCTTCAACACTTTCATAATCATGGCTACCAAATACAATACATACCATCACATCTAATCTACTAACCTCTGAACAGATTTAAAACCGGAGATCTTACCGTTTAAAATGACTTTAAAATAAACCTATTTTACTTCTAGTCATAGCTTTGAGTGAAACAAAAACTTCATTTTATTATTCAGGAATGCATTAGCTTGTGAAAAGTGGGCGTTTCACACTAGAAGGTAACCAGACCTGAATGCAAGTTTGAGACTTTCTTTGAAATAGTGTGTACTGATGACATGCATTGATAAAGAGGTAAAAATAGGAATTGAGAAGATTTAACTCCATCTTGTGCTTCAGAGAAGCCCATCATATCTCATTTCACTCGTGGCACAATAAGAGCAAGTAAAAATGTCCTATTAGCAAAGCTTCAATACAAAATAACAAGCAGTCTCACCACATTCACTGCAATGTCCACTTATGTTACCATTTACACTTTCTCCCTCTCTTGCTTCCTTTCCTTCCACTTGCCGTCACTCCCTCACAAACAAAAACAGAAAGTACAGAAAGTTTCTAGCTGCCAAGCACTTGCCAAAGCTTTAAATAAGCTTGTGGTTGAGGAGTAGTGTATCAACTTTTGGAGGTAAAAACTGGATTTAACTGTCCAGAGCTTAACTCCCAGTCTGGTCTCTCTTAAATATATCTCCAGAAAAGCCAAATACACATCACTAAACTCACAAAAGGACTGCGTGGCCTTAAAGTAGAGGATGGTGGAGTGGTAAGGGAAAACTCTCTGATGATTGCTCATGGGCGTGTAAAAGCTGAACCAGAAAGGGCAGGATAGACCTCACACCTGCCCCAGCAACAGCTGCTCTCCATGTCTCTGACACTCCCTGTCCTTTGCTCTCGGCTCAAATCCCCTCAGCATTGCCCAACACCTGCAACCACCCACTACCTTGTCGCCTGCCTGCTGTTTCCTTCCGCATAGGTGCCAGGACACCGTGCACACTCTCATATAAAACCAGCAAACCACACAGCAAGTCACCTGAAGACATACGATAGCTTGGAGTAAAGAATGGACAGAAATGTAAGTTCTCAAATCTCATTCACACCTGCATTTAAAGAAAACGGCAAAAACCATTGTTGCTTTAAGTCACCAGTGTCGGACACTATTATGCAGTAAGATGTCATGTTTTAATGTGCAAATAAATATCCAGCTTACCATTGGCCACCCTTCCACTGGAACCAATCGAGTTGAGAGGACTACTCAAGAGTAGCCAGAATGTTCAGTGATTAAGATGCATTGAACAAGGGAAGTGTTGAACTTTGTAAAATGACAGGCATTCAAATTTGTGTGCGGCCCAGATTCTGTGCATGCCTAGTAATTGGTCTAGGCAAGAGCTGTCAGGACAAAGTAATCCAAAGGATTTATAGGTGTGAACGTAGAAAGCTTTAGACCCGGCCCCAGCGCTAGATTACAGCACCTTTGTGCTCCCGCCCTTGACCTTGAGGAAGCCATTGGGCATGTTTTTGCATCAGTCTGAACAACATTTTTATCCTTAGTCATCCTACATTGTTCAGGAAAGACAGTGACAAAATACATGCAAAATGCCTGCTATTACAGAACAGAGAAGCAGCATTATGTAAAATCCAGAGCAAAACACACCTAGATTCTCAGATTGCCCCAACATGCAAGGCTGCAGTGGTTAAGAAACTGAAATTCTGAGATCAGGTGTTGAGCATACATTGATGCTCTTGCGTGTGAGAATTCGAAAAGAAATTCTCTTGTGTCTTACTAAATCCCAGATTTACACATTCGACTCAACTTCTGACTATTTCTTCCATAGAATCTGTATTGATTTGGGCTGACTAGACATCTTTTAACCTCGGTGGTTTTTCCGCCTCCTGCGTCCACACACTCCGTCCTGGAGATTCGAGCAGCTCTCCACCTCTCTGCCAGACCATGACATCACTCCTCCAAAGCCGCTCTATATTTAGCTGCTCACCCCCCGTTGAGCCTCACAACTCTAGGCCTGACTCCCTCCTCCCACTCCTTACTGTTCTCTTTCCCTCAGATGGCTCATCCCTCGCCGAGAGATGAAGGGGAGGGGAAAAGATTTGTTGAGTTGAAAGAAGAGAAGGGAGGGGGGGGGGGGGGCACACAGGAAGATAGAGGGGAGGTGATTGAGATGGCATGAGCTATGGCACCATAAATAAAAGGCAACCTCCATAAACTGGCTAGCCTCTGCAATGCTCCCAATCTCTCTTCTGTGCTCTCACGCAATTTCATCAGACTGCCTAGCCACATGAACACAGCTCAGCACGGATGACAGCTCTGCCTGCCCAACCAAGGAACAAGACGAGGAGGGGTGGAGCAGAAGAGTATCAGAAAGAGAAGGGGGAGTGGGATGCACAAAAATACTGGCATTTGAAAATCCTCCTGGCACAGAATAACATCCTGGCTCGTGCAGCAATTTATCCACAATTGTCAAAGCGTGGTGGTGCGGAGGAGGCGGTGCCAGAGACAGTTGGGCCGAAATTGCCACGCTCAGCATCTGCGCACAGACAGGCTTTTTACAGCCATTCCTCACTCGCCCAGTCAGACAGAACAAGGCTCTGCAGGTCTAAGCAAAACATCTGGTGAAACGGTTGTTCTTAAACTTCCTGGAAAACTACAGTTGCAAGCCGAGGACAAGAAATCTCCATTCGGCAGCATTCAGTGTTGTGTCCTACAAGTCTAGGCCAAATGCAACTTGCAAAGCACTGTGCATACACTCAGCAGTTGGTGATGGAAAGTCCAAAAGCTGTGCCAGAGGAAAGTGTGATGGGGAATGGTGGACTGGTCCATTTTATAAATGTAGCATTGATTGAGCTTTAGTTTTTGGGTTCATACAGAATTTTCACAGGTTTTCACACCTACTATACTGGCATATTAAAAGGTGCTGTATGTATGAATGACAGCTAGTGGTTGAAATGGGAACTGCAGTCCAAATTCAAAATATTGTTTACCCCACCCCCTCCTCCTCCTCCAAAGACTCGACGCTCACGCGGGGTTGCCTGGACACGCAACAGGAACGAGCGCAATTGACATTGAAATGCGATTTTTAGGTCGTGTAGAATCTGCGATCTCTGACCCAGTTTGTTTGCTGGCTTCCATGGCAGCAATACGCTGTGTTTAACCCGTGGTGTCAAATACTAACGTGCGTTATCGCACAGCCCAAAATAAAAACAGACATTATGACATGAAACGCACATTTCAAAGCAGAATAACTGGCTTAAGCATTGTTTTTCAGAGAAACAATTATGTGAACTCAGCGTGTTTCCCAAATATCTGCAAACATATGGTATTTTTATGCTTTAGTACATACAGCACCTTTAATTTGGGTTGATCATTCTGTGTAGAAGACATAAACCCAACTGAACAGCACTGGCTCTGTTTGACCAGTAGATCTCTGGGTTCTCTTGACGTGGCATAATCCTCAGGGTCTGAAGTGCCTTTGCCATAGCTTTGGCAAAGACAGAAAAAGAGGAGGAGGGTGGCTGGGGTCTCACTAAAGGTCACAGCACTGGAAAATCTCAACTGGACGTGTCTGTGGAGCTGGAAATGTAATATAGAGTAGACAGACGTGGCTTTTTATTTCCCCTGACCACAGCGCTCCAATGTACAGCAGCTCGAAAGACAGGCGCTCGTACAAGAGGCCACTTCAGCCTTCAAGCACACTGATCATGGTGTCAGCGAAAGGCCAATAGAGATGGGCTATATGAAAGGGTGCAGTGTCTACCCAAATGCATCAATCCCCTGGATTCCCCCAAGAACTACTCCAGACAACTATGAAGACTACACTGTAAACCCTAACACTCAAAATAATGAATTGGTTTGAGTAGAGCCAACTCAAATTAAACAAACTAGTTCACTCAAATGAACTTTTATGAGTATTTAGAATTTTCATTTTCTTGAGTTCTCAAAACTGACACATTTTAAGTAATCTGAATTGATTCATTGTTTTATAAACTTAGAGAAACTTAAATTTAACTGAAACTGGGCTGGGGTTTTCATTTCCCAGCATGCCTTGCCGTGACACTCAAAAGGGAGAGTAAATGCTAAAATTACGTGATGTTTTTTTTTTGCAAGGTTAACATTAAGTGGGAGATTTACTAATGTTGTTTCATGTTTTATGCTAGTTTAGAAGAGTTTCTGTTATGTTGGGTTTTTGGGGGGTTTCCATCATGTGATGAGTGGAGCATGAGCTTAGGTTGAGAACAGATTTATGTTAAATGTTTTATATTGCTGTACTCATTCAGCAAGTGCTATGCTAATGCTACCAAAGCGTTGTGTTACCAATTAGCAAGGCAGCATTTATTGAATTAGCTAGTTAAACTAAGTTTCCACTACTAAAAAGATTTAAGTTGAGATTGCATGATAATTAAGTTAAATGTATGAATTAGCTTACATATTTTAAGTTAAGAGCAATTACAATGCATGAGTAAAAAATAAAAATCTGCAAGTTCTGCTTACTTAAACTTTCAAAGTCTTAACTAAAAAAATTTGATGCAAGTTTGATGTATGTTTTGCCAACTTATGCAGGTTTACAGTGTAGGAAGGTTTTTGAAAAATGTTCAGTTTTAAAGTGCTTTACTGGCATGACAAGTATTTTTACATTTGCATTGCCAAAAGCATTCACACATAAATTGTGCAAACTGGAGTCCGATCACTCACTATTCTTCAAATTGTTACAGCCACACACATATTTTGCTGCTAGAAGCAAACACACATTCCCCCCCCAGTCTCTCACAGAGTGAAATTAAACTGATTCTAACCAATACTTGTGCAAATCTATACTATCCCCGCTGTATTTCCATTTAGTCACGGAGAAGCTTAGAAGTGTTATTAGGTGAGTTTGCCTCAGTGGGGGAAGGTGCACAGTAGATAGGGTTCATCTCATTCCAATCACGTAGTGTGCTGATGCTTACTTCTCTGCCCCCCATGCAAATTGTGCAGTCCAACAGGCTGTTGTCAAGGCAACTGCAAGTGTCCAGCCCCGTCGCATATGTAAAAAAAAAAAAAAAAAAAAAAAAAAAAAAAAAAAAAACACCTTCATATTTTCAAAAAGGCTACTAGGATGATTTCAAGTGTTCAACCGTAAATAAGACTGCCGTTTCATAGCAGACTGCACATGTGAAGCTTAAAGCAGAATATCAAATGTTTTTCTACATAAATACAGAATCTGACTAACCTCTTAATATAGATATGAGTATGAATAGTTATATTGTCATATACTAGGGCTGTGTAAAAATGAATGAACAGGACATTGTAGCGCCTTTCCATCCAATAAATCGCAATAAGCTTTCGTTCTTCTGATGCAAGTCTCAGATTCTGTTCATTTTATTATAAAATTCAAACAATAAATACCATTTTGGCACTGTTTAATGTGGCGTGACCGATCGCTGTAGCGCCTCAGTCCAAGAGAATCAGCAGCGTGAATGTGAACTGATCATCTCTTCCGCTTTACTACTAGTTACAGCACAAAATAAACCTTAAAATGTTAAACGATACGGTTAAACTTACCTAAATCCGTATCATGTCTCATATAAATCGCGCAATCAGTGTTTCAACCACAGAAAGACGTCAAAAAAACAGGTTGTAAATATTTTTGCTACAAATTTATCTCAGAAAAGTCATTCAATGTCCATAAACTCAATCAGTTAGATAAATTAACTCTAGAGAGGAGCATTTTGCTAAATTCCTGTGTCAAAAATGGTCTTGGTGGTGGGGGACAAACAGTTATCCACACACACACACAACAAAAGTACTCTACCAATGTGAATGGAGTAATGACAATAAATGCAAAATCAGTTTGAAATATTAACTCATCCTTTTTATTCATGAAATAATCACTGTCAGGACAGATCTATGTAAATGTAGTATGATTAAATCACGATTAACTGTGCACGCCATGAAAGAGCAATTTACAAAACAACTTTCTGCAAGCTTTTTTCAAGGTAAATGTAGGTGTCTTTCAAAAAAAGGACACTTGGAGACTCCAAAAGGACACCAAATAACCACATGATATTGTCCATATAATTCATAAATGTATGCACACCAAAGCACTATACAATAAACTTCAGAATTCACAGTGTATAGTATGTTTATGTTTACACTGCAACAGCAAAGAGCTTGTTTACATTTTAGATATTTTAGAAGTTGCGATACCGAACAGGACCACATGGAGATGCCCAAAATATGCCTTGACCAGACAGCATATACAGTACACGGATCCATTCAGAATTACTAAACACAGCATCACACACACACACGACAAACCAAAACCTTATCCTGAATGTGTGTGGAAACAACGTCAATGTACTGAAATTAGGAATGCACCAACATTTCTGGATGCACTGCTTTTTTTAAATGATGTCTTATTTTAAATTAGCTTTTTTTGCATAATTGTATTAATATATTTTTTAAAGGGGATGTTTAATGCTATTTCATGCATTCTGACTTATTTACACTGTTAAAGAGTTGATTCTCATGCTAAACATGGACAACATTTAAAAAAAAAAAAAACAAGTTGGACGTGTGATGGAGTATTTCTGTGCCAAATACACTCCTTCAGGATTCAAACAAGTTTTGTTTAGTTTTTTTCAGAGTATGGCCCTGTATGACGTCATAAAGGGCGGGATTCCTTGTATAGGCAATTGTCCCGGATGAACACACACACACACCACCCAGAGCGAGAGCAAGAGTGCACCCATCAAACAGAAACAAATATACTACTACATAGAAATTTCATGTGATTTCATTTTATTTTCTGTTTTTAATCCTCCAAAAGAGCCCTGAACTCCATTTACTACGGTCCTACTCGCTCTCTACATCATTCAGCCTATCCTTTCCATCATGCTAATCATATTATTGATCTTCCACCCATTCACATCACATCACATCCAGCCTGTATAATATTCAACCCTCCCATCTCAATTCCCCAGGCTGCATCTCCAGAAGAGCAGGCAGCATTTTTAACCCATCAGACATGGCACGATGATGGAAGATGATGTGATGGATGCGTGCTGAAGGCCCGGTGCGGATTAGAGGACAGGGGCTGCTGGTGTGGGCAGGGTCGGCTCTCAATATGCAGCATGCGTTTCCCGCTGGGTGGAAATATTCATGATGCAAGCTCATGTCTTTCAAATCGACAGGCACTTTCAGCCTGATCAGCACTGTGGCTCTGAGAGCACAAGCAGCTCTGGCAAAGGCAGAGACGCCCAGATTAGACTGGCATTTCACTTTAGCTGATATAGTCATAAGAGCAGTGAGGAGATGACAGGGGAAAAGAGACTGAAAGAAAAGAAGAACTTCAGCTTTAGGGCAGGAGGTACAAGGAGAATGTACAATGAAGGATAAGAGAAAATGGACGGATTAAAGAGTGAGTGAATGGGAGGGTGAAATGTAATGCATCTCTGCTTTCTCAGCACTTTTACAGCACACCCTCAATTAACAATCCTAATGGCCTTAATATTTATGATTAACTCCTTGGCACGGCCACTTGTAAAGTACAAGTTCATCTGTATTTTGTGTATTTAGTAAGTGGCTACGTAATGAGCAGGAAAGTGTGCAGTCAGCAGGTCATTATCACAAAATAAACCCCTTCAGGGTGATACAAGAGCCCTCCAATTCAAGTTAGGACGCAGATTACCCTGTCTGGGGTAATTTCACTATAATGACCAGCTGACTGAACATTATGCTTTACATGCAGTGCAAGGCAAAGTACATCTATCTTTAAAACTTTAATTTTTCCTAAAGAACAGAGACCGGTATCATGATGGTTTTAAAAATCATTTTATAGAGACGTATACACCACTAGGGGGTGAAAAAATTGATCTCATGTTTTCTGGGATTTCATTGATAATGATAATTGGACAATATATTTTGGGGATGTTTACCTTTATAAAGCCATTTTTTCTAACCTAATTAAATGTATGCATCATCTTTTGAGTTAAATTCTTACATTTAATCAATAAATTGAATTCTAATAAGACACAATAGGGCTGTTACCAATCAAATAGCATCTGCATCAGCATAATTCATCTTTGCACTGGGGAGGAGAAACAGAAGCTGCTTCTGAAGTGGAATTTAGATCATTTACACAGGTGACAAATGGATAACGTACAATTACAAATGCATAATGTTTTGATGTATTAAACATGAAACATTGAATATTGATATTTGAAATTACTTAAAACATGAAAATATACTTTAAAATGTGAAATTAAAACCGCCAGTAGGTGTTGGGGTCATTGAGATTCAACTGATTCATTCAGGAACAAAGCATTTGACCGTCTTAATGAGTGAGTCATTGAATCATTCAACCGATTCGTTCAAACAGCTGATTCATTCAGGAACAAAGCATTTGACAGTCTTAATGAGTGAGTCATTGAATCATTCAACCGATTCGTTCAAACGGCTGATTCATTCAGGAACAAAGCATTTGACCGTCTTAATGAGTGAGTCATTAAATCATTCAACCGATTCGTTCAAACGGCTGATTCATTCAGGAACAAAGCATTTGACCGTCTTAATGAGTGAGTCATTGAATCATTCAACCGATTCGTTCAAACGGCTGATTCATTCAGGAACAAAGCATTTGACCGTCTTAATGAGTGAGTCAGTGAGATTCAACCGATTCATTCAAACGGCTGATTCATTCAGGAACAAAGCATTTGACCGTCTTAATGAGTGAGTCAGTGAGATTCAACCGATTCATTCAAACGGCTGATTCATTCAGGAACAAAGCATTTGACAGTCTTAATGAGTGAGTCATTGAATCATTCAACCGATTCGTTCAAACGGCTGATTCATTCAGGAACAAAGCATTTGACCGTCTTAATGAGTGAGTCATTGAATCATTCAACCGATTCGTTCAAACAGCTGATTCATTCAGGAACAAAGCATTTGACAGTCTTAATGAGTGAGTCATTGAATCATTCAACCGATTCGTTCAAACGGCTGATTCATTCAGGAACAAAGCATTTGACCGTCTTAATGAGTGAGTCATTAAATCATTCAACCGATTCGTTCAAACGGCTGATTCATTCAGGAACAAAGCATTTGACCGTCTTAATGAGTGAGTCATTGAATCATTCAACCGATTCGTTCAAACGGCTGATTCATTCAGGAACAAAGCATTTGACCGTCTTAATGAGTGAGTCAGTGAGATTCAACCGATTCATTCAAACGGCTGATTCATTCAGGAACAAAGCATTTGACCGTCTTAATGAGTGAGTCAGTGAGATTCAACCGATTCATTCAAACGGCTGATTCATTCAGGAACAAAGCATTTGACAGTCTTAATGAGTGAGTCATTGAATCATTCAACCGATTCGTTCAAACGGCTGATTCATTCAGGAACAAAGCATTTGACCGTCTTAATGAGTGAGTCATTGAATCATTCAACCGATTCGTTCAAACGGCTGATTCATTCAGGAACAAAGCATTTGACCGTCTTAATGAGTGAGTCATTAAATCATTCAACCGATTCGTTCAAACGGCTGATTCATTCAGGAACAAAGCATTTGACCGTCTTAATGAGTGAGTCATTGAATCATTCAACCGATTCGTTCAAAAAAGTTATAGTAAAGCAATATGGTGTCTAAAATGTAAGTAACTTAACTTCTTGTTTATTGAACTTGTATAAAATCAATATCACATGCTTTTGCAATTTTTGGCATGCTGATATTAGGAGAAAAAAGGCACTTTTCATGTGATATGTCAAATTAAATAAATATAAAAAACAGAGGGGCATTTTTTCCGCCTTATCTTGAATTTTGGGGACATTTTAGCATTTTAATAGACTAAATCACTAACTAGACTACACGTAGTATATGCATGCACTCTCTAGGTGTGAGGGATATACTCAAATGTCAGATCCCACATCATTAAAACAACAATTACGATACTATCGCAGACGATGTATATCGCACACCCCTACACACCACATCTATAAATGATAACGATAACAATATCCTTAAAATGATCTTTCAGAACTTATTTCCAGCTGATGAATGTTAAAATCATTGAAAGCCAATCAGAAGCCACCCGACTTTAAAGAGCCAGAGCATTTAAAGCAGCAGACATGCTTCTAATTAACAATGACATCATCCGTTGGTTAGGACGCCAATATAGTTATCATTCTTGGTGTGAACAGGCCTTCACTGTGATTAGCTGTGGTGGAACAGTGGCTCGCCTGGTTTTTAGAGCGATTCATGGAAGTGCTCATCAGAAAGTTAAGTGACTTATGTAAATCGACAGCTGTGACCATGAATCCTAGTCTACCTGGAACACCGGATGATAGCACATACGCATGCTGACATGGCAGAAGCCTCAAATTAGTAATGGGTTTCACGCATGGACTCTAACATGCATGCCATTTCATTGGATTTGCATTTTTAAACCTCACTCTCCTTCCAAATCCCACTCAAGACTTTATTTCCACTGGCCAGAGACAGGAAAAGACCGAATGGAAGGAGAGAGAGGGAGAGAGAGAGAGAGAGAGAGAGGGAGGGAGGGAGAGAGAGAGAGAGAGTCTGGGATGAGAGAGAGAAAACCCAGTAATAAATCTGGCTGATGCAATCTAATGGAACATTATATTAGGACGGGCTCAGTGCTCAGTAAATAATGGAGTTCTTACAGTCAGAGAGATAATGCGCCCACCCTGGGGAGAGAGAGAGAGAGAGAGAGAGAGAGAGAGAGAGAAGCACTATTAGGGATGATCAGTGTCCTGACATGGCATTGGTGATGGAGCCACGTCACTTTGGCCACACAGGTGGCACAGGCCCGAAAGATGTGTCTGGACTTGGTGAGAGGTCAGACAGAGAAACAAAGCAGCGAAATGTATCAACTGGTGAACAGAATCACTTTCACTTTCCAATCTGCAACACCCTAGTTCTTGCTGTGAGATTTGCATTAACCATAATATTCAATTTACAGATATGTTCTAACACTTCAGTTAACTTTGCTAAAATTCGTTGAACTTAATTGTAAAAATGTAACAATCTTACATACTATACCTTTGTTACTCAGAAAAAACCCACATTAAGAAAAATTGATTTGTAGAAATATCAAGCAAATAAAAATATTGAGACGGGCAACCTTAATATAATTTCACTCGTTCCTGCACTGGTTCTCTTCAGTTCCATTTACTCATTTTCTAAGTAATCTTGAATGTCGTTAAATTGTCTACAACTGAAAATGTTGAGAACAGTTGACTTAAATTAATGTTGATTCCCTAAAATGGTTTTGCTTGAAGTCACCATTATGGTGATCAGTGTTCACTTTGGTCAGGCATTTTATTCTACAATAACCCTCTGCCTATCAGTAAGTACATGTAATGTGTATGAGGGACAATGTAAAATAAAGAGTTACCTAAAAATAATCAGCATAAGGTAGTACAACATAAAAAAAAAAAACATTTTCTTTTGTATTAACTTTTAATTGTCAGTGTAAAACACGCAAACTTAACTTGATATTTTTATTTATCTACTAACTTTTTTTGTACATTGAATATATATATATATATATATATATATATATATATATATATATATATATATATATATATATATATATATATATATATATATATATATATATATATATATATACTCAATGTACAAATATATATGATTAAAGAATGTCACATTTATTGCAAACAGTTAAAGAATGGTTTGAAAAGAAAGTTAAAAAACACTGCATACAGCTATGCAGTGATTACAGCAAGTGTAATTACACAGGAAACGAAGACATCTTTTCTGGAGTGAAGGAGAGGGAGGGAGAGGGGAAGAGAGGTAATGAAAGAAATACGATGATCGTCATGCTATTTCAGTTCAGAAATGGGCTATAAGCGACATGGGCGGTGTGACTCGGTAACCGAAACAGACGTATGTGCCGCTATCTAAACCCAGTTCATGATGAAATGACAGGAACACCACATTCCTTCCAGGTGGAAAGAGTTGGGAGCAAAAACTTGAGAGCAACAAACTATCTACATCCATGAAAAATATTTCTTTGACTAGTAATACTTATGAATCCAAAGGGTAAATAACAGTTTCTGCCAGTCTCATGTTAATCTTGAGTATCTATAGAGTAGTGTTGCATCCTTCGTATCTCAGAAGAGTCTTTAGTTTTATCAGATTTATACAAGACAGATACGCTGTACCGATTCTTTCTGAAAACAGCCGAGCTCGTGGAGGCGTGCATTGGGCGGAGCTAAAAAGTCACACACACACACAACATCATGGCATTATCTCTGGATAACTCTCGATTCACTATACGTTGGTGTTGTTCACATTATATGCACTTGCGCGCTGATTGCCAACAAAACACACACATTTGATGCGGTTTCACTCACCGCCTGCAGTTCCCACTCATGAGCGGGAACAAACACTTGCAGAACTCCGGAAACACAAACTGCATCCACTGTTCCCTTAACGCTGGGTTATTTGGGAAGCTGAACAAGGTGATCTTTCCCTCACACCAGAAACACACTTCTTTAGTGACATTGTTGATCTCGTGTCTAAAAACAACGCCAGCGCCGCCGACGGCTCCCGTAACCCAAACAAAGCTCAATGATGGACACGCTCTTGCTCTCGCTCTGGTTGGGTGTGTGTGTGTGTGCGCTCATCCAGGAGAAGTGCCCATACAAGGAATTCCGCCCTTTATGATGTCATACAGGGCCATACTCGAAAAAACTTTCCGAAACTTGTTCGAATTCTGAAGGAGTGTATTTGGCACAGAAATACTCCATCACACGTCCAACTAATTTTTTTAAATTTTGGCCATGTTTAGCATGAGAATCAACTCTTTAACAGTGTAAATAAGTCAGAATGCTTGAAATAGCATTAGAACCCCCCTCCTCCCCCTCCCTAAAAATGAGCTCAATTGGATTGTGTTCCACCAATGCCCTAGTATGACCAGCAAATAATGCAGTAAAAACATTAAACAGCAACCCACTTAATGGGTCCCTTTGGTTGTGTTTTTTTCTTCTTCGGATTGCTCCTGGCACTAAGTCTAAGTCAAACAAGAGCTGGTGACAAGGGTAGTAAACCCCTTCCAAGTCTGAGACTGCAGGGGTCTGGCAAACTCTGCTGTAGAATGGCAGACAATTTAATCTGCAAAGCAAACCATGTAAAAGGAAAGCTTTCAATATTAGTCCATTGCAAACGGTTTCACCAGTCAGTGACCCTGCAGATTTTAACTCGATTTGTTATCCAGTTTGTCAGAACTCCATCTGTCATAATACCAGCAAGGCCTAAATTTAAATTGTTTCTTAAACTTTTCATTGACCTAGAGACATGAGTGGGCTTTTGATTTCGCATCTAAACATCAGGTTCAACTAGGGTTACATGCAATGGTCACGGAGAATTTTTTTAGTACACTTTGTATCTCTTTGATTTGATTCACTTACAAGGTATCAGATGTATGTACTTCCTAGTGGGAGGAAAGTTACCCGGCATTTGCTTGGTGAGTGTTAATTTTGTACCCTATTGGCAACTGTTCCTGGGTGCAATCTGAGGCCAAGCAACAGCCGTTACTCTCACATCTGGGGCTGAAAAGACCCATGGCAGTTTCTCCCTCTGTCCAGTGAACAATACAATGGGATTTAGGAAGGGTGTAAAAGTCCTCCGTCTATCATTGAGAAGTCAGAGGACCCAGCGAGAGGTCATGGAAAAGGCCACTTGCGTCCTGAAAGGGTGGCTGAGTGAAATTACAACTAGAGCCGCACAAAAGCAATATGGAGAGAGCTGCCGTGCTCTCTCAGCAGAGCAGCGAACAGAGCAGGAGGGGTGAGCAACGTGACAACCCCAGGATCTCCTTTCAGGACAAAGGTCAGGCCACTGGGCCTATAATACACAGAGCTCCCTTTCATAGCCTAGCAGCGCACAAAGACGAAAGCTTGAAAAGAGCTGAGACCGGTCTCCTTCTTGACACTCATCTAATTTACCTCTTTTTTTTTTCTCCAGGCTCTGCTTCTCTTAGTTAGAGATGTGACCGGGCCTCAGGGACATCCCACAAGAAGAGGGGAAAACTTACACTTATTGAGTCAAAACATTAACTTTACATCCCTTGCTTATATCTATTCTTTGCTCTTCTATATATTGCATTGCTATGCAGCTGAATAAACGTACAGATTACCACTAAATTATAAAAAGATGCTCATACGGTTCTCCAAATGGTTGCTAGTAGGCATTCAATCTTAAATGCGGTATTCAATGGCAAAACAAATGTTACCGTCTTCACTCCCAATTTGAATTTATCATATTGCATCACTGCATTTGCATGAACTCAAATGGCTCAAATGACAACAAACAACAAACCGAATTCTAGAAGAGTCCACTGCTACGATGGTGGCATTTCCTCACAGCAACTGATAAGTAATTTCAACAATAAGAGAAAACTATGTGCTTACTTAACACTTGGAGATGACCCAGTTAAACCAAAAGCTGGCAATAAAAGCGAGCAGAAAAAGAATCGAAAGCATCTCATTGCTCATTCAGTGATTGACTCTCTGCTGACCAATTACCCCGAGTCCCTATTAATCGTCCCCAAGAGAGAGGGCAACCCATCTGCAACATTTGCTCAGAACTGAACGACAATTAAAAATGACCCTGGTTTAACGACAACCAAGCAAACTGCGTTTACAATTCATCAATGAAGAAACCTTTTGAGACCAACTGGAATACCACGTAATGCCACCCAACCTCTTCATGTAAACAGTGCTACACACAGACAAGGTCTGTGCCAGTTTAAGTCATCTGACCGAGGTGGCTGCCTGCCAACCGATATTCCAGGGTGTGGCATGTCTGCGCACACAAAAAAAACTGAGCAAAACAAGCCTCTATTGATGCTTTCATGCCATAGGATGCGGGGAAAAGCAGGAGGGAGAAAGCAGACAAGGGGAGCATTCTGGACTTCCTCTTTCAGAGGCGGGCATATGTCCTTTTGCAGGCCTGCCGCCCATCAGAGACCTCGACAGTTCACGTGAACTTCGGACAGGCTTGAAGGAAGCAGGGAGGCTGAGTAAGATGGCCGACTAAGCTAGGCTGGACAGATGGGGAATGTGTGGCGTGGGAAGGGTTAAGTCTGAGGAGGCCCCATCTGCCGCCTCGTCTGTTGTGCAGGCTGGCCCCTGCTTGGCTCCAGCAGAGAGAATGGACACAAAGTCGAACTGTGACTTCTTTCCATCTCTGAGCAGCTGATTACCCACAGATGCCCAGAATGTCCGGCCCCTTCCCAAGTTCTGAAACAAAACTCTGCTTTAGAAAAGATATTTTGCTTTAAATTGTGATTACACTTCAGCCAGACAACCATTGTAGCAAAGTAGATTCAAAATGTTAAATGTGAAAGCAAATATCAAGTTCAAAATGATAAACATGCTTTCACACAAATAAATGAAATCAGGAATGAAAACGTAAACATGCTTTATGCACCAATATAATCTTCATCTACATATATTTTCAATCAAAACAATGCAATACATAAATATGCCTGCAGTGTTATTTTTAGCGATGAAGCAGATACATAATTGAATCCATGTTTATAATCAATTTATGGACTAGAGATGATCATAATGAACTGGTTAGACAATGGTTTTACAATAAGTAAAATGGTTTAAAAAAATTCATTTTTTGAAAGATATTTTAACATGTAACGCATGCTGTGCGGTTAGAAAAATATGTTACACATAAAATAGAGAAAAAAACATGTGCAAGTCACACTTTAATATTACATTCAGAAATAATGTAAAATACCAGTAAATAAAGCAAAACATTCACAAACACTATACACACAGCTCGCTCACTACACAACTAATCCTTTCGATTTAACTATTCAGAACAGAACAAGGATATAAGCAGCAATATAAACATCAAGTAAAAATGAATTCATAGCGAAACTGAAACCGCCGTTGGGCTCACACATCCTACCCCTCTCCGTTGGTGCAAATCCAAATTTGTATATATTTGAATGCTAAATTATTATGTATACTAGGCTGTGTACTTCACTCACGTTCAAATATCCACATAAAACATCATCTTTCACATGCGCAAAAATGTGCATGACATACCACAGTGGGCAGTGATCACGCCGAAAGGCACAGATTAAAACAAATTAAAACAAATAAAAATACGGCATCATTTATGGTCATTTATGGAAAAGAGTAAGACATCATTCGAAACTGTAAAGGGTTTACTTTTTTTTTGTGTACACGCACAAAAACAAAACTGTGTTTTTGTAAAATAAATAAAAAACACACAGGATGCCGCTTTCTGCCGTCTCGGGTTTCCTTTCCGTGAAATTGTTTGTGGAGTGCGTCGCAAAAATAAAACACGAAACTATACTACTTGCTGCACAGTTTTTTCATTTGTTTTGTTAATCTGTTAATTATTTAAAGGGGACACATCATGAAAATCCGACTTTTTCCCCGTGTGTACGTGTTAGAATCAGGTGCATCTACCAACCCAGAAAATGTGAAAGGACAACCCAGTAATTTTGTTTTGGTAAGCCTTTCTCTGCAAGCATGTGAAAAATGAGCCGCTCAGATTTCTCTCCCCTAGTGACGTAAGAAGGGGATCTTATTATAATATTACCGCCCCTTAATCTGCACATATCCTCCCACGGCGCCGCCATTTGGTTTTCGCAAACGACAGCGGTGAACCAGTTCTAACGCCATGGCAAAAGTAGGCTAGAAGAGCAAGTCATAAAATGTCTCATCTGTTTAAACATTATAACTGTTCTGTTTTTGGCTGTAATAAACTCCTGGGCCACTGAGGATGCAGTGGATACATTTTATTTGTGAAGGGAATGTGCCCAAGAAATGAGCCAAATTTGTATATGTTTGTGTGAATCATTGTACACTGGACTGCAAACGAGGGTCAGTAAACACAGGATTTTGCTTCTCAAAGATGGATCAAAACCAACTCTTGGTGATCTAACTTCATTTCCAGAACACGCAAGTACTGCACTTTATAATGTGCGTGTTTGCAAATCACATTTCTGAATGTGCTAATGTGGCTAAAGCTACCATTGTCTCTTACTGTATTCACAGAGACCAGAGCCTGTTATTTTTAACTCGAAAATGCTCACCGCCTGTACAGTTCAGAAGCGCACTTTTATAACTTCTTAAAAATAAAACTATTGGCATAGCTCTGATCTCTGTAAATACATGATGGTACAATGGTAACTTTAGCCACCGTGTAGCATCCTAACCAGCACATTCACAAAATATAACGTGTGCTTACATGTTCAGTTGGTGTTTGTCCATCTTTGTGAATCTCTCGCTGTGTGAGCTTCTCCACACTCCAGTTGTTGTCATTTATCCAAACTCTGCCCTATTCTGAAAAGCAGCTCATCTGCATCGCATAGTGTGTTTTTGCTGCCACCCAAATATGGGCTTTTTTAAAACATCCTATAATAAATAATCCATATATTACATCTTGTGAAAAGGGCATTATAGGACCCCTTTAAGGCCCCATTTACACTGCATGGTTCAAGTGACCCAATTTTCCCTCTCATGTGGCACAGATCGGATGAGACATGTGAACGTGTAAGCAGGGGGGAAAAAAATGCATGAATTCCGATATCCTCAGATCGGATTCAGGCCTCACTCATATGTGGTAATAAATCCGATATGATTCGGATACGTGCATTTGCGTCTGCCATGTAAGCGGTCAAATCGGATATTCCCCAGTAAATGCGAGTCGTACGTCATTGAAAAAGGGACGGAGGCGAATGACGTCAACTCAGGTGGACACGAACTGCGATCACATGACACTAATGGCGCGATGGAAGACGAGAGCAATGTTTTGCTGACCTTTAAAGATGCAGAAAGCAAAACATTGAATAATCATTTCGTCTGCATCCATTGCATATCGCGCCGTTTTACTTCCTTTTCCGGGTCAGAACGTCTTGGGCTGTTTCGCCAGTGTATAGTGTAAATGCATATATCGGATACGGGTCGCTTTTTAAAGATGATGTAAGCAGGTCATCAAAAAAAATCAGATATAGTCACCAAATCAGAATTGTGCATCAAGACCTGCAGTGTAAATGCAGCCTAAGTGAAATACATTTAGCATATAAGACAATTTATTCCTTTATGCAGCTAAACAAATTGATTGTTAATGGGTCACAGACACTTATCCATTCTAATTTAATTCTAACTTAATCGCTTAACAGTTAACGATCAGTTAATAAGCGTCTGTTAACGGACAGGAAAAACTAAACGAAATTAACATCCCTAAAATTTGTTGCCACGAAATTCAAATCAGATGTTATTAAAACAACCGTCTTAACATTTCATCTGAAATCAATTCTGTTTGGAACTAAATGACCAAAAATTAAACATTAAAAATCACGGCAACATCCACTGTTGCTTAATTTTATTTTGGTAACAATATAATTCATCACTGAGCCATACCCAGTACACATTTCACTGAGGAAAGGAAAGCACTGAATGCCACAACTGCAATTGCAAAGATAAATTCCTCTCCACAAGTTCAGGCCCATTCTGTGCCGGTTCTGTCCATTCAGCTGGCAGGATTCACAGCCAGACGCTGGGAGGGGGCACACAAACATGGCTGCCGTCACCGCAAGCCCTGTGATATGAAGAGCACCTGGATCCGGACGAGCTCGAACCTTCCCTAGAGTCAAAACATAAGCGAGCAGTTCTTTCAGCGAGACTCGAGTGAGGTTATGCACATGCACACAAACATGCCCACCTGCTTTAAAGAATGCTCTCAGATAAGAGCGGCTTTAAAACATTCAACAGAACACAACACGACGACTCCTCTCTATAAAGAAAACTTTACTCTATACAGAGACCAAACAAAAAGTAGATTAGATGAACAACGGGGTTTACTCAATGAATGCTGCCTTGACTTATAACCTGCTGCAGTGGTGGGACAGTGCAGATTGTGTGAATGATTTGCAGTAACAAAGCATCCGGAAGTGATTCTTTTTCAACAAGAGTTGGCTATTTGAGAGGACAGGGACTACTGACAATGCAACAGATTACGAATAGCAGTGCAGACAGGAGCTCATGTTATCCACCACAATACAATTACTGTAGGCGTGTAGGAACTAGTGTTGTCACGATACTGCAATTTCGATTTTACGATACCTTGAAAAATATTGATATTCAATACCATTTGATACCACGGGGGGCAAACCGTCATCAAGCTTCCAAAACTTAATGACACGATCGCTTTATGATGAACAGATTTTAATTTAGGCATTTATTCACAAAGATTGATCAATTACCATTACAATCATCTCACCTAATGTTTGCTCACTCAATGCATCAACTTCCATTTCGAATTAGTGGCAATTGCTTGAATGGTGGGTTCATTATTATTCTTAATGAAAAACACAACTAACCCTTTGCATTGGGTTTAAATCCAAAATATTGCCAAATAGGCTGTTTACATTTTGCTTTGAAACCAAATCTTCTGCCATCGTCTTGTCAGTCAGCTAGCTATTCTCGTCACGTGATGAATGAAATCTCCTGCTGCGACTCTCGTTCAGCTCATGCTGAATTGTGCAGACATGTTCAGTTTTTAATTGTACCAAAGTCCCTTTAAGACAAGTCCTTTCACTCGCCGGCCGTCTTTGAAGCGCCTCTCGGGCATGCAAGTGCAGCTCCATCTCTTTGAATGGGGAAACATCAAATTCTCCAAAACTGTTTGCCAAGCTTACGATTAAATTTCATATTTGAAATCACCAATGAAATCTGGCAACAACCGTCTCGTAAATGTTGTTTCTAAACGGTCGAATCATGACAAAAAAAAAAAGCCTGGACTAAGCTACTGCACATGTGCAATCCCAACACTGCCTGTTTCTATAGCAACCAGAGCTTCTAACAGCAGCTGCAGTGATGCGATGACTTTACTAATCAACGATTGGCTCTCATTTAGAAGGCGGGGCTTATTTGCCATATTAGCAATGGCAGTTAGTGAGACCTGTTGTTCGGACCATGAGTTTTGACAGAACGGAGGTGGAACTGAGAGTCACAAGCCGATTAATATAACATTTGACAATATTTACACAACAGGACATTGGACATTTGAAGTAACAAGCAGCTTCTCTCACCCAAATTCTTGTTTTCACATGGAATGATCACAGTGAGCAACGGTCAGTTCCTCTAATGAGAGACGAGAACAGCACGCATGCACACTGAAGGGTTGTAAACAAGGACACTCCATCCCAAGAGTGCGGTTGGCTTCAGACCAGATGAGGGACACTGATAGGAAGGTCACTGAGCTCTGTGCTGGCAACGCCCAAGCAGGCCGGGATGGGTTCTGTTTCCCGGTGCCGGGCTTTCATGTTACAGGCGTACTGAACACAGCTCTCAGCCCTTTCTTAGGATTTCAGATATAGCACTATTTCCTGAAACCAGAGCTTGTCTGACATAAACAATGAGAAAACAGGGTCATTATGGTCAGATGCTGGCGAACAAGTTCTCATCTTTGGTCTGAGCCGCTCACCAAAATAGGTGCTCTGCAATTAAAACTCAAATACGGTGTAAGAATTCATTGCACCCAGACGAGAAAGTTATTATATTTTGATGATTTCTTTGGAATAACACACGGATAGAATCATTCACAATAATACCAGAACAGTACATTGGGTCCAACTGTGATTGAGTTTATGTTGACACTCATGTTGTAAACAGTTGCCAATCCCAAAAACATACACTGACGTTCAAAAGTTTTTGATCTTTAAGATTTTTTATGTTTTTAAAAGTCGTCTCTTATGCTCACCAAGGCTGCATTTATTTTATTAAAAATCATATAATGATTTCTGAAGGATCATGTGACTCTGAAGACTGGAGTAATGATGCTGAAAATACAGCTTTGATCACAGGAATAAATTACACTTTACTATATATGCACATGGAAAACAGCCGTTTTATATTCTAATAATGTTTCACAATATTCCTTTTTTTGTTGTTGTTTTTAATAAAATAAATGCAGCCTTGGTGAGCACAAGAGACTCCTAAAAACATTAAAAATCTCACTGATCAAAACTTTTTTTTTTGGGGATTGGCAACCGTGTTTACAACATGAGTTTCAACATAAAATCAATCTCAAAAACAAACCGTGAACATAAACGAAGATCATAAACTACGGTAAATCAGTTTTAACAGCAGAGTCACCGTGATTCAGCCAGTGAGAGTGATATGGCATGTAGAGAAGGAGAAAGAAATGCAAGAAAGCAGGGGGAAAACCAAAACGTCACTGAGGAATGAAAAAGAGGGGGTGTGGAGAGCAGGAGTGCGTACATACAAGCTCACTTGTTTTTTTTCTCCTTCAGGAATGAACAGATCCACAATTGTAAAATTTTAGATATGCAAGTCTTTATAGACATGTAGAGAACATGCAACTGACCACAGAAACTGATTTGCTATGATAAACGGTCGATGGGAACTGTGTTTAGCTGCACTCTGCAAATGCCACATGCGCAAACTTAATAACACGCACAGTTTCTGCCAGTCTCATGTTAATCTTGAGTCTATAGAGTAGTAGGGATGGGCGATATGGACTTCATTTATCACAATATTTTCTGGTATTTATTGCAAAAACTATATCAATGACGATAAATGTAGTAGCATTCCCCATGTTTTTGGCTACACGTGAGAGCTGCACGCATTCTTGACAGCCTCAGAAAAACAAACAATGATCTAAAGTAAAACATACCCATCATCAAACAGTCTCCTATAATACATCAAATATATATATTTTTTTTAACGTAAAAATCCACACCAGCCTTTTCAGAAATGGAAAAGTTGCAGATATAAATTTTCTTCTGTAAAAGTGCAGGTAATGTTTAAATGCTGAAAAACATCACACAATACAAACAATAATAATTCAAAATCAATGGCAAGTTTGAAATGTAAACAGATTCTGTATTTATTCATACTCTCATGGTGCAAACAGTGGAAAAAAAAAGGCACAAACAGCAAAAGTAATAAGCCCAACCATGTCTTCAGATTACAAAAAAGTTGCAAATAATGATTTAATGATAGAATTTATGTAATTTGAACTAAAACTTGAATGAAACGTATGAATGCATTTGTCATTTTAACTAAATTTAGGACTGGTGGTGGAGCTTAAGACATTGTTGGTCATTCAGTGTTTCTGTAAAAAAAAAAACTAAACTAAACATACTGATAAGATAATACTACCCATTCTACTACTAATAAAAATAAACCGCACTAAGGATTGATGAGCTGCTGTGAATATCAATCATCGCTCGCTCGAAATATGCTGAAATCATAACAGGGACAGTAATAGATGAGCGCCAGCCAATGAGATGCTGTTTGCGCATTAGTTTCTTCTTGTTCATAAAGGCTGAATAATTCCAAATGAACGCCGTTATTTTACAGGAAGATACAACAAAGAATATTGTTTCCATGTAGCACGTAAATTCTGCGTGGTATGAGACTCTCTCTCTTTGAGTGTGTGAAACACTGAGCGCTCTCAGTCGGGCGCCTCACACTAGTGTTTACTGGGCGTCAAATACACTGCATTCATTGAGATGAACCGAAATAGCCTGCTTTACCGATCGCTTGACAGAGCGACTCACTCAAGCGCTCAGTCCATGTGCTCAGCGAGTGAAAATATATCTGTGTCCAGGTTCAGATTGTAGAGGTTGCTCCTCGTTTAGCGATAAACTCCTCCGCAGCTTCCGCCGTAGTTGTTTTCGCTCTGCATGTGAGATGCAAATGGGCTTTATCATCAACTAGGCTTTATCATTATCATCGCGGGAAGTGCGATAATGCGATATGCAATACCTTGTTAAATAATGCGATATCCGATATGCAATACGATATTGCTTTAAGTGTGTAAAATCTATTAAAATTATTTATAAACTGAGAATACCATTTATGTGTTTCACATTCTTTCCGGGAAAAGAAAGCATCGCTACAACTTCTGAAAGTGACCAGCAGTGTTTTAGCAAACATTTATGTCACAAATCTGACAATATCATTTTAACATCAATGTAAACAAACAAAAAATTGAATGCCAATATTTAAATACCAAAAACTCTTTGCTTGAGTTGGTAATATACAGTAATATCAACCTAAAACTTAACATCAAGAACATCCAGGTAAACAAAGACAGCTGAACTAGGGGAGGACGATCATTTGTTATTTTAATTCATCTTTGTTATTAAAAATAAGAACTAAAAACAATAGTCTTCACATTAATTAAATATACACTGATACATAATAAAGTTACAAAGGTTATTCAGCCAAGAGAGATTTTCTCTTGCACTTTCAGAGAGGCGGCTTGTGCGCACATTTCGGTGTGTGTGTCAGATAGCAGACAGCGCGAGACTGCAAGGAGGCATTTAATAGGTCTTTTTAATGTCAAGCAAGTCACATAAGTAACAGTCGTGTGCCCAGTCTATTCTCTGCTATATGCGTCGACCTAAAACGTACACTTTTCACAATGTTGAAGTAGCCTATTGAAATCATTCAGATATTGCGTGCCGTTACGATATGCATATCGCGATAAGTACATTTGTGATATTTCGATATATTGTGCAGCCCTAGCGGGAAGACTTTTTACCGGTACATTTTGCAAATGATAAGATATCGCCCATCCCTATAGAGTAGTGTTGCATCCTTCGTATCTCAGAAGAGTCTTTAGTTTTATCAGATTTATACAAGACAGATACGCAGTACCAATTCTTTCAGAAAACAGCCGAGTCCGTGGAGGCGAGCGGTGGGCGGAGCTAAAGTCACGAGCACACACACACAACCCTCGCAACCAGAAACACACTTCTTTAGTGACATTGTTGATCTCGTGGTCTAAAAACAAAATGACAGCGCTGCCGACGGCTCCCGTAACGCGAATGAAGCTCGATGATGGACACACTCTTGCTCTCGCTCTGATTGAGTGTGTGTGCTCTGGTGTGTGTGTTAATCCGGGAGAAGTGCCCATACAAGGAATCCCGCGCTTTATGACGTCATACATGGCCATATTTGGAAAAAAAATTTAGAAACTTGTTTGTATCCTGAAGGACTGTATTTGGCACAGAAATACTCTGTCACACGTCCAACTAGTTTTTTTTTTTGTGGCCATGTTTAGCATGAGAATCAACTCTTTAACACTGTAGATATGCATGAAATAGTGAAATGTGCAAACGTAAAGCCTCTACTCTACAGTCAGCATTGTGCATTTCATACACTTCCTATACTAGCAAAGGGACGGGGACTTCCTCCATTGTAAAGTTAAAACATTACATTTACAAAGAATACAATTACTGCTCGCAGATCGAGTTGAAAGGGCGTCTATGGAAAACAATGCAACATCTCCACAGTTGTCCGCGTCCTTTAATCACCGTGCCGGAGACCCACACAGCTGAACCAGCATGCTGAAATCATGACTGCCCTGAGGCACCATGGGAGGGCTCTTTGGCTCAGATTAGTACATAAAACTCTAATTTGTTCCATTGGGTTTTGTAGTTCATTGGGCCTCTTGTCTGTCAAGTGGGCTTAGCGTTTATTTGATGCTGTATAGATGTAAATAATAGCACGGCATCACGGTTTGACGCTCAAGACCTGTAGCGGCTCAACTAGGCCTGGGGGAAACACCTAAAAATTTGTTTTCTGTTTAAGGCTGCGGCACAAAAACAAGACATTTTGTGGAGATACGACTATGAAACTTGAGTATGAACAAACCAGATGAAGGAGCTCGAGGCAAATGCCATCTAGTTTTGATTTGTGTACTGAAATTAGAAGGACAAAAACATTGGCCAAGCAACTCTTTGTGCACGGTGATTTGACACACACACAAAAAAAATAGATATATATATACACACCATTCGCTGTCCCACCACAGTAGCCAGATGATTTGTTCCTCGTCTTAACTTCCCGAGAGCCATTATCATGAGACTTTATGTTCTCTCTCAAAAGGACAAACACTAGCTCTATAGTCTTGGCAGGACATCCCTCTAGATACGAGCGTCTCTTCATTTACTAAATGGACACGTCCGTTCCTTTGCCAGATGAGCGGGGAGATGAATGATGAGACAAGTAAAGAGTTTAGAGCTGCACTTCCTTGCACATAAGTGCTACATGTAATATGGAGGAAGAGGACCACACCCACAACCACAACCAACCTACAGCACTTCCTCTGAACTTGTGCTGAAGCGTTCTCCACGTGTCTGGTCTAAACGGAGTATATAAGAGCACTGAGCTCACTTGAAGAGACAGAATTAAATGAGCTGCAACACAACCAATCAGAACCCAGAGCAACTGGCAGGACCGACAGCGCATTCCAAATCACGCTGAAAACAGCATGCCAAAGGTACCCAGATGGTATACTATATCCGGCGGACTTGTGAAGTGCACATCCATGCATGGTTTTTGCATGCTAACACTGCTCCCTTGTGCAACAGAAGAGTAGAAAATAAAAAATTAAGGCAATGCATTCAAGCTGACATGCAAACTCAAGTACAATGATTTCATTTTGAGATTGTCAGAAGCATTTCTCACTAGGGCTGCACGATTATGACAAAAATCTTAATTGTCAATTATTCCCTTGAAATTGTAATTGCGAATATTAAATACAATTATCACAATTTACATTGAAGGTTTTGAATGGCTTTATGCCATTGTTTGAAGCGACTGCATGCCAAGTTTTTACATGAAAATAAACAAGCTGAAAATACTCTTCCTAAAAAAACGTATTGCTTTTCTATAGCATTAAGCCTCAAATGTTATATATACATTGGTTTGGTTTCTTTAAATACATAAAAAAAAGGTACAAATATGCATGGTATTATAATGTTATACTAAAACTAAAATTGAAACCCTGGGGGAAAAAATCCTTGAGATATGGACTTTTTTTTGGTAATTGCACCTTTGAACGATTACATAATTGTGGCATCCGTAATTGTAATCACAAAATACGATTTATTGCACAGCCTTACTTCTCACTTAACTTCACTTTGAAAACAAGCAGCATTTCTGTTGGTCAGCACAGCAAATTCACACGACCAATTTGAAAAAGCTAAATCTGGAACTTTTTTGCCCTCATAAGGGGCTTTCGCACTGGAGAGAAAGTACCCGGATTTTGGCATATTCACACCGCAAGAACTAGGAACGCTTTTAGTTCTAGGAACTCCTTTTGGGGAACTAACGTAGCTCCTACTTCAGAGTAGGGTCTAACCCAGCATAATAGGAACTACTAGGGACGTAAGTGTACGCTGACTGGCCAAATGCACGTGAAACGCCAGTACCCGGCATTTCTAAAAAAGCCATCTACACACACCGATTGTAGCCTATAATCGTCAAAATAAAAGTCACAACAACAAGTGCGGCTTACATCACTTCAGAGTTCCTACTGGCGGTGCAAATGCAACCAGGAAAATTATCCAAGGGGATCTTAGTTTTCGGGGAACCACTCTGGTGGCTAGTTCCTATAGCCAGGAACACACCAAGGCAACGTCGGGCCGTTTTTGAGCGTCTTAGTATTTTCAGTGTGTTCCGCACCGTTGGCTCTAGTCGGAAGCATCTGTCTTTTTTTTTTTGGCCGGTTCTAAATGTAGAATCGCCGTCGGTGAGAGAGAACTCTGATTGGCTGTTCAGCTTAGCGAACGAGTCAAAAGTGATGAAAGCGAGCAAGTAAATCAAAACTGAACAGACAGAAGGCTGTTGTAATTTTACCTGAGCAACACTGCGTGAATATCTTCATAATAACATGAGCGGAGTGGAATAAAGAACGTGATCAGCGTGAATGATATTCAAAACGGTAAGCAAGTGCTGCTTTGTTTATGGTTGTATACCTGCAGTCTTAGTTTCGCTTTCCCTTTTTGAATGACAAATATAGACGAATATATCTGCTTATTCAGTTATCTCCTTTACATGCAGGCGCAGAGCTGTAGTCCTTTTGGCGTGTTCAGGTGCTGTTTTCCCCCCGACGCGAGGCGACAACACAGCCGGCTTTCATCAGCGCTAGCTCTTTGGCATCGGTTTGGTGTGTCCCTACCTTATAACTACGTTTCTAGAACTACCCGGTGCGAAAGCCCCTATATGAAACTCACGATTGCTCGATTCCTATTGGAATTCCTATTGGAAACTTTTGCTGAGCAATGGCAAATGTGATCACAGCTTAAGAGTTACCTCATTTGTACCAACCCCTGCAATGTTGAAATGTGTCCTAAGCAAAATAAAGCTGCTTTCTCATCAGTATGCGAATTGCAGTCAGAGAATACCCATCTTTAATGTGTCAATACAGCAAACACAGCAAAAAACTCAGATTCAAATCAGCCTCATCCTGCATGGGTTGCAGGCCCGCTTATGCAGTAAGACTTCTCTTTACTGCTCGGTGTTGACTCATATCAGCACCAGAATGGACAAACGCAAGACTCGACCACTAAAAAAGTGGCGTTGCATTGCTCAAGTTGCAGAGAAGGCCCCATTGCTTCCCAACCCCAAATCGTCTTTCACAGGAAGAGCCCGACTGCTGCTCTAATCTCGAGCATGATGCCATTGTGCATGTTAATGATGCAAGTTTTCTGCTCTCTAACCACAGAGCTGAGCCTGTTCGAAGCACACAGACTCTTTCAATACCACATTAACATGTGGGCCGCCAAGAGGGGAAAGAGGAGGTGGAGTAACCTGGGAACAAAGCCTCTATAGTTGTCTCAAGCCTGGCTATGAAAGTTATGTAATTTGACTGGCAAGGCTGCGTTCCCCCCAATGGAGCACCGCAGACTAATCTCACTGAGGGATGGAGATGCTCTGGAAAGAGGCGAGGACGAGAAAAACGTGTTTGTAATGAGCAGAGGGCCTCCTTTCATCTGCAGCGGTGCCAGATAATGCTGCAAATATGATCTGTGGAAGGTGGTGCACAGGGTTCAAGGGGAAATAGAGGGTTAGAGGTAGAGAGGGTTAAAGCAAGCGCCTCTGCTAACCAATAGCATGGCGGTGGATTTAGAGTGGTTAAAAATAAAATCTGATTCTGATTTACTGCTCTGGGTGCCTGGAAACCATGTGACTGGCATCACATGAGAAGTGGAAGGGGTTGGGGGGGGATGAAAACACATGGAGCGAGCTGCCGGCATAATGAGCTTTGTGATCAGTCTACTTGGTTTCTACTGACGGTAAGCAGATATGGTCTGATTTCAGAGGTAAACACCAGAAGAGCTCTGAGCTCCACGGCTCCACAGGGACAAAGAAAATGGAGGAAACTATCAGGGAAAAACAGATCTTGACTGCTGTTTATATCCTGTATGCTAAGCAGTAAGACCATTCACATCTGTACGCACAAAACTTCAAGGACTAGTTCACCACAAAACAAAAAAATGTCTTTGGGTGGAACATAAAAGGAGATAAGCAGAACATGTTTTAAGCAATATGAAATCATCCGACAGAGATACACAAGTTGTTATTCACTAATGCTTTTCCCATCCACTGCAGTTTTCATATTCAGATATGGCATTGTCAAATATACCGCTGGTTCCATTGATTTTGAAAGTGAGAGCTGTGGTGGAGGTGATCATCAGTAAATAATGGGGTGTAATGATGCATCTATCAATAAGTATCGAAATTAGGGGTGTAACGATACCCTCACGTCACAATTTGATACATATCACGATACGATAATATTGCGATACTCCAAGACATGGCAAAACAATAAATGCACTGTTGATTAAAATGCTAAATTTGGTGTTACATTACGAGTGGAAATGAATAGCCTTGGACTTGGTGCTGGTAACCCAATGGCAGAATAAAAATATAGATTCTGAAGCTGAAAATACAGAATAATTTTAGACGAATATGCTTGCACGGTCACTGACTACATACATTTAAAATAATGTAGGCCCTATGATTTCCGCGATGCAGAAAAAGCGTACGGATTCGCGTAATCCAGTCATAAAAACTGAATTTACTGCATAACGCTGAATTTCACAGAATGTGTTAAATATTTAATGAATAAATAAAAAGCAGGTCAGTAAATGTAAATCAAATCACGATATAGACTAGTGTCACTTCATCAGCATTTAATTAATTAGACATGCTTTTTGATTATTAAAATGTAATTAAACCATTAAAATGGAATCCAGAACATTTCTGGCAGTTTGGTCAAAAAATAAAATGGAATTTGAGGGGGGGGGGGGGAAAACATTTCATAGGGCCCTAAACAAGTCATTTTTGTTAAACTTAATGTTAAATTATATACGTTTCATGATTTCAATTAATTAGACATGCTTTATGATTACTAAAAATGTAAATTTAACCATTAAAATTGACGTTTTTGGATTGCGATATTGTTACATCACTAATCAAAATAGATGAGACGCACCTTTATTGTGGCACTCACACACCTGCGTGCAACATCCATCTACTGCTCTACACATTTCCGTCAAAGCGTGCATACTCCTAAACCGTACAAGCACCAGACCATCACGATATAGCAACCCAGCAGACGTCAATCATCAACGGCGGCCAAAAAACAAACACAGACTACATGTTCTCTCCTGTGACTCAAGTCACGTGAAGCAAAGACGACAAAGACTTCTTGACTGTTGTCATTGCACAAGCCAATGATGATTGATTTATTGTGTGATATCAAATTTACACCCTTGGTAAACAGTTCAAGGCTGGAATATAACCGGTCATATGGGCAACTTTATGGTACTTATCTGTCGTATTTATTTGAATTGATTTATGTTCATTTTGTAGGGGTGTAACGATACATCGGTAATCGATATAGCACGCTATAAAAATGCGACGATATGCATCATTGGTGTAAACGATATGATTTGCGATAGTCGTTTTATCCAAGGCTCAGCTTACTGTATTTATAAAGGTATAATTCACACAAACATGTAAATGCTGTCATCATGTACTCACCGTCGATTAACTTCCAAACACACATTAGGATACTTTGTTTATGAAACCTGAGAGATTTCTGTCTCTCCATTTAAAGTCAATTCCTCTCAAACTTAAAAAAAAAAAAAATCCCCAAAAATTGTCAAAGGCATCGTAAAAATAACTAATCGAGTGTCTAATCCAAGTCTTCTGAAGAGACATGATGGCTTTATATGATGAACAGATTTACTGTAGTGAACACGGACGCTCAGATGCTTGCGTGACGTGCAAAAACAACACAAGTGTGAGTAAATGCAGAATTACATTTTTGGATGACCCAAACATTTAGTTTGGGAATATTCATTTCGACACGCTTTCTTGCGATTAGAACGGTGATTGATTGCATTAATCATCTGAAGTCTGAAGCGCAAACGTCATTTAAATCACCAGATCACATGTAGTTTTAGTAGTATGATTATTCAAAGCATTTTAAATGGTTTACCGGGAGAGTGTGAGCGCGCTAGGGGTGTAACAATAATTTAAATACAAGCAGCAGCACAAATAAATATAATCGCGCAAAGATACTAATAAAATAAACAGTGCTTTTCTGGTAGGTCTAACAGTTTTCAGGTACAGAAAGCTAGTCAATCAAAAGCAGTGAGTGATGTCTTTGTCTTTTGTTGTTTGACAAACAGACCGCAGTAAAGGCTCCTGCCCCTTTAAGACCTAATGCACGGATATGCATCGTCTTTCTCGACTGTATAAAGTTTGCTTAAGGCATATACAGACTATGTCTGCTAGGATACTCATCAAGATGGACATGTTGGTTTTGTGTGAGTTGGTCAAGACTTGAAAGAGAACTCAATATTTGCGCGCTGTGAGACGTGTGCACACTTCGGAGACTTCTCACAGCGAGCAAGTTCTCATTCGTGTCTTGTGGCTTTGGCAAGGCTTACATGAGTTTAGTTTAAACACAGATAGCAACGTGTGCTGTTCAGGTCTCACCTGCGCTCGCGCGCTACACCCGGTGATGACGGCGAAAATGACTGGTCATATTCGAACATGCGCCAGCACTCGCATGCATTGAACAAAGGTTTTCAAAGAGAGACGTTTGCCCACGTTTTTCTTTTTATTACCGCTGTTGTAATGTATCACTGAGGAGCCAGCACGACAGAAACATACATCAGCGAAACTGACTGTTTTATGTTATTTTCAAGTTACAAACCATATTATAGATGTGTCATTAGATTTGAGATGAAGTGGGAAAGGGTGGAGAACGGTGCGGTTCGACTTTTTACCGAGAACCGTTTCACCCCTAGTGTGCGCTTCTTAAAAGATCCAATGCCTGCATTGAAAGCACGAGTGATGCAAAATTACTACATTAACCATATATAATGTTGAATATAATGTATAATAATGCAATGGGGGAATATCTGTGGGTCCTGATAGTAATACAATAATAATAATAATAATAATAAAGTTATTTTGGCTTAAAATATCATATCGTAAGTTCAGTATTGCGATTTGTATCGAATCGTGACACGAGTGGATCATTACACCCCATCATTTAGTAATCTTGTGTTCCACAGAGGAAGGTCTTGGTTTGAATGGCGAGTAAGTGACAGCATTGTAATTTAACATTGCATGTGAATTCTTCTTTTAAGCATTTCTTACAACACAACAGCATATTTCCTGTGCGAACAGGGGTCTGCTAGCTTTCATGGGGGAAAGACAGTCTCTCTACAGACTCATAGGCCGCCACTGCTTACTGATGAAGACGCATGGTCACATGAGCAGAGAAGGAAGCAGTGCAAGCAGTGACCCATTTTCACAACAGCCTCTACGCACACATATACAGAGAGGAGGCAAAATCCACGCTCAAAAACAAAACCCTTAATAAAAGCGGTGGCGGGCAGGGCCCAGGCATGCAATAAGCCCTGCTCTTAATGCACACATTCCAGAGCTGAGCCGTCCACCTGCCTGTTGGTACTAGCAGGGGCGCCAACAAACTCCACCGCATCACATTCACAAATAAAAGCTGCGTGTTCAAACATATACACTGAACTCCCTTTTTCCCTTTCGTCAAACAAAGTGCCTATGCACCATTCCCAAAGTAACTCAGAAGATAATTCAGAATAAACATCCCAGTGTCATTGACACACAGACATGTCAGCATCGATTGGGTTTACTCATAACCAACTGTCGCACCAAAAACGAGGAACTAGCCAACAACAGTCAAACCATCATCAGCCGCAACAGAAAGAAAGATGGGATTTACCGATTCCATGGCCGTGTCTTCAGATGGGAAAGGTTAAAATCCAGCTAAAAATGCTGAAGATGTGGCTGTGAAGTCCAAGGAATCCTGCGAAAGCAAAATGAAAGACAGATTAGTCTCCTGAATACTGATGTTTCACTTTTCTAACATTTTCATTTTTATTGCAGAACTCAGAAAGGCCAGATCTAGCCAAGCACAGACAGGGACAGAGGTTTCACTTTTGTGATTAGGGGAGTGACGAGACACTTATCTCATGAGACGAGACGAGATTTTTACACAGTATTTTTAAGAAATCCTCGATGATGAAATGCATGACTAGAACAATTGTTTGCAGGTGCATTTGAAATGTTTAACTCATCTTGTAATGAATGTCATTTCAGTTCTACTTTCTGAGTATGAATTGCAGTAAAAGACAACAGTACTCAAGCACCGTGAAAGGTTTCGCACAAACTGACTGGCTTCTCTCCTGTTTGATCGTCTCTTCAGACCGTAGAACTGCACATGATTCATGAGCTTCTACAACTTTTGACCTCCTAACTGAACTCCTTCCCACAAACTGATCAAGTGCAAACAATAAGTGCAACCATAAATCAAAAGTACTCAATATTCTCAATATTCAAAGTGCAAATAGAGAGCGAATTTGTCTTCAGGCATGAGACAGAGCTAAGAGATTTTACATAGGGAGATATTCTCATGCCTCAGGGAGCCGCATTCAAACAGTGGTAACGTATTGAAAATCGCGTTTGAATGCGCGCTCGCGTTTACTTTCATGTTTCGATCTTGTGTGAATAGGTGGTGCTGAATGTGCATTTTAAAATAGACATTTGTCTGACGCTTCTGTTTGGGGATGCACCGACACCATTTTTTCAGAACCGATCCGATACCAGAAATTCTGAGTATCGGCTGATACCGATACCAATCCGATACTCGATGTAGAATTTCTGTATCTCAGTGTGTTGAACTGATAATCACTTTTTTGTGCATTAAACACAATCTACTACATACAGACAACTTCATTATAAAGAAAAACAACAAATAAAAAAAATAATCACTATGACAAAAATACTACTATAAACTAGATTAGATAATTCAGCAGCAGAAGTTACTCTAGAAAAATCATGAGTGCATAATAAGTGTATAAAATCTAAACATTTAGTGGGTAAAAAATAAAAGCAATAAAAGTGAGTAAGTGTAGCACTAAATCTGGTAAAATGTTACACATTGCTGTACAATACATTCATGAAAAACAGTCAATATATTTATAGAAATAGGGCCTATATACTAAGAAATTAAAAGACATTTATTTTAAATGTATAGTGCAGCTTTTTAATGAGGCAGCTACATATTATAGATAGGGCAGAACAAGAAAGGCTATTAATAATCGTTCATAGCGCAAAAGTATTATAATACGAAAGGCTCCAATACAGCGCGGCACAAAGCGCGTATGCACATCCCGTGGGGAGGATGATGCGCTTGAAGCAACAGAGTCACAGCGCAGCGCTCCGTCCGCAATGAAAAGCCCAAAACACAGAGAAGATATATCGATGCGCAGTTTATCTATCTATGCAATATTTTATTGAGCGGTTTCTTTTAACTGTTTAACATTTCAGTTACCGTGTGTGAAGAACAATACAATCTCTAGTCCAGTGTTGTGATCTAACAGACACCCGGGAGAAAGTAACACGATTTACAGCCACAGATTTAAGTCATTTTATGCGAAACCATAGAGCGTCATCTACAGATCAAGCATAATAACAGGAGCATTGCATCATCTTGGAGAGAGTTTCATCGTGTTGACTGTCGTAACCGAACGCGACACACAGTTTAAAGCTGAATGGAGAATGACTGACAGCCGCAGCGAAGTGAAGCATTTACGTGAACTTGAATTTAATGACTTACATATTTATCTGTACCTCAAACTATGGAATGGCTTCAGAACACATAATAGAGTGCACGAAGCGTTGATGCCTTTTGTGGGGCACTGGGGCAGAGGTATAAACTCAAGCATTCATGGGGAGTTGGTTTATCACGATTTCAGGGGACAGTTGGTGTGCTGGGACACGATGGACACATTCCTACATTGCTGTCACCCAATCCCCCAAGCTCTTTTTGCAACAGTTACATGCCAACAGCTGCAACAAGAGTGGTATTCAAGGCTTGACAGCAATGTCTACTGTACCATTACCATCAGCTGTATCCTATTACTGACTGGAAAGATTAATGAGACACACAAAAGTTGATGAAATATCTAAAGCTCAGTCAAAATAAAAGCCTCCTTTCTTTTACCACTAATTATTAGGGTTGGGTACCGAAACCTAGTGCCAATATTGCCAATTTTCCACATCAAAATTCCATACTTTTCCAGACTCAAATTTCCAAACCTCTCTGTAGATTTTTAGACCATATTTAACATAAATTGTTCATACTAGGGATGCACGATATATCGGCCACCATATCGGTATTGGACGATATATTTTCGTTTTTTTAATGTTATCGTTATCGGCCTGATAATAATATTTGTCTGATATATTAAAACTGATAAATAATGGATTATTTCCTTCAGATGCACTGTTCATCATGATGGGTTTGAGTTGCTTGAAATATGATTGAAAATCACTTTAAAAAAAGGAAAATACAGTTCAGAGCAAGTCTGTCATATAGACTGCATAAAATTATAATAAAAACCTTATAATTGTGTGCTTGGGACATGGATTTTAATGGTGAGAGTTTTGTTTATGTAATCACGCTCTCAAAAATTTTATTAAAATTGGGATTTAGATTTATCGGCCAATATATAAAGAATTATCGGTTATCGGTATCAGCCAAAACGTTCATATCGGTGCATCCCTAGTTCATACAACATTATTTTCAGCTTTCTATTTGGTATATAGTAGAGATGCACCGATTGCAATTTCCTTGGCCGATTCCGATTTCCGATTTTTTGTTAGTGTGATCTGCCGATACCGATTTTTGCAGATTCCGAAATTCTTTCTAAGAACTATAATTGACAACATATAAACACAAAAATCTACTTTTCTTCAATGCAAAGTTTTATTTTCATAAAAAACACAAGTAAAAAGTCAGTAATAAAATATAAACAGCTCAAATAAATGCAATAGAATTAAGAGAGCTATGAAACTAAGTTTTTCAGGTTAACTGGGTTTCTATTCAGGTAAGAAATACTACAGAAATTAAAGTAATCAAACGTTTTGTAAATATTAATACAGATCAATTCTTACCATTAAAGTTATAAAACGTATTCAGTCAAGAGCAGAAAGTGATTTTTTCTGTCTTTTGTTCTTTGATGAACAGACAGCAGCAGGAATATTGGACTGCTGGCCCTTTAAGAGTTTATGAACTGTTCAGCGGAACCTGTTACACACAACATGGGTTCACTTTCTTAGCTATTTAACGCTTCAAAACTGACTGTTTATCTGAATACTCGTCAAGATTGCCTGTGCCGCTGGTTTTGACATACTTTTGTATGTATTTGACAGTTTAAGCGCAGTAAGTCACTCATTTTGGTACTTGTGACTGTTTGACTTCTGTCTCTGTTTGAGACTGAGTGTGGCTTGTTCGCTTCACTTATATAGATCAGTGGTGCGCGTGCTTTTGGTGTGAGCGTGAAACCGGCGGGAATGACTAAAATTATGCGCAATACAAGCACTATTTAACTGGAGCGAATAAAACGAGTGAGAGAGAGGAGGCGCCCACGCGGATGTGTGTCACTTCACCGTGACAGAGAAGAGAGCGAGAACGCGCAGCTGACGTCATTGCCTGTGCCGCTGGTAACAAAACTGATCGGCTCAGAATCGGTAAGAAGTGAGACTGAGGGGACATGAGGGAAATCGGCCGATTCCGATCCCTGGCCGATCGATCAGTGCATCTCTAGTATATAGTAGTCATCTGTAAATATTCATTCTTTTCTCTGGGGTTTTTTCATTGATTTTCTCAAAGCGACAACATACAGAGCCCCTAAAATAAAAAAAAAGACTTTTGCATGGACACAAACTTTTTCGTGCCCTTGAGAAACTATATTCACATGCGCACTGAATTGTATTCCCTTTGTGTCACTGCCATCTTACTATGAAGAAAACAGAAGCATGGATGCACATGAATTTGCCAAGTTCAAGGGTTTATAAAAAAGACTGGTAATATTTATAAAAAAAAAAAAATTAAAAAAAAAAAAAAAGTGTTAAATTTGGCTTTCGTTAGGGCAGTACATCATATTTCAAGGCCTTAGGTCATACTCTGTGGCAACCAAGAATCCACACAGCGAAATGGGCTGATTGTGCAATGGGTGGCTCAAGTTTAATGCTTTCTCATGCTCACACGAAAGTATAGAAAAGTAAATGGGAACAATAGTCTGGAATTGCAAATATTTTTCCATACTCTGCTTTTTCCATACTTTTCCAAACTGCGTAGGAACCCTGTATGTAACTGGACCGAATCAGAACGCAGATTTCGAACGTGCTTTCGCGCTTTGGCTGGCGCCGAGACAGAGACAGACTCTCTCAGCGCTCGTCACATATCACAACTATTCAGCATTTTCAACCATATCATGTTTATTTTAGGTTTCAGACATTTAAATGCACACAAGAACTAGCAAAAAATACACACTGATGTCTATGGAAGCGGCAATAACAATCCTTTCAGTTATAATTTGACTGTCTTCTTTATATCAGATACACAGTATATAGTAACTATATAGTTTATTAATCTCCCAGTTCACCGGTCACTTACTTTCATGTGTTTGGTGAGACGTGGATGAAATTACGGGATGTCAATCCGACAGATCCGATTCTCTGAGGCGCCCATCGCGCATTATAGATCAACTAACATGAGGGTTTTAAACGACAAAACACATATTTGAAAATCAGAATATCAGATAGTTCATGACCGTTAATACGTTTGTGAATAATTTGAATAAAGAAAAAACTAAATAAAACCAATACATCTGTCATACAGCGCTATTATGTCTGCGGTGTCACGTGAGAAGCACGACGCGTCGCCATGGAAACAATAAGGCGATGCGTTCTAAAATATTAGAGAGAATATGGTCATATTTCTGCAAAAGAACTGCTGAAACTTGAAGCTGGTTTGTAGCAGACCCAGAATACCGCCGACTGCTGTCATTACTGTAACTGTTAAATTAGGCCTGTTGTAGTTGGGTCAGGTGGCTTAGGTTTTATTGTGAATTTGTTGTTATATATTTAAGTGTACTTTAAACTTTTAATTGTTCAATTTCAATTCCCACTCTTTCATGAACACCAGATTCAAGGATTTTCAAGGACCTTTTAAAAGCACCTTTTATTTTATATCAAGCCCAATAAATACGATAAAGGTAGGTTTATTACTGCCAATCTGGACAGTATCAAAGACCTACTGTACCTGTATTTAATCACTGCAGTAATGCTAAGGCATATACTGACAACTAAAATAAAATTTTAGGGGCATGTGACTTTTAAAATTCAACGAGGAAAGAGGCTGGTACACTCTGTACAAGAGAGGGAGCGAGTTTTAACAAGAGATGCCGTTTGCAGCTCTCTTATTCCTGCTTTTAACATGTACTTCACATTGGTTTTAGTTTTCTTTTTTACGAATCATTACTTAAAACATTAATATAATATTACATACATGAATTTTCAAATTAAATAAAAATATATGGATAAGTTAATTGCTAGGCATTAATAATATGCAAAACTATTTATTAATCACCTGTACATGGTACCTTTTTAAAAATAAATTAACATCCCAAATCATAAAAGAACTGTTAAAAAAAAAAAAAAAGACAAACAACAGCTCAGATAAGTTGACAAAAATATATATAAAAAATATTTATAAAAACCTTCACTTCAGCCTCTAAGCCATTTTTTAAGAAAAGGCAAGAATCTAAATTACGTATAAGTAATTATATGTATTAATTTAAAATATGATTATACTTAATATTTTAGATATCTTATTCTACATTTTTTTTAAAAGCACATTAGCTTCTCATCGATCCACCAGTTAACATTTACAACTCTGTGTAAGCTAAAAATATGGGTTCATATGCATTAGTCTGAACAAACCAGCTGATGCACTGGAAATGTCACTCTTTGACAGTAGATGGCGCTTATGGAACAGCAGAAAAATATTGGTTTCCCCAGTAACCTCTGTAAACAAAGGAGCGCTGCGCTTATAAACACTACTTTATTAAGCGTTGTTCGTTGGAACTTTGATAAACCAATTTTTAAGTAGCTCAACACTGAGCCAAGCATCACTGAATTTGCACTTCCCTGGCACCAAGCAAGTTTAAAAGCTCCACGTTATGTGCTCAATATGCAGAGCTGGCTGCACGTGATCACGATCCATCCGCTCACGCAGCATTTTTCTGTTTTTTCCCCGCTTCCGCCCCGATCAGTAGCGCTGTTTTGTTCTGGCTTTGGCAGCGCATAAAGGCCAATTTTTGTAAAATTAACATGTGTAAAAGCATGTTACTCTAACAAAATGTATTTCATGCTTAATTCAAGCACTTTCAAGGACCTATGTTTGTTTTCAAATACTTTCCAGTCCTTGAATCCATGCGTCTGAAATTCAAGGACTTTCAAGAAGCGTGGGAACCCTGATTTAAAGAATGAAAAAAAAAATTCTCTCAATAAAAAGCCTTTAATATCATCCACCGTCGTTTTGTGTCTTTTTTTTTTTTAAGTATCGGTTCAGGCACCGTTTAGGCACCGGTACAGTTGCGTAAAAAACCCAAACGATACCCAACCCTACTAATTATTAGGGCTGGAAAAATTTTTTTGGGGATTTTTCGATTTTAATCAATTCTCATTTTTGCAAACCATTATCAATTCTTAAATCCCAAGAATGTTTTCAGTTGATGAATGAACGGAATATTGTAGAGCCCCTCCCATCAAAAAAAAAAAAAAACAATAATCTTTGTGCTTTGTTACTTTTGATATGAAACGGTCTCAGATTTCAAATTACGTCCATTTTATTACGAAATTTATACCGTTTAATGTGGCATGACAGACGCAGCTCCGTTCAACAGAAGCGGCACATGAACTGATCAATTATAGCGCAAAACAAACATGAATAAACATCTGAAGGTATGATAGAAGATACATTACAACTTTCCAAAATCTGTATCATGTCATGTAAAATCACTCAATCAGGGTTTCAACCGTGAAAGATGTCAATAAAATTCAATTCACATTTATTTGTATAGCGCTTTTCACAATACATATCGTTTCAAAGCAGCTTCACAGAAAATACTTTACCCATCAACCGTTCAAAACGAACAGCACCGCTGTATGCTGGGTCAAAGAGGAACGTGCACTGATGTAAACAGACCCAACGCACATTACCCTCGTAAACAAAGCAGACTCGCGCTACTAAACCGTTTTTAAATGTTTCAAATGGCCATTCAGTTTTCTGTATTCACAACGGTGCTCATCACATCACCAAATACTTAATACTTAAGGCTATTTATTTTCAAATTTAAACATTTTATATTTTAATCTGGACTACATGCCCTAGATATTGTTTAAATATGTTCTGATTCTTTGTTGTTCAGTCACACACTTTACAAGGCTCCATTATTTAACATTAGTTAATTCATTAGTTAACAAACTGACAGTGAAAAACACTTCTAAAGCATTTATTAATCTTAGTTAAATGTAAGTTTCAACATTTAATAACACATTATTAAAATCAAAAAGTTGTAACTATTTAATGGACCTGAGCTAACATTAACTAACAGTTGCTTTTTTTAACTAACGTTATCAAAGAAGAATAACAGAAGTAGCTATTTGCTAATGCATTAACTAGTGAGACCTTACTGTAATTCTTTTGCACTTTAATCTGTTTGAAACATTTGTTTACTTTATGTATTGTGTATTGCTTTATTGTATTTAAATGTTCAGTTCTTTTTGTCATAAGAAAAAGTTATTAAACCGGTTATAGTATGACAACACTTTTCGCAACTTATTTCAATATCGTGATAATACCGTATACCGTGATAAAAGCTTCAGCAATTAATCGCAACATGGAAATGTAATACCGTCACATGCCTATCTTATATATATATATATATATATTGACACACATTTCATGATTTGATTTCGATTCACAAGCTTTCAATTCGATAACGATTATTTTGGATATATATATATATATATATCCAAAATAATCGTTATCGAATTGAAAGCTTGTGAATCGAAATCAAATCATGAAATGTGTGTCAATACCCAGCCCTACTAATTATCATATTGATCTGATATAACGCAGAAGTTCGCATCACCCTGGTTCCATTAACAAAAACCCAATAGGATTGTTTGATTGGCTTTTGGATTATTGCAGAAATAAGTTCTGTGGCCAACAAAACATTCTTGCACGTTTCTGTTCTTTATTATAGTCTTCACAAATGAGCATTTATGAATTTTGAAGTCGCCAGAAGTACAAAGCTAAAATGTAGGCTATAAAGAAACTACATCTTTTTTTTTAAAAACATTTTCCTGAAAAGTCTGAATTGGAATAATTCGCAAGATCGTGATTATAAAGCGGACTAGTGTAGAAGAGTCTCCCGGTTTGCTGTGATGACGTTTAATGTCAGCAAACACCTTTTTCAAGTCTTTCTGTAGTCAGTAATTTTATCCCTTAAAACTTGATCACCAAAATGACATTTAAATGTTTTTTTCCTGTGAAAAAAACTTTATTCACCCTTGCTTAATTTAGTATACGCTGAATATGCAAATGAACCCCGCCTCCACTCACTCACACCAGCTCAGAGATCCACTCAAACGCTCGACTTTACCGTAGTAAACACTGCACAATGGCAAGTGGAAATACTTGTTTAGTTCAGCCATAGATGTTTGAACCAGAAACTGATTCAGAAGGAGGAAGAGTGAATTATACAGGCTCGTCTACAAGTCGATGTATCAGAATGGTAATGCATTTATGTATTGCGCTCTACAACATCGGACACATAATTGTAATTAACATGATTAGCCTTTGCCTTGACTAAGTTATTAAACAGCTAATAATGTGTTGCTAATGTTACACAAACCATGTTCCCGCTGGCCACATCTCAGTCTGCCTTCAGTATCCTTAGAAACACTTTGAACAACTCAGAACGTCAGTGGAAAAAGGCATATAGTTCATCATAACATTAATGAACATAATTCACCCACTATATACTGTGCTAAATTTTTTTATATAAACAGAAAAATATAACAGGATAACCTGGCTTCTCTTGAGACTAAACCCCGCCCACATGTGACGTGATTGGTTACAAGGTAGTTTGTGACGTCAGAAACAATCGAATTCAAACCTCAAATCTTTTTCACTGCAGTTTTAAAGAAAATACTCAATGTTGTGTCGAGTTATGAATTTTCATATGGTTTGTCTGAAAGCATATTAAAAACACCACATAGACATACAAACAACATTAAACACTTGATTTTTACCACAGGGGGACTTAAAAAAAGGGGCGCATCACTGATGTCACATCGTAGAATAAAATAACTTGAGCTTGTAAACCACAGACCTTATTTCAGACATAACAAAAAAAAAACACTGACATCCAGACAAATATAGCAAAACTGCACACTAGCTCTCACCAATTTACACAATTATCATTCACGTTTGTAGCACAAACAATCTCATGCAAAACATTAGCATCTTAAAAGGTGCACTATGTAACTTTTCCGTCCGCTAGAGGTCGCCTAATTAAAACAAAGGCGTAGTTTGATGACGCCAAGTTTGAGCACAGAATCTTGGGACATGTGGTCTTCACCTCACAGCCGGTGGAAAAGAATCGGGATAGGACTCAGAAATCATGTTCATGGATGTGATTATTAACGTCACTGTAGTATAAAGCGGAGCAGGACCGAGTGTTATGAGAGCTGAGTAAGGCCGCTGGAGCGATTGTTAATAAGATGAACTCAACACACGCCTCGCGAGCAGCGGGACTTTTATTATGCCACAGTCGCCGGCGCCATTTCCGCTTTTCCGGTCATGAGTATGAGGTAACGCATCTCTGTTTATCATATTAGATACATTTGAGTGTGTTGAAAATGATGTTCTGACGTTACTCTGTGCGTTCGCTCGGCGGCTGCTATGACACTTGTTGCACACTGCAGTGAGAGTAAAGCGTTTCTGCTAAATAAAACCAGAAACGCAGATATGACGCCATTGACAGGCGACTCCCTCACACGTCCCGGTTCCTTGGTTAAAATAGCAATTTTCTCACGATTTACAAATAGTTGGAAACATTTGGGATATACTCAACTGAACAAAATATATAACACTGGCCTAGTGGTTTTTGGATATTTTACTGAAATTTTTTTTACATAGTGCACCTTTAAGCAAAGAGATACAGATCAGCTGACTATAACAACACTGAGGGGCAAAAACCCCATCCAGTCCCTATGTGGACAGGAGCGAGCACATTAAGGGCAGTCCTCACTCAGATGGGGTGTCTGGGAGGATCAGAACCCTGAGGATACTCCCAGCAGGAATGTGCCAGATTGGATTAATCCTGAGTGGAGAGAACTCCCTCTTAATGGGGCTTTAAAGAAAATCCTCTGAATACAGAGAACAAGAATAGCTCGGGCCGCCTGCTCAAACACACATCAACTGGCCATGGTTAAAAATATTTAAAAACAAAGAAAAATAATGTCACTTGGGCTGAAGTGTTTCTACCAGACCAGTTTACTGAGCTCATCAGCCAATGATGGTGAGGCAGTCTCTCTGGATCTCTCCTGTCCCACTCAGAGTCATGCTCTGTTGACCCTAAAAGGAAACACTAGGCCTAAGGAAAGCTTTTAAAGGCCTTTAAAATCAGCAGTCAAATGGGCTGTTTATTTGTGCAGACGAAAGATTTCACAATTCTTTCACAAAGGAAAGAAACGTTACTGCAGAGGACGGACCTGCCAAGCTTGCCACATCCTGAACTTCATGCTATGAACACTACCAAAAAACAGGCAAAACAAGAAGACCCTGTTAGAATCAATTGGTTTAAAAAAACAACCTAAGCTTAAAGAATATGCAGAAGCCCAAACAAGCATGGCCAACATTATTAACAGAAAAAAAGAGACAGAACAGGGACTAATTTAAAGGCAACATGAATTTATAAATGAACCCTATACTATAATGGTTCACTAAAGATCCACTTACAATGTTTACAAAAACGTTCGTAATTTGGCTTTTTTAAAAGGCTCAGGCCCTTTACTTGCTGCTGGGCTTTTAAGACTGTGTAAACGAGCAACCACTGCTCCATATGATCAGAAGCTTCTGGTTTGAAGTCGAGTCAAATATAGTTTGTGCTGCCCCATCCTTCAATAACAGCTTCTTTGCAAGTCTAAGATACACTATAATTACATTAAGTTCATTATACACTGAAATATGGCACAAAAAAGTTCCCTTGGTAAAAATACAACATTGTGATCCCTTTGAAAGGATGTGTAGAACGGCAGGTGACACACAACCAGCACACGATTGGGTGATCCCAGAGTTACTGCCGTTTTATCGGCTTTCACTTTAATCTTTTTAAGCTGGGCCCAGTTTGGAGTTACAGTAAGTTTCATAGAACATTGTTGCTTTTTCAAAATCAAGGCAAATTTGTAGAGATTTACTATTTTCTTAGCCAATTATTAGCTGCTTTTTTTTTTTTTTTTTTTTTTAAGCGTGACCTGCCGATACAGATTTTTACCGATTCCGATATTCTTTCTAAGAACTATAACTGACAGCATACACAAACAAAAACGTACTTTTCTTCATTTTCATAAAAAAAAACCACAAAAAAAACCACAAGTAGTCAGTAATAAAATAAGAACAAATAAACAAGTTGTAAACAACAGCACAAATAAATGCAATAGAATAAAGAGGTATGAAATAAAAACTGCTTTAAGTTTACTAAAAGTAGAAATGCTACAGAAATTAATGTAAAATAACACTGGAGAGTCTTTGTAATTAAGATTAATGCTAACAGTGATTCAGTCAACAGTAGAGAGTGACGTTCTTTGATGAACATGACAGACAGCAGCAGGTTTATTTGGCTACTGTCACTTTAAGAGTTTATGCACGGATCCAATATATTGACACACAACATGCGTTATCTTTCTCAACTATATTTACGTTCCAAAACTGACTGTATTTACCGGAATACTCTCAAAGACAGCCATTTTGACATCATTTTGTATGCATTTGACCGTTTAAGCGCAGTAAGCCACTCATTTTGCTACTTGCGACTAGGGTTGGGTATCGTTTGAATTAACGATTCCGATTCTGCTTATCGATTCCTAATTTAGATTCCAATAAAAAAAAAAAACCTTAGATATCATTTACATTTATTATTAGGCTATTATTGCAAAACATTTCATTGTAGCTGAATACCATGAACAAAATTCAACAGGCTAGCAACTTTTGCCTAAAAAAAGCCTAATATAAATTTCAAGCATTATTAAAGACAAGTAACTTAAAAAAAGAACAAATAAACAAATTAGCAATTGAACAAATATAGGATTGAAAAACTTTTTCAGGTAGGTACAGAAACTGTAATCAAATTAAAAATAACACTGCACTATGATAAAATATATGCTATACATTACAAATATAATAAAAAAAAAACCAAGTGAATTTTCTCGTCTTTTGTTGTTTGATTAATGTTATCATAGAGATGGCATCAAGAAAATCTGCCGTCAACGACATAACCGACTGTTTACAAGAGTATTTTGACATTGTGTCTTTGTCCATTTGCGTGCTGTGCAAAAAGACGAGGAAGAGAACTCAGTTCATTATCGCGCTCTATTCATTCACTACGAGAAGCCGTTCTGTGTTTACGTGTGTGTGTTCACGTGTGTGTGCAGCACAGAAAACAGTGCACGTGTGTGTGTGCAGTGGTTAAAAATCACAATAAAATGCGCACACAGTAACCGATAAGCGGAATCTAAATGCGCGTTTCTGATCGAATCACCGGTTCTGGGCAATTTGGAACCGGTTCTAAAATGGTACCGGTTTTCAATACCCATCCCTACTTGCGACTAACAAGCTGTTTGAGAGGCAGCTTTGTGTGCGTCACTTATATAGATCAGTGGTGTGAGCGCTTTCGGTGTGAGCGTGAAACCTGCAGGAATTAAAATTATGCACAATACAAGCCCTATTTAACCGGAGCGAATGAGACCAGTGAGTGAGAGGAGGCGGGTGTGTGTCAATTCGCCATTGGAGCTGATGTTATTGCCTTTGCCGCTGGCAGCTAATTGGACCGGCTCGGAAACAGAAAAAAAACGTGAGACGGACCGGCCACCGGTCGATCACTGCATCTCTACAAATTTGACTTATGACGCATAGAAAGAGTCTAGCACATTCATTCAAAACAACAATTTATATCCTAATAAGACACTGGAGTTCTCAGTAAAACAAACTAACCAACAACATCAGTAATAGTATGCTTATGCTTGAGGTACTCTGATCAGTGAGGGCAAATCTACTGCATTACAAAATACATTAAATACATCAATTCAATAAAGACGGGTTCAGATGATATTCCCATATCACTCTTAGCTAGGGCTGGACAATTAATCAAAACCTCTAACCAACGTAAATTTTCCCATGTTGGTTGTTTTTTTTGTTTTTTTTTACTACCGCGTGTGTAGTCACGTGACTCCGCCCAGTCCAGTTAGCGACACACTCAAACGCCAGTCAACATGCATACGGACAGCGTGCGAGCCACAAAGCGAGAACATTTTTCACTTGAAAAAAATATCCCAACTTTAATAGTTGAGCATATTTACAGTACAAACCTTGTCAGTGAATTATGAGGGGGGGGGGGGGCTAACTAAATAATCATTCATTAATCTTAATTGCAATAAAAATTAATTAATCGAGATTTTGATTTTAGGTCATATCATCCAGCCCTATTATTAGCCCATGCCAATACACCCAAAAGAGTTCCTTGAAAAACAGAAAATACTTGTTTAAATATTACAAATTTAGGAAGCATTCTGTAATCAGCCAGAGATGAGTGTGTCAAAGTGCATATGGCAGTAATATACAGCTACAAGATAATACATGCGGCTAGTTGGGGTCATTTATTCAGTTAAGCAGACAGAAATATGACCCAGGGACGTGACATTTACCCACACAGAGTGAAGCAGAAAATGTGAGAGAAACCACTGTTAAATCTGAGGTGGTCTAGTCCATTGGTAGATCTAATGGAAATGGCTGCCAGAGGGCCACATCTGACCAGATAAACACATGAAAACATGCTCTCGACAGCAATCAAACTCTAGATCACCAAAACCATTCCCACATGCCATGGAGTCAGCCGAGAACGCATTTCCTGCACTCAAAGCCGCAGTGCATGTTTGATGTGCTTTGGAGAGGAGACGTCCTCTGAGAAAAGAAGAAAAATCGTCCCCACATCACGTTACATTTAAATCACTACATGCAAGGATCAACAACAACTGAAACTACACAGAGGCAGAGGCACGGCTAGAACATCTGCATGGACAGATGGGGAAAAGTTGATTTGGTCCAGGATGTTATTGTGGGTCCGTGGACGAGCCTGTGGCTTTTGTGAGCATGTAGACCTATATGGGGCAATGGGCATTGTGGGACTGAGGAGGAGACGAGTGCTTTAATGCAAGCCTGAGGGCACAGCCATCCTTTATCCCACCTCTCTTCTGTTTGCGGCCCGTTCTCTCTGTGCTGTTCCCCAGGGCATCGGATTACAGGAAGCGCCATTATTTCCACAATTCAGTCAGCTCCATTTATGTGGGAAATCAGGCCGCGGGAGCTACCTTCCCCCGCCCTATGCCACAAAGTGCCTCTCTTGTCAGATAACACCGCCTCTCTTATCTCACTACATGTCTGACTGCGGCCATGATGCCCTGTCTGAATACTGAAGACAAAGCACAACGCACACATAATCGCTGGGGACCGGTGGACAGGAGTGGACACGCTGAAGGTATGAAAAGGCTTTGCACACCAAGCTTTTTCAGGGAATCTGGGAGCTGAATATATAATGTCTGGAGTCAAACTGACCCCAAAGCAACTTTGACATCTCTGGAAATTATGCTAATTGTATTTATTAGAAAAATTCATAAACATGCACGTCGTGTGTCAATGCCTGTACACATTTCTACCCGATCGGTGCTGTCTGGGAGCATACACAAAAACAGAAATTTACACATGACAAAACTTGAAAAATAGTTTCATTTGTCTGAAAGTCACAAAATGCAAAACAATGCAGGTGCATTTTGAAATGTTTTAACTCATCTAGGACTGGGACTAACAATTATTTTGGTAAATCAAGTGATCAGTCGATTATTTTGAGGATTAATCCACAATAGTGAACAAAAGCCTTTAAAATGACTTAAAATTAGGGGTGTAACGGTACACATATTCGTACCGAACCGCTTCGGTACAGGGCTTTCGGTACGGTGCACGTGTGTACCGAATGCAATCTTTAACAGTCGGCTTGTTTTACGTGCGGAACACACTTAAATCAGAGTTTCCACGCGAACATATTAATTATTCTGTCCATTTTATCATGAAATTCAAACAATAAATGCCGTTTTGACGCTCTTTAATGTGGCGTGACAGATCATTGTATAGGCACGTCAGTTCAAGCGGCGGCGCGCGAGTGAACGCGAACGTCTCTTCAGTCAAATAATCAACAACTGAAGGTATGAAGACACATTACAACTTACTGAAATGTATTATATGTGGAGTAATCACTCAGTGTTTCAACTGTGGGAAGACGTCAATAAAACAGCGTCACGTAGCATCACATTTATATTAATATTATAGTAATGTGCAAGTAAGGGCTCCCTATATATAGTTTATAGCATTATCTTTAAGAAACTTTTAGTTATAATTTAATTCATTTAAGGACAGACAATTTGTTCAGTAAACCACTGTTTAATAAAATAAATAAAAAGCAATTAACAAAAAGGTGCATGAAACACGCTTCATGCATGTTAATGAGAACACACATGTACAAGTAAAAGACAGAACGGTAACACTTTAGTTCAGGGTCCAATTCTCACTATTAACTAGTTGCTTATTAGGATATTGACTGTTTATTAGTACTTATAAAGCACATAATGCTTTATTCTGCATCCCTTTGTCCTAAACTTAACTACCTAAGTTTATTGAGGCAAAAGTCATATTTAATAGTGAGAATTAGACCCTAATCTAAAGTGTGACCGACAGCACGATATAAATGCACTTTAAAGATTTTGCCGCAAACTGATTATCATGAGAGCTTTTCACCTCAATGGGAAACGTCATATTGTAATATCACGAGATCTCATCATCACATGAGGCTTCTCTGGTGTCTCTCATCTGTGTTTGAAAGCCAACATAGTTCATGATGACGCAAGCAAAGTCTGGCATCAGGTATCAGCGACAGCAGTTTATTGTAATAACTTAGCAAGGCGAATTAAATTCAGCCATCCTATCTGTCCCATGCACCGAGGAGGAACCTGAGCAGCAAGAGGAAGAGCCAGAGACTGTGAAAAGGCATGTAATAAAGTAGCAAAAGCTGATCTCTGCTCCTCCTCAATGACATCTACATTATTGATCAGACTGGCTTCTGCAGGAAGCTCCATCTCCTGTCCACCGGCACAGAACCATTAGGGATACCACTACAGACACCGTCCCACCACAATACTTGCTCCACTTCTGTTAAGTTGCTGTAGTAGGATGTTAAGGTGTCGTGACTCGGCTTCAGGCAGCTACTTCTGGATACTCATGTGACTTACATGAATGCAAGATATTTCCGTGAATATATTGGATGGATGAATGCATGCATTCCCTACCACTGTCTATGTTCTTAGTATTAATAAAATATTAACAACACAAAAAGAAAATGAGTCACTGTTCTCAACTGAATAACTTCTGAATAATATCATCACAAAATATCTCATATGCGTCATGTGAGCTTTGGATCATATCGCCCACCCCTAGGTTACATGCGTTTAGATGCCACTGAAAACACGGTAAGTCTATCCCTCAGAGCCTCACTTTCATACCTGCCATGGCGCTGCTCTGAATAAGGTCTAATACGGGTACAAAAGAGAAAGAACTGCTGCGTCCAAAATCGCGCACTGTCTGAGAAGGTACTACATTTGAATTTGAACTTCACAACCGTTGACTTATATGTTCTATAGACATATTTTGTGTTTGCAAACAGTGGGCGGAGCCTACCTGGCGGCAGAAAATGACAGTTCTGCCGTAGCAATCTGTGGAAGCCACGGAATAAGAGTTAAAAAAAAAGTGAATTTAGATTTTATATCCCACAATTCCTCAAAAAAGTCTCACCATTAAAATCCATGTCCCAAACACACACAATTATGATGTTCTCATTATAATGTTATATAGCCTATATGACAGACTTGTGCTCTGAACTGTATTTTCCTTTTTTGAAGTGATTCCAATCATATTTCAAGCAACTCAAACCCATCATGATGAACAGTGAAGTGTCTCAGATGAAGGAAATGATACATTATTTATCAGCTTTAATATAACGGCCATTTTCTTATCAGGCCGAAATGAACATATATCGATATATTGTGCATCCCTAATTAAAATTGGTAGATTTTCACTGGTATCTACAGAAATGTTGGTATCAATCAACTCTAACCTGCCAGCCAAATAAACATGAAAAGCTGGATAAAAACACAGGTGATTTAGTTTTTGATTTGGCCAAGCTCAGGGAGAAGGGGGATGGGGACGGCCCAACATGAGCAGATTAGTCCATCTGGCACACACGTACAGCTCCGCTCCAGCCTACACTGCTGCAAACGTGCCAATCCACGAGAAGAGAAATTACAAAACTGAAGAGGCAAAGAATCAGTTATAATGATCCATGACGAGTGCATGGATAGAATATGAAATGCGTGATGTGACAAAACCGCAGAAGAGGCGTCTCAGTGAATTGAGAATCTGCACCATTCCTGACAGTTTCCACAGCACAGGCATGCTTGGCTCAAACACTGTCCTGTTGTCAAGGCAACCTTTTCTCTGGACCAGATGAAAAAACTCCTACATTCCTAGAAATGTAAACCTAACAAGCATAATGTTGTGATTTATCTTCAATGCTTTCTATAGTATAAAAACTGCATATTTATGTAACACTGATTTAATCATGATGCATTTATGAAAAGCAAGCCCAACATCCTTACAAAAGATCCTAGTTCAGTGTCACCATGGCAATTGTACACAATGACTGTACATTCTTCCTGTGCAGAGGCAATTCAAGGTCTGAACGCTGGTCTGTCATAATGTGCCTGCAGTCTATTCACTCTATTGCATTGGTCTAGAAAGTAGTAATGAATCAAGCAGAGCTCATCTCCAGTCAAGGTAAGCGTCTGATAACACAGCTATGCTACAATTAAGGGAGCAATGCCATGAAAGATACATTTGATGTATACAAAACATAGTGGTCATGTAAGGCAACCACCAGCTACTTTCCAGAATCAAATTCAGCCAATAATCTTCTGATCAAAAATATTTTAATTATGAAGTAATGTTTTAAAACATAAGCCACTCACGGCTTATTTAAAATATTAATGCACTTATATAGAATTAACAATAAAATTCAAAAGGTGTGTGAAAAATAAATGTACCATTATGAGACACAGGCCCTATGAAATCAGTTTTATTTTTTCCAAATTCTGTTTTTTTCCCATTTTAAATGGTTAAATAAAATTGATAAAAATCAATGATTTAACAGTCAGTCAATGATTTAAGAATCAATTATATGATTTCTTTTTCAGAAATTCTGTGTTGTGTATTTTAATTTTTCTGGCAATCAAATGAAGGCATAAAACAAATTTCTTTTAAATCACACGTCAAGCATTGTCAAGCAAAGTGCTTCACAACAGAGCTTTACCGTTACACCGTGTCGCGGCAAGACTCCAGTGTCAAGCAAGTTGCCTGTCCACACCAGACACGACTACGAGATGCGACAAAATCGATCAAAAACCACAGCCAATCAGAACAGCGTGTGGGCGGAGCTCTCGCGGCAAGTGTAAGCTATGGCACCAGAGATTAATCTTGACGGCACTCGCAAGGAAATGGAAAAGTACATAATCAAATTCACAAATATCACACCATTTAAACTGTACTAAAAATACATACTGATTTACTTAATCTTTGTCATAGAATACACTTGTTTGTTTACAGTTTGAACGCTCTTGTTTCCATTTGCTTAATTTCAGGATCTGAGGTGAATTATCCATTGTTGCTTTTAGTACGACTACGTTACAAAGCTGGGAGCACTAAATGATATTCAAAGCCACATTACACGCTTTTAACATTAAATACAGCACATAAACATTACCTGAGATTATCATTGCCATGTTTTGTGTTGTTCCAGCTGCGACGGCGCAGAAATAGAAACTGTTTCTAAAATAGATTCATCACGTGTCGTGGCTGGTTAGGACAAAAACATGGCAATGATAATCTCAGGTAATGTTTATGTGCTGTATTTAATGTTAAAAGCGTGTAATGTGGCTTTGAGTTTCTGTGTGTGTTTATGATATGACGGTAGTATTTCTCAAATTAAACGGTAAAATGCTCATGAAGTGACTCTGGAGATGAAGTTCATGTCCTCATATAGTGAGACGGCAGAGGCTGAAAACACCACGAGTGTCACGCGTGCTTTAGTGTGTGTGTGTGTGTGTGTGTGTGTGTGTGTAAATCAAACCATTCATTCACACAGACACGCAGGATTCGTATTTAAATAGTTTTTTTGCGTTTTAATATTCACAGACACTAGTCTATATCGTAATTTGATTTGAGTGTACTGACCAGCTTTTGATTTATTCATCCAAAATTTGACAAACTCCGTGAAATTATACAGTAAATTCAGTTATGACTGGATTCCACAGCGCAGAAATCATAGAGCCCTGGAGTCAGAAACAAGACATTTTATCGAATGACTGGATACTATCACTTGCAGAGGATAAGGTAATAATTAATTTACATTTTAGCCTTCATAACAAAATTCCCAATATCACTCGGCTTTAACCAAGCATTATAAAGCACAAGATTTTAAAACACTGGCCAAAGTGTCCTTGTTAAACAATGCTGCCTCTCTCTGCAAAGCACTCGACTCAATTCATGCATGTTACATAAGCGACAGACGCAAGGATGCTCGTTCGCAACAATAACTGAAACAGCTAAAGAAATCCCTGAAACCTTTCCGCTTCCAAAATATGCAAAGGAGATCTGAAGGCGAGCACACATTATGTTAAATAGCAGCGAGTGGGCTGGGGTTTATGAAATTCCCCAGACTCTGAAGCTCCCGTCTAATACACTTAAGATTCAGGGACGACTGGAACTGCAGAGGCATTGAGTGGTGCAACAACACGGGCTTAGCATGCAGACCAGCCAACCGGAGAGCAACAGTGTCAGCATAGCCAGAGAGTAATGCTCGACAGCCGGGTGGCACATTAGGTCAAAAGTAAGCGCACTCAAAGTAGAAGCCCAGGGAGCTATTCCACATTTGACCTTGCTCACATTCACAGCTTGTAAATAACAGGAGAGCTTCTTCAGACAATCTTCTCACGTCAGCTCTCCTCGAGTGAAGGCTCACAGTAATTGGGTCAGAGAGGGGTTTCTGGTCCTATTGCAGATAGTGACGCAGAACTTGGGTCGGGGCCTCAAGATAATGGAAGTTGATGAGCGGGGCAAACGAAAGGTGTCAGGAGCGTGAGGGCCCCGTCTTCCGCATGGCCCTCATGTCACATCCAATCCCCTCCCATCAGGCATGCACCGCACCACCCAGCAGCAAACTACACTTTCCCCCCGTTTCTCATTTTCTCTTCATCGGAAACCTGTCTCCTCGGGAGAGGTGGATATGCATGAATTAAGGCTGGGCAGAATTACGCTCGAGTTAACACTCGAGAAAATGAGTCTGGAAGTGGAAAGGAGGTTGTGTGTGTGTGTACCTGATAGGAGCGATTGCTTCCCTCTGACAGCTAAACGGGTAAACGGGGACAAACGGTGATTTTGGTTGTGTTATTTCAAAGACTTGCATCAACACTCAAGTTTGACCTTTAGCAAAACAAAAAAGCATGTTAGGTCTTGATTGCACAGTAGTAAAGCAATGGAGATCAATTCTGGTAAGCTCAATGTTCGATGCAGCATAAAAGATAAAAAAAAAATGGCTCAAAGGCAGGATACGCAATTTTTTTATAAACACTTCATCATACTGGTTGAAACCCTTCACATCCTGATAGCATTCAATAATAGAAGTGGTCTAAATATGTACATCAGGGCTTTAATTTCATTTTAGAAACTCCAACTAAATGTTTGCAATGCAATCTTTGAATTCAATTGGGGAAAAAAAGTAGCAAAAATAAATTCAATAGATTAAATATACAAATAAAAGAGAGAATCCTGATTCCTTACAATTAAAGCTACCTTTTGTTGTTTTATCAACATTAATGACAGACACATATTAGGCTGCTGTCACTTTAAGAGCTATTATACTGTTTTCATTACACGGTCACATGCGTTTCTCACCTGTTTGTGTTTATTTAATTTAAAGGGATAGTTCACCCAAAAATGAAAATTATCCTATCATTTACTCACCCTCAAGTCATCCTAGGTGTATATGACTTTCTTCTTTCAGACGAATACAATCAAGAGTTATGTAAAAAAAACAAATGTCCTGGCTAATCAAAATGGCAAAAAATGTTTGCGCAATCTGACATTGAGTATATCCTTTCACACATACACTACGTGTAGTCTAGTAGGTTAGACTAGTGCGTGTACACATTTAGTGCACGCTTTCACTGCGTGATTTAGTCTATTAAAATGCTAAAATATCCCCAAAATTAATTTTATACCATTTAATATAGTTAATCAATATCACACGAAGAGTGCCGTTTTTCTCCAGATATCAGCATGAAAACAAACGTGATATAGAAGTTCAATAAACAAGAAGTTAGTAAGTTACTTAGACACCATATTGCCTGTTTTTGCTCCGTTTCGCCAACTAAAATAGTTCCAAACAAAGCCACAGCGCTGTTGTGCGTCTCTAAGCAACACACGGAGGTGTTTCATTACTGAACGAATCGGTTGAATCTCAATGACTCTGCCACCTACTGGCGGTTTTATATTCATGTTTTAAATAATTTCAAATATCAACATTCAACGTTTCATGTTTAAAACATTACGCATGTCACCTCTGAGCTCATTAAACTGTGTAAATGATCTAAACGCCACTTCAGATTAGGAAAATTAGGAAGTCACGAATTGATACAGATTTAATTTGATTGGTAACAACCCTATTGTCTTATTAGAATTTAATTTATTAAATGTAAGAATTTAACAAGATGATGAACGGTTGCTGTATCAGAGCAATGCACTCACACGAGCAACAGCTTCAAATCCGGCTATTCTTTCTCATCTAGGGCGCTCTTTAAATTTAAGTACCAACTGTATTGGTGTTATGGTCTGAAATACTCAAGAGTTAGGGGTTGCTCTAGTAAACACCACCAATAAATATCAACCTGCTTAAATCATTTGTAATGCTAGTTTCTCAGTAGCTGTGTTTACATGCACACAAAAAACCCGGATTGATGGTCCAATCATTCAATCTAGATCCGAAAATAATTTGATGTAGACTGAGTGGGGATAAACAAGCATCATGGGCAAGGATTCCCGATCTACACAGTCCGATCCAAAGCCATGTTTGAGTGGGTGGTTAACACATACAGACTCTTCACCAAACCTTCAACAAGCAATACAAGAACAGAAAAAAATCCTTTTGTATTGGCAAGGGACCCAAGACAGAAATGGAAGTCAAAAGGACACGCCATCATGAGATGTAAATAAACATTACACGGCCCAGATCATTACGGTAAGTCCCGTTATTCACTCTCCATTACGGTTTCTGACAAACAACTGGCAATATGCTATAAAGACTAAAAATGTCCTCGACAGAAAAATCCAAATGAAATATAAAGTAGTACACTTCTCAGAGCGGCCATCGCACTGGCTGACAATTCCACCCTGCAGAGGAAAGAGTAATTTCTCCTGAATTCATGCATATGTAATCATCAATATGACTCTAGGGCACGCCAACTCATACAGCCACTAAAATTCAAATGAGAACAGGCTCAATTCTACAGAGATCTCTAAAGAAAGGACATGGTGGCATGAGAGAATGTTGGAGTTCTCTTCACCATACATCAGATTAAACTGGACATGTCTCCTCCTGAAATGAAGCTGGCTAAGTCCACCAATTATTTTCAAAATATGAAATGGGCAGAACTACAGTCCAGGGCTCTAGACTGCGACCGAATGGTGGCATTTTGTGACCTTTTTTCCTGCTGGTGCAACTGAATTTTGTTAGGACGACACACTGGTGCCTCCACCACGGTGCCCAACTGATAAGAGTTGCCATTTCTGTTACACATGAGAAACATCAAACGGCAAACAAAACCGTGCTACTCGTTTGAGCGCAAGCTCACACACGGGCCGATCTCGATCACCGTTACTACACAGCGCTGGAGATCCAGTGAGAAAACGCTTGAATACAACACAGCATTACTAACATCACTACAGATATCAGATCAAACAGCGCTGACGTGGAAACCAGGAGAAACATTTAGACGTTTCAGTCGACAAATCATAAACATTCACCATGGATTTAATGTAGTAACACCACATGGTATTGTGACAGAAATCGAAAGTCGAAAGTTTCTTTTTTTTTACATTATTCATCTCAGGGTTTGTACAACCTTTTGAGAGTGAAATTCAAGCACTTTTTAAAGGGCTTCACACTTTTTCCAGCACTTAAAAGCTCTAAATATCTAATTTCAATATTCTTAATATGATGAACTGAACAGTATTTACATCATTTTTTTTACCTCGAATGTGATCTATGTACAACAGCCTTCACTGCGCGCCATCACTTCTGGTGGGTGAGGTCAAATGTACACAATATGGCTTCTCAATCGGATACATGCGGCGGAAATGATCTCTCGCGCATATCTCTACGCCATATCGTGTATTTTGAACTCCTCTTCCGGAAGTGATGGCACGCTGCAAACTGATGTTGTATCTGAGGTAAAAAAATGATATAAATACCGTTCGGTTTCTCTCGCACAAACCGATCGTTTCGTGTCTTAAGACGTCAATGTGTCGTCACGAGCCGCAGGGTTTTATATAGATTCGTATGTGTGTTTTTTTTGCTCTTCTAGCTCTCATACTCTAAAATGTTGCCATTCACATGCATTATACGACTGGCAGACCGCAACAGTTGGAGTTAAACATCTTTATTTGTTTTCTACTGAAGAAACAAAAGACACCTACATCTTGGATGCCCTGGGGGTAAGCAGATAAACATCACATTTTCATTTTTGGGTGAACTATCCCTTTAATATATGAAAAAAAATTAGTCTCATGAAAAACAAAAACTTTTCAAATTGTGACTGAATTACACAGAAAACAAGTAAAGAGCGCTCATTTTAGTTCAGTGTGATACTATAGAACAACAATAGTACATTTAATAGGAGTAGAATATTACAATTTTCCCTATAAAAAATAAGTTTTTTTGCACATTACCGTTAATAAAAGTTAATTTTATCTGCATATCAATTCAAGCTCAGTGCTTCACTGTTAAATTTCCAATAAACATATAATGTTATCAGTAACTGCACTTGTTAACAAACAAACAAAAAAAATGTTATGATTAAATTAACTGATACATTTTCCTCCAGCGCCACCAAATCAGGTGCTGGCGCCACTGCTCTCTAATGTTAGTCTGGAGCCCAGCAGTCACAGACATTATGCTGGATCAATAAGAAAAAAAACTGAGTGCATTCAAATGTGCATGAGAGAAAAAGAGAAATTCAAAACCCACATCCTCACTAAGAAAAGATCTAAAAAGACAGAAGTCCTGTGTCAATAGTGTAGTTCATTTGTCAGCTTTCCACCTGAATATATATATATATATATATATATATATATATATATATAAATAATATAAGCCATTTTTGAGGTCGATGAATGATGGCCGAATGTTTGGATTTGCTGTCCGTCTCCACCTGCATGATTTCGCCACTTCCTGTGGAGTTTTTTTTTTTTTTCTGCGACTAAACTAATAATACAATTTTGGTCGACCAAGCTTCTACTACTCGTCGACTATTAGGGGGCAGCCCTACATTCAACGACTTGAACAAGAATACTCAACTCGTTAACTTTTACTTTTTCTAGCTGCCTAGAGAGTTTATGGGTTCTCTTGAGCTGAGCTGCGCCAGAGCTCTCCAATAGCGCCAAAACTGTATTTATTTTTAAAATTTCATTTGAAATCTGAGACTTTGTTTCATATCAAAAGTAACAAGATTATTGCGATTTATTGGATGGGAGGCATGCTACAACGCTCCTTTCATTCATCAACTGAAAACATTGTGTTGCAACGGTATATTTAAAAAAATAAAAAAGAAAAAAAAGAAAAAAAGCAAGTGGCGATTCTCTGTCAACCAATCAACGTTCTGTAGTGAGTCTAGCTCCACCCTTTATGTACCCCAATGGAAGGCTCCCAAAAAAGTGGTACGGTACTTTGGTACCATTCACAACCTCTGAAAATCGAAACGGAAATAATTGCGTAGCATACTGTACTGTACCGCTCGGTGGAAACGAGCCATTACTCACCTTCAAGTTGTTCCAAACCTGTACGAGTTTCTTTCTTCTGCTGAATGCAAAAGATGATATTTTGAAGAATGTTGGTAACGAGACAGTTGACGGCTCCCATTGACTTCCATAGTGCGGGGGGAAAAAAATACTATGGAAGTCAATGTGTGCCATCAACTGTCTGGTTACCAACATTCTTCAAAATATCTTTTTAGTTCAACAGAAGAAACTCAAACTGGTTTGGAACAACTTGAAGTTGAGTAAGTAATGACAATTTTCATTTATGGGTGAACTATCCCTTTAAAAGTGAATGTGTAAATGCAGCCTAAATGACCGGATGCTGTCTGTTATGTTCCTAATATTAAACAAAACTGTACTGTTGTACTTTTTACTGACTGTTGAATAAATACTTGCAAAATACATTATAAATGTTTATAAGATTACATTATTAGTATGTTAAGCAGCATGTTAGGTATGAAAATTGGCATTAGCATTTATGAATTTCAATGGTGTTGGTATTAACTACTGAATTCTTGGGAACATGACAACTGCGTGTGACCGGTGTGAAAATAATATTAATGTGCAACTGCTCATGACAGAACTGAACCCTGCTGTGCTAGGCCAGAGAAAGCACATGAACACAAAACCACTCTACCCAACAAAAATATTCCCCTACGCACAACTGAATTATTCATCATGTAAAATATTCATCATGAAACGGTTGTTGCTTTAAATAGCTTTTGATTTTAGTCAAGCAACTTAAACTGTCAGGTAAAAGTGCAAGAAATTAAAGCCGTGCAAGAGACATGGACAGAAAGTACTGGGGAAGATCCCTAAATAATTATTCTGTCCTTATCAGTGAACCGTGCAAAGTGGGTTACGCCCTGTGGTGCGCCATACAAATTTCAATTTAGTAAATGTCAGTACATAAATAACTGTTTTTTTTTACATTAAAGGATCTCTCATACTTGGTACGTGCCATTGAAAAGCACAAAAGCAGATGAAGTAAAATGAAAGCCTATGCACGATGAAAACAATCTCTGCTTCACACACAGAAGACAAGTGTGCTTCTATTAAAAGCTACAGAGCGATGTGGGAGTTTGGCACTGGAAGAACACGTGGATTCTATTATGGGCAGAGCGTTCGACAGTGGAAGCAGAACACAAACACACTATAGGGCTTGCTGGCAAAAATCTGCTTCTCCCGGCACTTCTGTAATCAGCACAGGGATGGAGACGGGGACGATTACAATTAGCTTAACTCATTCAATCCCCTTTCTGAGAAATGGCCACTACAACACTACTAAAGATATAACACAGCGCAGCGTTTCCCGTACATTAAACAATCTGTCCTGCCAGAGGTTCGTAATGAAATGAAAATATGAATAATTAATCTTCATAATAACATAAAAGGTCTTTAAACATCGTTTTGCGCCATTGCTTTGGCAAAGTACGTCAAGCGAACTAAAAGCAAAAGCGCAGTATGTGCCCTTATCAAATCATGAAAGACTGCGATATAACTAAAGTATATAGTCTGTGTGCGCTGCGCGTTTCAAAGTGAAGTGCGCGCTTCGCTCACACGATCAGCTTTTCTTCTGTAACAAATGTAGCTATTGTTCATTGTTAGGGCCTGTTTACACCTGGCCACTTCATGTTTTTACTGATCAGATGGCGATCTGATTTATCAAATCTGATATATTTGGTCACAAATATGTCTCCGCAAAACGGATATAAATCCAATCTCCAATTCCCGCACTATATGCAGATTTAATGGAGTTCACGTCACCGAAAACAACAGATATGAGCTGCATTTTATTGATCATCAGCTAACTTCACAATCAAAGAGCGCAATAGGAGAGAGCAGCAACAGCACTGGTAAGATAATTTCCTTTCTTTACTTCTAATGTAGATGATAGTGTGTTGAGCATCTGCGACTTGCTTTCGGTTTTATTTGCGGTAGTTTGTGCGTGGGCTTGATGAAGAGATACTCATTTGCGGCAGTGCGTGCTGCAGTAGCGTGGTTATATCTGGGTATAACATAACACACTCTCACATGTTTATTTTTTAGCATTGCTGGAAGGAGTAAAATTTGCATATGTGGTTTCAACAACCAGATGCATTTAGACTTGCTCAGTTTCGTCTGGAATGTGGCCCAGACCACCTCCTGAAGTGGTTTAAGTGATCGGATATAAATCAGTCTCGAAAGCGTTTCGGAGGGCATTTACACCTGGTCTTTTCATGATCGGATAGCTATCCCATCAGAGAAAACGCATGAAGTGAACAGGACCATAGTTAATGCATTAACTAATAAGACCTTATTGTAAAGTGTTACCTATTGTTACTTATAATTCGCTCTACTCTGTTTGAAACATTTGTGCATTGCTATATTGTATTTAAATATCACTTCGTGATAATACCGTATATATACCATGATAAAAGCATCAGCAATGACATGAGTTTAATCAGATATCCCAGATACACAATATTAACATTATAAACTTGTATCTGCACAAAACAAATGCAAGTGAACTTGAAGTTAGCTAAGTGTTACTGCCGGTGTTACTAAAGCACTGGCAGCTAAAGCACATTTTCGAAGCTATAATGAGAAACTATTTTAATTAAAATGGGCCTATTGTTAAAAAAATGAGGGGGGAAAAAACCACTGCTGTATTAATAATTTTATAATATAAAAAAAAAAAAAAAAAAGGGGTACACGTGCAAAAAAAAAAATTTTTTACAATAGTGTGTTTTCATAATGTTATGTATATGACACTTTGGCACTGCATATCGTGCACTTAACTGTGTTTTCATGATAAAAGTTCAAATCCAGAGTTTCACTTTATTTCTCCAGTCTGGACTGCATGCTGTTCTAACTCTAACCAATCAGACAACTGGAAACTTTTTTCCTTTCAGAAGGAAAAAAAATATGTATATATTTTTAAGTCACAGCGATCATCGCTGTCAGGTCCAAGCACCACATCCCTACTAAATAGCCTAGCTGCTTTTGTATTCCATGGCGAAAGAATTTAGAGTTAATTTTGGTGTGAACGGTTGCTTTAGCTGTAAAATGCATTGTAAATAGCAGCATCAGGCAGAAGAGGAGCGTTCACATCTGAGGCTCACCCAAAGGCTGATGACAGCAGATGGGCACAGCAGCACGCTGCTATTGAAAAACACTCCCATGCAGCCACAAACTGGTTTTGTGTGCTGTTGCACCAGGAAGTCACAAGTATTTGGGTTAAAAACAATCTGCGATTCACTTCAGCAACCCAGCAGCAAAGGGGAAAGTGAAAAGCCCTCAGGGTTCAGGATGACAACCTCACCAAACCTGTCCCATCACAGAGCAGTGGAAAATCACTCACCCCTTCAGATTAGACCTCACACAACAAAAACAGACAGCAAGCTTTTTTTATTAACACTTCATATACGTGCTACATAGCATACAAACAATGACCTTATTTATAAGTTACCATTATTTAAATATTCAGAATTATGGAATTAATGTGATTTTTTTTAATGAGAATTTTAGAATCTCCCTGCGGTTTATAGTAACTACAAAGATCCGAAAAGAACTGAAAAACTCCATGAAGGAAACATAAATAGACCGTATGCCCTATAAAATCGATTAAATTTTTTTCGGACTAGGTTTTAATGGTTAAATTAAAATGTTAGTACTCAAATATCTAATTAATTGAAATCATGAAACGTTTACAATTTAACAACAGTTTATTAAAAGTTTAACAAAAATTACATTTAGGGCCCTATAAAATACGTTGTTTTTTTTCCCCTCAAATTCAGTTTTATTTTGACCAAACTCTGTGCTTTCAATTTTCTGAATTCCATTTTAATGGTTTAATTAAAAATAAAAAAACATGTCTAATTAATTGAATTCATAAAAACAACTGGCAATCAAATGAAGGTATAAAACAATTTAATTTCTTTTAAATCATATGAAATTAAACTTTGATCATGCAAAGTACTGCCAAACAGACCTTTACTGTTGAAATTAAAACATTGTGATTATTCCTTAAAATTAAGTTAATTTATTATTATTGCATTGAGACGTAGCAAAATTCAAACTGTACAACAGTAATATGTCAATTTCTTCAAGTTAAACCGAACTTTTATTTTGACGGGTTGCTGAAGAGCTTTGAGTTTCTGTGTGCGTTTATGATATGACGGTAGTTTTTCTCAAATTAAACGGTGAAATGCTCATGAAGTGACATGATGAAGTTCATGTCCTCATATAGTGAGACGGCAGAGGCTGAAAACACCACGAGCGTCACGCGTGCTTCAGTGTGTATGGTCAATTAAACCATTCATTCACACAGACACACGCAGAACATGCAGGACTCATATTTAAATAGTCTTCTTGCGGTTTAATATTCAGACACTAGTCCATATCGCGACTTGATTTTAGTGAACTGACATTCCGTGACATTCCGCGTTATACAATAAATTCCGTTTGACTGGATTCCGTGATTCCATCCACCTTTTCCGCATCGCAGAAATCATAAGGCACCAGTTATTACACATGCACTATATTCTTGTGAAGCCATACCGCTTTCTGTGAAAAACAGGCCAAAAAAATTAAGGATCGATATAGACTGATAATCACGCCTTCTGCAACACTCGAATCTCACTCTCCTTCACACATATTCTGTGCAGATCATCACATTACGACACAAAGGCAGCAACTGAACTTCAATGGTGTTAAATCACTTTTAATTTTCAGTTTCATAGCTTTGTCAGAGGGAAAGATTTGTTCTCTCACAACTTCATATAGCTTCAGGAGACCTGCAATATAGCATTGTTTAGACTAATTTCATGCCATGCACAAATGGATGCATAAATATTCTTCAAAATTATACTAAAACAAAAAGGCATACAGGTTAAGATGGTAAAATTTGGGTAAACAACTACTTTAATAGACATTAGCACTTTCAACGACCATTTCAAAGGAGCCGACAGACAGACTACAGACACTCAGTGTGAAAGAAATGTAAAAAGCTGAGTAGTGGAAATGAGCACAGTGGTCAAAGTAGGGTGCTTAAAGCCTTTGTGCGATGCACTGGGCACCGGGGCCCGCCGAAAACAAAGAGGTGTCAGAGCCCCGCAGTGGACCTCCTCTCTTTGGTCTTTGGTTAGGTATGCTTTTCAGTCACGCACAGGCCTCCCCCCTTCCTGTCCCAGCATTTCAATGTAAATAGGCCGATTGAATGGCTGCAGCTGCCCCATCAAAAGGACAGTACTGCTAAAGGGCCCAGTCATTGAGATTCAGCCGAGCCACACTTCCCCACCCCCACACATCACAAGAAGAGCCGAGCGGCAGCCAGCAGCCCGCAGGAAGTGCTCTTCAATTCAGAGAATGGCCCCATGTAAACCTGAGCAAATGTGATCCTCAATGAAATTCATGGTCCTGTGATATGTTGGAGAAAAGAAAAAAATGCAATTGAGGTGAGATATTTCCACAAAAAAAAACACCAGGATCAAAACATTAAACACAGATCTGATATAACATCTCTGCAACTGAAGACAATAGGGGTGTAACGGCACACGTTTTTGTACCGAACCCTACAGGGCTTTCGGTACGGTGCAGGTGTGTACCGAACAGTACGAACGCAATCTTTAACAGTCGGCTTGTTTTACGTGCGGAACACACTTCAATCAGAGTTCCCACACGAACATATGAATTATTCTGTCCATTTTAATCACAAAATTCAAACGATAAATGCCGTTTTGCGTATATGTGCGTCAGTTCAAGCGCCGGCGCGAGTGAACGTGATCATCTCTTCCTAAAGAATAAACATGAATCAACATCTGAACGTATGAGGATACATTACAACTTACTGAAACGTATCATATGTAGTGTAATCGCTCATTTTTAAAACCAGCGGCACAGGCAACCTTGGAGAGAGTATTCAGATAAACAGATAAACACAAAAGACAGTGTTTCAACAGTGGAAAGACGTCAATAAAACAGCTTGTAAACAATGTCACGTAGCATCACATTTCCCTCAGAAGTCATTCAGTGTCCACAGCTGTTAGTTCACTAGAGAAATCCACTCTTTCACTAAATATATGCTCTATATTAGCCTATATATTCAATATATTCTACTGAACCTGTTACTGATGTCTTGATTATTTAATGTGTGCTTAAATGAATCTGTCATGAAAATGACAGCCACTGTGTAGAAATGATTATATTTCAACGAATTGGAGAAAAAAACAATTTTATAATTAGACTTAGAAGTTAATGCTAATTTGTGCTCTGTTGTTATATTGTAGTAATGTGCAAGTAAGTGCTCCATATATAGTTTACACTTTACAGCATTAGCAGAGATCATTTCTTTTATCTTTAAGAAACTTTTAGTTATAATTAAATTCTTTTAAAAGGTCCCATAGCATGAAATTTTCACTTTATGAGGTTTTTTAACATTAATATGAGTTCCCCTAGCCTGTCTATGGTCCCCCAATGGCTAGGAATGGCGATAGGTGTAAACCAAGCCCTGGGTGTCCAGCTCCGTCTTTGAGAAAATGAAAGCTCAGATGGACCAATCTGGAATATAAAGGTTACCTCCCCTTTCTCTGCTTTGCCCGCCTAGAGAATTTGGAGAAAATGGATTCAGTTTATTTTTTACATTTAATTCAGTCGCAATGTCTTTACAAACAGACTTTTACGATATGGATTCGACAGCACCGCCACAAACAAGTAACAGTCGTTTTTAATGCCTGATCTGTGATCAGTGATTTCTGATGTGTAGCTAATTATTCAAGTTCACACAGACTTTCTTTCTAAATCTACTGTTTATGCATCAGTGACTGAACGATCAACTTCACATGTTTCTCTTAGTAGCATGAAACAAATCGGTTATTTAAATTGTGATTAAACTACAGAGAGAGAGATCAAAGAACACTCTCTTTATAATGTTCGGAGCTGTCAATCACACGTCGCGAGTATATCTGCACACTTGCCCAAACTGCCGTTATAATGAATGACGCTGTTATGCTGCACAACGAAGCTCTTACTGTATCGATGTTGTGTTTGCTGTTAGTTGTGGTGAAAGCATTTTGTGAGAAAAATAGCGTTGCAATGACGAGATCACTGCATACAAACGATCAACAGACTGTCTGTCTGCTCAATGCTCATCACTGCAGCCTTTCATGTGATGCGAAAAGATCTAAAAATAATGCTATAATCAACACTTTGATAATCAACGATTCGTTAATCTCTACAGCTGTAATAGTAAAAAAAAACTTAGTATAAGTATTCGAGAGGGGTTCCACACGTAATACGCATTTCAAATGCAAAGATGTCAGCCAATCACAGCAGTTGGCGTTTACACTGACGTCTCAAAGCAGCCAAACACAGCAGTGGGCGTTTACACTGAGGTCTCACAGCAGCCAATCACAGCAGCGGGCGTTTACACTGACGTCTCACAGCAGCCAATCACAGCAGCGGGCGTTTACACTGAGGTCTCACAGCAGCCAATCACAGCAGCGGGCGTTTACACTGAGGTCTCACAGCAGCCAATCACAGCAGCGGGCGTTTACACTGAGGTCTCACAGCAGCCAATCACAGCAGTGGGCGTTTACACTGACGTCTCACAGCAGCCAATCACAGCAGTGGGCGTTTACACTGACGTCTCACAGCAGCCAATCACAGCAGTGGGCGTTTACACTGACGTCTCACAGCAGCCAATCACAGCAGTGGGCGTTTACACACTGAGGTCTCACAGCAGCCAATCACAGCAGTGGGCGTTTACACTGACGTCTCACAGCAGCCAATCACAGCAGTGGGCGTTTACACACTGAGGTCTCACAGCAGCCAATCACAGCAGTGGGCGTTTACACTGACGTCTCACAGCAGACACGCCCCTTCAAACAGAGCATTCAAGCCAGAGGGCTAAAACCAGGATAGAAAAATGCCTTTTATTTCTAAATTATGACATTGTATGATGTAAAAATCATACTAACAATACAAGTAAACATTATAAAATAAAAAAAATCCACATCATGGGAACTTTAAGGACAGAAGCAATTTGTTCAGTAAAAAAAAAAGTTTTATATTTAGTTCTCTCCCCTGCTGTACCAAACTGTGACTTCAAAACCAAGGTATGTACCGAACCGTCAGTTCCCCTGGAAGACAAATATCTGTTGGTGAACGTTAAGTTAACGACGGCCTGTGCCGCTCATACAGATAGCGGATTTCCGTTTTCTTCTGTCATGTCAAACTAGTATTAATTAAGCTTGCTTATTAGCAATAAGCTAATTAGGCTTGTTATACTACTGGTTATGAGGGACAATACGGTATACAATTTTATGTTGGATTAAAGGAGAAACATTATGAATGAAACTTACTTTACACTTGAACAGTTGCTATATCAACATCCTAACGAAAGAAAATATGGATAAATGTATAGTTGTCAGTACACGTCAAGCTTTTCTGGCAATTTTGGCGCCTGTCATGTGTAGCCTACAGATACTTTTCATGCACAAGAAGCTCGTTCAAAGCAAAGTCAAACCCGGACTCGCAAGTGGAGTAACAAACAACCTTAACCGTGCTGACTTATGTGGACTAACTTTTATTTGAGGAAACCGGTTTATAATTAGGCTATTAGGTTTGAACTTATTGGTCCTGCGCTGCCTATTGACTCATGTCGTTCCAAACACGCAAGACCTTTTGATGAAATCCATGAGCTCTCTGATCCCTCCATAGACAGCCATTTAATTAACACTTTCAAGGTCCAGAAAGGTAGTAAAAACATTGTTAAAATAGTCCATGTGACTCAACCAGTGGTTCAACCTTAATGTTATGAAGCCACGAGAATACTGTGCAAAAACAAACAAAAATAACGACTTTATTCAACAATTTCGGTCTAGACTGTGCCAGTCTCCTTACGTAGTTTACAAATTAAGATATCTTAATTTGTGTTCTGAAGATGAACGAAGGTCTTATGGTTTTGGAACGAGATGAGGATGACAAATGACAGTTTTCATTTTTGGGTGAACTATCCCTTTAATGAGAGAGTCATTGAATCATTCATTCAACCGATTCGTTCAAATGGACTGATTCATTCAGTAACGAAACTGTGTGTTGCTCAGAGAGAACAGTTCGGCTGTGGCTTAGTTTGGAACTATTTTCGTTAAACAATCCAGAGCAATATTGTGTCTAAAATGTACGTCAATATTAACTTATCGTTTTTACACAACAGTTTAATAAACATTTGCAATCGTGCTGATAATTGGAAAATAACGGCACTCTTTGTGTGATTGCCTAACTTTATCATATGATCAAGTAAATCACGCCATCCTAACCTAAAAGGCTACATCAAGCATGCATGCGAGGACTCTCTCTAGGTGTTTTTGCAAAGTGAGGGACATGATGTCAAATCGTTAAAACAACAATGATGATATTCCACATAATTTGTAACCTTAAATTTGCTATTAACATGAAGAACATCACTTTTACCACATTTAACATTTACAGGAAAGGAAATATTTTGTTGTATAATGAAGCCATGATATGATATAATAGTACTGTAGTCTAAGAGCATACTAATCGCACCTATACACAGGTTTAAGAGCTAAGCCTCAGTGCAATAAGAGCTGATACTGAAAGATCAAAAGAAACCACAGAGCGATAATATACAGAGGGAAGAAATGCGGCAAAGAGAGCAGGGGAGAAAGAAGTGTCTCTTTTGATGTATGAGAGTTGGGGAGAAATGTTATCAAACGCACTGCAGTGGAAGCACAACCTGTGCCCAAGAGAAGAGGCGTCAGGCTGAGAAACAGTCAAACCCCAAAATCAAGTGCCCCGTCCCAGGTGTTTGTGGGTGGATGCCATTCAGCACTGCGTGCATTTGTGCATTTCCAGAGAGAGGTTCAAAGGGGTTTATATGGCTTCTGGCTGCCCAAGGATTATAGAGGGGTCTATAAGACATTTACACCGCAAGAGAGAAGTGAAACGTGAGAGAGGAGAGCAAGCGTTCCTGTTTACAGACACTAACACTGTGCAATGAGGAAGGGGAAGGCCAAAGGAAACAGCACACAGTAATGTCATGTGAGCAGTGGCTCAAACTACTACAGCACTTCCAGCTTTGGGAAAAAGAGTTTAAATCAGCATTAAAGGGATAATTCACTAAACAATGAAAATGATCCCATGATTTACTCACCCTCAAGTCATCCAAGGTGTATATGACTTTCTTCTTTCAGACGAATACAATCAGAGATATATTTTAAAAATGCCCTGGCTTTATAATGGCAGCCCAAAATTAAGCCCAAAAAAGTGCATCCATCCATTATAAAAGTGCTCCACACGGCTCCGGGGGTTAATAAAGGCCTTCTGAAGCGAAGGGTTTGTGTCTCATTTAACACGTTATAAAGTAAAATATCTAGTTATAAAGTATATTCCTCTGAAAGAAGAAAGTCATATACAGCTAGGATGGCTTGAGGTTGAGTAAATGATGGGATAATTTTCCTTTTTGGGTGAACTATCCCTTTAATTCTGATTGAAAAGAATTATGAAACATTAAAAATTAAAATATTTTGGCATTCAAAATAACTGGTAGTGTCACATGCTGTCAAGATGAGTAGGGATGGGGGGGGAATCAAGTCACATATGAATCACGATTGTATCTTCTGACAGAACAAGCCACGTCAAAGCATGTTTAAGAGTTTAAGCAATTTATATACATCACTCTCGTTTTGGACCAGTTAGAGAAATACATTTAATTGTACATATGGCATATTTAATGTCCAACAACTATTTTAGCAAAAAGTATATTTTAGTCAGCATACACGCGTTCACTGAAGTCTGTGAAGTTTAGCGGAGGCTCGCCCACTCCTGACAGCAAAATGGAAATATTTGCATGACTTTCTAACATTTACAGATACATACCTGAGTTACGCACTGAGGAAAAGGCGCCTCACAAATTAAACTGCACAAGTAGTAGTCTACTGTTTAGGACGAATTGGATTATGCACTTTCCCCACAGCAGCTCACTCTGCCGGCAAGCACCAATTTAAATACAAAAACATTGCAACTTTTGCAAGATTTCAGAAACTAATAAATGGAATATAATATAGGCTACAGCACGGTTCAATTTAACCCAGAAGTAAAACAATTGAGGATGCCAGATACCAAGACATTTCCCAATCAGAGTACTATCAGAGTTTCTATAACACAATATAGAAATATTCTGCCCAGAATTATACTAAACTTTCCCAACCTGTCAACTCTGCGCGCGCACACACACACAATAGTTTGCTACTACTAAATCTCAGTGATGAACTATAATAAATCTAAAAATCTACAATTGTCTACAAACATCAAATATTCTCTGTTTCGCATTCATGTCTGGGCTTGGGTGGAAAAAGGTTTTTTTTCTTGTTTTAATGGGAAAACATAAGCTGGAAATGTTGAATAGTAACCATCTCTATTAGAGCTGCACGATTAACCGCTAAAAGATTGCAATCTCGATTCAAACACCCACGTGATCTTATTCCTAAATGGATGGCCGCGATTCTGCTACGTCTATTATGCCGGTTTCATATTGCAAGCGTCAGCGGAGCGTGAAGTGTGCGTTTTGCCGCTGCCCATGTTAATGAATGACGGGTGTCCACTGGCGCAAACAAGCAGAGCAGAGCGAGCATTTCCAACTCATTCATATGAACTTCCATAGGAATGAATTAAACACTCACTCTGTTCTGTGCCAGAGGACACACACCATGAGAGGGTCGGCCGCCACGCTTCCGATGCGAGCGCTCTCATTCATTGATATGGGCAGTGACAAAACACGTGCTTTAATCACGCTTGTGATGTGAAACTTTAAAAGTAAATCTGTGCGTGCTGCTGATCCGGATAGAGCAGCTGCCATGCACGAAGCAGCTTCACAAACAATCTTTTCAGCCACACATTATAGTTGTTTAGGTGTTACAAACATTTAAATAAAGGGGATAAAAGTTTGTATTTTGGGTATAACTCAGTATTGCTCAAAATAAGAGTAAATCATCTTTTAAAAAAGTATTTTGACACTTGTATCTATTAAGGATGTCACGATACCAAAATTCCAGTAGTCGGTACCAATACCATAACAATTTTACGGTTCTCAGTACCAATTTCGGTACTACAGGGGGAAAAATTGCATTTTATTTAACTATTTCAATTTTTTTTTTTATTCAATGAGCTTATTATTTATAATGATAAATCATAAGTAAATAATACATATAAACATTTGAAGGCAACATGCCGTTTAAAAGTTTTAAAAAAAAGATCAAGTGAAAAATAAGCAAACCCTCTAGGCACACCTTATTATTATTATTATTATTAGTATTAGTAGTAGTAGTAGTAGTAGTAGTAGTAGTAGTACTACTACTACATTGAGACATAGCTAAATCTACAGTACAATAGCCTAATACACACCTAAAGGATTATTAGGAACACCATACTAATACTGTGTTTGACCCCCTTTCGCCTTCAGAACTGCCTTAATTCTACGTGGCATTGATTCAACAAGGTGCTGAAAGCATTCTTTAGAAATGTTGGCCCATATTGATAGGATAGCATCTTGCAGTTGATGGAGATTTGTGGGATGCACATCCAGGGCACGAAGCTCCCGTTCCACCACATCCCAAAGATGCTCTATTGGGTTGAGATCTGGTGACTGTGGGGGCCATTTTAGTACAGTGAACTCATTGTCATGTTCAAGAAACCAATTTGAAATGATTCGAGCTTTGTATCCTGCTGGAAGTAGCCATCAGAGGATGGGTACATGGTGGTCATAAAGGGATGGACATGGTCAGAAACAATGCTCAGGTAGGCCGTGGCATTTAAACGATGCCCAATTGGCACTAAGGGGCCTAAAGTGTGCCAAGAAAACATCCCCCACACCATTACACCACCACCAGCAGCCTGCACAGTGGTAACAAGGCATGATGGATCCATGTTCTCATTCTGTTTACGCCAAATTCTGACTCTACCATCTGAATGTCTCAGCAGAAATCGAGACTCATCAGACCAGGCAACATTTTTCCAGTCTTCAACGGTCCAATTTTGGTGAGCTTGTGCAAATTGTAGCCTCTTTTTCCTATTTGTAGTGGAGATGAGTGGTACCCGGTGGGGTCTTCTGCTGTTGTAGCCCATCCGCCTCAAGGTTGTGCGTGTTGTGGCTTCACAAATGCTTTGCTGCATACCTCGGTTGTAACGAGTGGTTATTTCAGTCAAAGTTGCTCTTCTATCAGCTTGAATCAGTCGGCCCATTCTCCTCTGACCTCTAGCATCAACAAGGCATTTTCGCCCACAGGACTGCCGCATACTGGATGTTTTTCCCTTTTCACACCATTCTTTGTAAACTCTAGAAATGGTTGTGCGTGAAAATCCCAGTAACTGAGCAGATTGTGAAATACTCAGACCGGCCCGTCTGGCACCAACAACCATGCCACGCTCAAAATTGCTTAAATCACCTTTCTTTCCCATTCTGACATTCAGTTTGGAGTTCAGGAGATTGTCTTGACCAGGACCACACCCCTAAATGCATTGAAGCAACTGCCATGTGATTGGTTGATTAGATAATTGCATTAATGAGAAATTGAACAGGTGTTCCTAATAATCCTTTAGGTGAGTGTATATGTCAATTTCTTTAAGTTAAACCAAACTTTTATTTTGACGGGTTGCCGTGAAGAACTTTAAGTGTGTTCATGATATGACAGTTCTCAAGTGAAACAGTAAATGCTCATGAAGTGACTCTCAGAGCGGAGTTTAGTTTATGCGTTCATGCCCTCATATAGTGACACGGCAGAGGCTAAAAAGACAACGAGTATTGTGCGTGCGCATGCGAGCCGCAAATGAAACCGCGCATCTGCGCCATTCATTTACACAGAGACGCAGAACATGGAGGATTAATATTTAAATAGTATTTTGCAGTTTAATATTCACAGACGCTAAGCTACTGAAAGCAGCTGCTTATTAGAGGGTACTGAATATACTCTGTTCTACAGGTACTACAGAAATGCTGGTATCGTCACATTTTTTTAATTTCAGTACCGACTTGGTACCAAAGTACCGGTACTTGTGACATCCCTAGTATCTATATTATACTTAAGCCAGGAGGTGGTGTTTAAAAAGTGTTATTGAATCATTAATTTAAAAGATGTATTCACAAACGCTCATTCATCCAATAATGAAAGTTGTGATGAATGAGTTACTTAATTTTTTTTGTTCAAATTAATATGTCTTAAATAGACTAAAGCAATGAGCATTTTGTCAGAACCTCTAGTTTGCATTTTATTTTGTTTAGAGTTTTTTTTCCTTCAGAATCGTAGGAGAATCGCAATCTCCATTTTACACAAAAAAAATTGTGATTCTCAATTCATCCAGAATTATGCAGCTCTAATCTCTGTTTCTCAGCTTTTGGGAGAAGCTTCTTGTTTGTTATGAGTTTTCATAAATGTAGAGAGAAAGATTGTGAAGATTTCTATGTAGAGATGCACCGGTCAACTGGCCATAAATCAGATTTTGGTTTTATTTTGGCCGATCTGTATTCCAGACGTGTGCACAAACTGCACTGCAATTATATCCCAAAATGTAATTTGTGTGGAAAACTACAAAAACCACTTCTCCACCGTCGGGCCAAACCGTTCTCTTTGCTTAACCGCTCCATCCCGTGCCGATCAGGGCCAGCCGGTATAGATATGGTTTAATTTCCCACTGTGGGACTGATAACGGAGCTCTTTGGAATGGAATATTCCAAAATATGCCTTGGGAACTCAACAGTTTCCTGATACGAGTTGTAAATAGCGACCGCGTTATGGAGGACGATCAGATATTTCTTTTAATATTATTATTTGGTGTTTACATCACTCAAATTGCACACTTCAAATAGCACATAAAAAATACGTCCCGCAAATAGGGCCGAGAGCGTTTTGTAAATCGCGCCGTACCAGGCTCAAGTGGAAACATAACTGAAAACTTTTCTTACCGTTCTTAGAACCGTTCGGCCTGACGGTGTAAAAGTGGCCAAAGTCTGTAAACAGGATATTAACAAAACGGACGCAAAGAGGAGAGGAGACGCGATACTGAACAAGGCACAACAAGCTCACTGTTCGCGATGCTTGAAATATTGGAAGAAAAACATACTGAATTTAGGGTGGGGGTCTATATTAATGCATCTCTGAAGGGAGCGGACTGTCTTCAGACGTTTTGATGGCATTTACTTTTCCTCTTATCTCCATATAATGCCTATTAAGGCTAGTGTTTATAAGTGCAGCGCTGCTTTGTTCACAGCGGTAACCCAATAAGCGCCACCTACTGTCAGAGAGTGCATCTGCATTTTCATTCAGTCCATCTGCTGTGTTTTGAGCAGGTGCGTCTTATGTAGCATAATTTCACAAATCTAAAGTCAGACCATTCAAAAACAACGTGTTACATGTGTGCAGCATCTTTCTTTGGATTCTGATTCAAATGCAGTGGTTGCCTCTAATTTAAGATACGCTTTGTTTAAGGCCAGTTTGGCTGGTTATAGAAATAAACAAATAAATTAGCCTAAACAAAGGGGGGGGGGGGTCAGCCATGAAAAATCATGATCGGTGCATCCCTATTTCTTTGAATTTATTACAATGGGTACACTATAATTTCAGGGCGTAGAAGATTTACAAGTACACAACGCAAAATATTGTACCTGGTGGGAGAACACACATATTGTACTATTGTATAGGCCCTTATAATTCTGATAAGAAGAAAACTAAAAAAAATTGTGATTGTGTCATAAATAAGATAACGTCCTGAGAGATTTTGCAGAGATACTTTCCAAAATATAAATTACAGAACATTGATTTGAGATTTTTTTCCCAGGCCTGGAAATGACTCTTTTTGCATTTCCTAATATATATATATATATATATATATATAGATTTCTCACTAGTGTGGGAACCGTGAAAGCTCCAAACATCATGTAGCCACTAACTAGTAAACAAAGCACTCGAAGAACAGCTTCCTCCAAACTATTAGACACCTACAAACCAATTGGCCTGGAGCACATTCACATGCGTTTACAAAACACTTACAAACAGTTTTGTGCTAGATCATAGTTAACCTGCTGTCCTTAAAGATAGGGTAGGCAATCTGTTTTATAAACACTTTTTTGTTATACTGAAACTCTCTTTACATCCTGAAAGCATTCAATAATAGAAGTTGTCTTTGTTTATATATTCTGTGGCAAACAGCAGACGCCTTTTTCAGTTCCTCCTGAACCAAAACAACGAGCTTATGCTGCGTTCACGCCATGTCCTAAACGTAATTACGAGATGGCAACCCGTCGTGATGTTGTACCCGGAGCTGTTCACGTCCTCAGATTTATGCATTTCTATTTTAACATTATCAACGCCAAAATGAATCTGCAGCAGTCAGGTGGTGCAAGTAAGAGCTCTGCAAGTTGATTACGTTTATTATTATTGCAATGTTATGTGCTTTGAGACATGAGGTAAGTAAACACGGTCTCTTGTGACGCATTGCTTTCAAAGCTAGCTCTCCGACTCTGTGCAATTAATTGCATTTTCGTTTTCAATTTCAATTTCAGCTTCCAGCAATTATGAAAACAAGATATTCGAGGCAAAATGATTATAGCCGCTGCCGCATTCCGTCCCGCGCACCTTCCTTTCCTTCACATCGGGACGCTTTCGTTCCTCCCTAAGCCAAACTTAACATCAAAATCAGCCGAATAAGTGAGAGATGTAAAATGCAGTCTACTGTTGCTAAACTGCAGGACATGCTTGATATTAAACAGTGTTATTAAAAGCACATTAAGCCACGAAAGAGACGCAGTTCCCTAGGCGACCTCTTGTGCGCGCGCTCCGAGACGGAGCAGAAGGATACTGTGGGCTTCAGATACACGCCTAAACGGGCAGATAGCCTACACACAAATATGTCGAAATGCCGTTTTGCTAAGTATCCTCATAAACACAGTGGGTTATGTCTTAAGTGAATGTAAACACTGAGAAAGAGCGCGTGTGTAACAGTATATTTGATCCGTGCATTCGCTCTTAAAGTGACAGTAGACAATATTAATGACTGCTGTAGTCATAGTTAATCTAACAAGCAAAGACAAAATCACTCCCTGCTCTTGAATGAATACCTTTTGTAGTTTAATAAGGATTAGTCTATATTTAATGCATACAGAAGTTATATTTTACATTTGATTACTTTATTCAATTTCTGTTGTATCTGAATACCACTGTTAGCTAAAAAACCTACAGCACTGTTTATTCCATTTGTATTTTTGTTGGTTGCGTTTAGTTTCTTTTGTTCTTATTTTATTACTTGTCTTCTGGAGCTGTCTTGAGAACTTTCTACTTGCATTAACCTAGTATTAGTTTTTACTGAAGTATTGATAATTATGAAATTTCACTGACATTTAAAATTACTCCTATCATGATATAAGACTTTGGTCATATCACCCACTAATAATCGTGATTTCACTATTGACTACAATAATCGTGATTATGATTTTAGCCATAATCAAACAGCCCTACTTTAAAGATCTGTTGATGTTTGCAAACAGTAAAGCTGAAAATAGCCCGCCAATGAGGAATGCTAGGTCAAAAAAATGCATGTCTCTGCAGACCTAAATATGTCAACTCTAATGGTGAGCGAACAAAGCATGGTTTCAATCTCAGAAAAATGCTTTGACACCATAGAAGCAGAGCTTTAGAACAGCACCGTCATACATTAAATAACATTGCAACTACAGCACCCACGTCGGAGATGACAATCTTCATGGCTGCATTGAGAGAGAAAAGGAGCAAATAATTACGGTTGAGTATGAAGAAGCTTTCTGAAACTCTTAGTAACAGCATTCCTGACCCCACACCCCAAACAAAAGCCCATTTCCCCTCTCCGCCAAACAATAAGCAGGATTCTCTGGGTAGATAAACAGGCCTGACAACCTCAGACAAACACCTACGGATCTTCAGCTAAACCCAGATTAGTGCTCGTCTTAAACCACCTTCTGGTAAACAGTCCACAAGTGCCACAAGTCAAATGAGTTTTACGGTTGTGTAAGAATGGTTGTGTCTCAGAAGAATTAAACAAAGGTGAGGAAGGGATGTGAAGTGGCAGCAGAGTATGTGAAGAGAGGGAGAGCGAGCGTGTGCTAACGCCCCAACACCGCCGCAGTGTTTCTCCACTGCACCAACACCAGCTCTGTTTACTTCCTCACAAACTTTCACAGGCTCTCCCTCCATCCTTCAAATCACCCTTTAGAGAAGTGTTGTAAGGCTCTGCTCCAGTGCAGCTCCTCTCTGAAGTAAACAATCATGTCTAATCAAGCACACATGCATCTGCACAATGTGTTTTCAGATCCACATAGAAGAGATAGAGAAGTTTGGGTTGTTGTCCTGAATCCAAAGCAAGAGACAGTTAATTAGATCAGCAACATGAGGCATCAAAAAAAGCATTTCCTGTTGTAAAATTGTATAGAAGTAGGTCAAATTCTTCCCTTAAACATGGGAATTGAAAACTGAATTCATATCACCAACACAACCAATCCAAAAAAAAAAACACACACATCTAAGTTAATCATCACAACTGAGTGTTGCAGTGATCTAATATTTATAGTCTGAATGCTGCACTGATGACCCAACGTAAATACTGACCCTGCAAGTACATCAGCACATAAAATCGACATTATTTCCTCGTATGTGTCCTTGAAACATACATATATTAAGCTGCCCATCCCAGCGGCTGATTTCTGCAGGGCAACTGAGCCCGTCTGGCCGTATCCGATTCCCAGAGAGAACGACAACATGATTATTTACATTTCTCCAGCCTTCAGTTATCACATACAGACCTACACAAACCGTTGGAATGAATACATTTGCACAGCCTAACAAAATTGACAGATTTTTCAGCAATACGCAAACATTTCCTCGACTTCAGGGTGGGGGAGGGAAACAAACTCCCGTTAGCAACGGGGCTAAAGCCGTTAGCGGGCTAACCGTGAAAGTCGACGCCTGAGAGGACATGCAAACGGTTTTCCTACACGAAATGGCTTTTAAAAAGAAAGCAGAGCTATTTAGAAAGGCTTACCTTCTTTAAAACGTGAGCTACATCTACACAATTATACGTGGTATTCCTTCCCGATGCTTGTTTTTCCCATTTGAGGCCTTCTGCTTCAGCAAGCTCCGATGCGGGAACATCCGAGGCGCGCGACGCTCATCTCAAGTCCGCGCTCGCGCCAGCGTGCTAAGCTAATCACTGATTACCTCCTCAGAAAGATGCGATGATTAAAATCTCCCGATAAACTGCTCAGGGAAAGGGTTATAAACTCTCCATCCGTCCCTTTTTAAAAAGTCTCAGTAAACACTAAGTTTGCAGAATTGACTTGATTTGAGGTGTAAAAAATAAAATTCCGCTTCAAGTTAATCCTCAACGTCCGACTCCTTCCGAACCGTTTCGATCGGCCTTTGACTCGCGCTGACGAAGAGCGGACGCGAGGAGTTGAGACGCGGACTGTGATTGGCTGACGCATGTGGGCGGTCATTGTTTGGCCGGTGAAACTGGCGCCATTTTGGCTCTTCCGAAGGAAGCCTCCGCGTCGTTTTCTTTGGCGTCCTCGAGCCGTAATGGCGTAGACAGTGCCGTATTTTTGCGAGTTCCATTTGGGTGAGAGGAAAATGGAGAACCGGTGTGGGAATATGTTGTAAAGTTAGAGTTAGGTTTTTAAGATACGAGTGAACATATATGTTGTTCCTTATCCCGTCTTAATTAAGGCTGATCTAAAACAACCGTTTAATGCTATCTAAAGCACACTTTTTTGTATTATTTAAACTGCTTGTCGATGACGGCTCGCGAGCCCATGTGTTACACCACGTGTTGCTTTCACTGACTGTTGTTTTGGTAAAATTTGCCTTAGATGTGTTGCTTTTTGTTTTAATTTCGCTTCGACGTCACAGGCTTGTGTTGATTTCTTGCAGAGCAGAATAACGCAATGGCGCCCTCTGCTGTAAAGGGCCTAGAATTATTATTATTTTTTAGATATTTACAACTCTATTCACAACTCGACATCTTGCCATATACTCAAATGTTCTGCCCTACTTCATATCCCAACACAAAGACATCTGAAATCTCACACACACACACACACATATATATATATATATATATACACTGCCGTTCACAAGTTTTTGATAATACAAAAAGTAATATAATATTGTGAAATATTATTAAAATGTAAAACAGCTGTTTTCTATTTGAATATATTTTCAAATGTAATTTATTTCTGTGCTCAAAGCTGTATTTATCATCATTACTCCAGTCTTCAGTGTCACATGATCCTTCAGAAATCATTCAATATGAGGATTTGAGCTCAAGAAACATTTATGACTACTATCAATCTTTTCAGGATTCTTTGATGAATAGTATGAATATTACTGTTTTTTTTTTTTTTTGTATTTTTAATAAAATAAATGAGTTTTGGTGAGACTTCTTCTAATAACATAAAAATCTTACCGATCAAAAACTTTTGAACAGCAGTGTACATTCATATATTAAAACAATTTATTGTTTTATTTTTGCCAGTGGAAATGTTTATTTGCTCTGGAACAAATGTATATATACATTTTATTTATTTATTTCTTTTTCTTTTTTGCGAACGTCTCAACTACAACCGTTTGTAGTTTTCCTGGTTATTCAACTGCGAGAAGAACTACATTCCCGTCAGCCCGTTCTCGAGCTGTTTCCTTTCCTGATTGGCTGATTCCAAAGGTGAAAGTTCAACGGACATGTTTTTCACGCCTGTACGGTAAACATCAATAGAGTTCACGGCTTCAATAGACAGCTTTGTAATGTCCTCCTAATTGTATAATTTTTATTTTATTTAAGCGGTTTATTTGCTGTGTATATTTCCGGTTGTTATTCATAAGCAGCTATATTTGTCTGTGTTGGATAAGACCATGACAGTTGTGTGCTATCAGTTCTTAAAGAGGTCATCCGTTCTGGCTTAGCATGATCCAAGCGACGCGATAAACCGGATTTTAGTATGGCAGCGCTGCTTTTGCTGCGGGGAAGCAAATGTTACGACAAACGGATTTGGTCGCTGTCGTCTCGCTTCAGTGGTTTTCAAACCAGCAGAAAACCCCTGGAGAGCAATGTGACTTCATACTCGTCTTTAGTGACTCCAAACACAAGAGGGCTACAATCAGGACACATTCAGGTGGGTTTGTTTTACAACGTCGACCAAACATTATGTAAACTATTTGTGCTGATATGAAGTGCAGTGACTGTAAAGGGATAGTTCACCAAATAATGAAAATTCTGTCATTAATTACAAAACCGTAAGCCTTTCGTTTGTCTCCGGAACACAAATGAAGATCTTTTTGATGAAATATGAGAGATTTCTGTCCCTCCATTGACACTCTACGCAACTACCATTTTGACACTTCAAAAAGTCAAAGAGATTGTAAAACTAATCCATATGAATTGAGGGTTTAGTCTAAGCTTTCTGAAGAGACACGGTCGCTTTGTATGATGAACAGATTGAATTTAGGCTTTGTTCACGTATGAACATTGATCAGTCAACATAAACAGAAGCTCAACTGAAGCTGCGTAACACGAGAATGAACCTCATTGGTTCTTGCTGAAACTCAAACGTGCTGCGTAACACGAGAATGAACCTCATTGGTTCTTGCTGAAGCTCAAACGTGCTGCGTAACACGAGAATGAACCTCATTGGTTCTTGCTGAAGCTCTAACGTGCTGCGTAACATGAGAATGAACCTCATTGGTTCTTGCTGAAGCTCAAACGTGCTGCGTAACACGAGAATGAACCTCATTGGTTCTTGCTGAAGCTCAAACGTGCTGCGTAACACGAGAATGAACCTCATTGGTTCTTGCTGAAGCTCAAACGTGCTGCGTAACACGAGAATGAACCTCATTGGTTCTCGCTGAAGCTCAAACGTGCTGCGTAACACGAGAATGAACCTCATTGGTTCTTGCTGAAGCTCAAACGTGCTGCGTAACACGAGAATGAACCTCATTGGTTCTTGCTGAAGCTCAAACGTGTTGCGTAACAGGAGAATGAACCTCATTGGTTCTTGCTGAAGCTCAAACGTGTTGCGTAACAGGAGAATGAACCTCATTGGTTCTTGCTGAAGCTCAAACGTGCTGCGTAACACGAGAATGAACCTCATTGGTTCTCGCTGAAGCTCAAACGTGATGCGTAACACGAGAATGAACCTCATTGGTTCTTGCTGAAGCTCAAACGTGTTGCGTAACAGGAGAATGAACCTCATTGGTTCTTGCTGAAGCTCAAACGTGTTGCGTAACAGGAGAATGAACCTCATTGGTTCTTGCTGAAGCTCAAACGTGCTGCGTAACACGAGAATGAACCTCATTGGTTCTCGCTGAAGCTCAAACGTGCTGCGTAACACGAGAATGAACCTCATTGGTTCTTGCTGTAGCTCAAACGTGCTGCGTAACACGAGAATGAACCTCATTGGTTCTTGCTGTAGCTCAAACGTGCTGCGTAACACGAGAATGAACCTCATTGGTTCTTGCTGAAGCTCAAACGTGTTGCGTAACAGGAGAATGAACCTCATTGGTTCTTGCTGAAGCTCAAACGTGCTGCGTAACACGAGAATGAACCTCATTGGTTCTCGCTGAAGCTCAAACGTGCTGCGTAACACGAGAATGAACCTCATTGGTTCTCGCTGAAGCTCAAACGTGCTGCGTAACACGAGAATGAGCCTCATTGGTTCTCGCTGAAGCTCAAACGTGTTGCGTAACAGGAGAATGAACCTCATTGGTTCTTGCTGAAGCTCAAACGTGCTGCGTAACATGAGAATGAACCTCATTGGTTCTCGCTGAAGCTCAAACGTGTTGCGTAACAGGAGAATGAACCTCATTGGTTCTTGCTGAAGCTCAAACGTGCTGCGTAACACGAGAATGAACCTCATTGGTTCTCGCTGAAGCTCAAACGTGCTGCGTAACACGAGAATGAACCTCATTGGTTCTTGCTGAAGCTCAAACGTGCTGCGTAACACGAGAATGAACCTTATTGGTTCTTGCTGAAGCTCAAACGTGATGCGTAACACGAGAATGAACCTCATTGGTTCTTGCTGAAGCTCAAACGTGCTGCGTAACAGGAGAATTAACCTCATTGGTTCTTGCTGAAGCTCAAACGTGATGCGTAACACGAGAATGAACCTTATTGGTTCTTGCTGAAGCTCAAACGTGATGCGTAACACGAGAATGAACCTCATTGGTTCTTGCTGAAGCTCAAACGTGCTGCGTAACACGAGAATGAACCTCATTGGTTCTTGCTGAAGCTCAAACGTGATGCGTAACACGAGAATGAACCTTATTGGTTCTTGCTGAAGCTCAAACGTGATGCGTAACACGAGAATGAACCTCATTGGTTCTTGCTGAAGCTCAAACGTGATGCGTAACACGAGAATGAACCTCATTGGTTCTTGCTGAAGCTCAAACGCGATGCGTAACACGAGAATGAACCTCATTGGTTCTTGCTGAAGCTCAAACGTGATGCGTAACACGAGAATGAACCTCATTGGTTCTTGCTGAAGCTCAAACGCGATGCGTAACACGAGAATGAACCTCATTGGTTCTTGCTGAAGCTCAAACGTGCTGCGTAACACGAGAATGAACCTCATTGGTTCTTGCTGAAGCTCAAACGTGTTGCGTAACATGAGAATGAACCTCATTGGTTCTTGCTGAAGCTCAAACGTGTTGCGTAACATGAGAATGAACCTCATTGGTTCTTGCTGAAGCTCAAACGTGTTGCGTAACATGAGAATGAACCTCATTGGTTCTTGCTGAAGCTCAAACGTGCTGCGTAACACAAGAATGAACCTCATTGGTTCTTGCTGAAGCTCAAACGTGATGCGTAACAGGAGAATGAACCTCATTGGTTCTTGCTGAAGCTCAAACGTGATGCATAACACGAGAATGAACCTCATTGGTTCTTGCTGAAGCTCAAACGTGATGCGTAACACGAGAATGAACCTCATTGGTTTTTGCTGAAGTTCAAACGTGCTGCGTAACACGAGAATGAACCTCATTGGTTCTTGCTGTAGCTCAAACGTGCTGCGTAACACGAGAATGAACCTCATTGGTTCTTGCTGAAGCTCAAACGTGTTGCGTAACAGGAGAATGAACCTCATTGGTTCTTGCTGAAGCTCAAACGTGCTGCGTAACACGAGAATGAACCTCATTGGTTCTCGCTGAAGCTCAAACGTGCTGCGTAACACGAGAATGAACCTCATTGGTTCTCGCTGAAGCTCAAACGTGCTGCGTAACACGAGAATGAACCTCATTGGTTCTCGCTGAAGCTCAAACGTGTTGCGTAACAGGAGAATGAACCTCATTGGTTCTTGCTGAAGCTCAAACGTGCTGCGTAACATGAGAATGAACCTCATTGGTTCTCGCTGAAGCTCAAACGTGTTGCGTAACAGGAGAATGAACCTCATTGGTTCTTGCTGAAGCTCAAACGTGCTGCGTAACACGAGAATGAACCTCATTGGTTCTCGCTGAAGCTCAAACGTGCTGCGTAACACGAGAATGAACCTCATTGGTTCTTGCTGAAGCTCAAACGTGCTGCGTAACACGAGAATGAACCTTATTGGTTCTTGCTGAAGCTCAAACGTGATGCGTAACACGAGAATGAACCTCATTGGTTCTTGCTGAAGCTCAAACGTGCTGCGTAACAGGAGAATTAACCTCATTGGTTCTTGCTGAAGCTCAAACGTGATGCGTAACACGAGAATGAACCTTATTGGTTCTTGCTGAAGCTCAAACGTGATGCGTAACACGAGAATGAACCTCATTGGTTCTTGCTGAAGCTCAAACGTGCTGCGTAACACGAGAATGAACCTCATTGGTTCTTGCTGAAGCTCAAACGTGATGCGTAACACGAGAATGAACCTTATTGGTTCTTGCTGAAGCTCAAACGTGATGCGTAACACGAGAATGAACCTCATTGGTTCTTGCTGAAGCTCAAACGTGATGCGTAACACGAGAATGAACCTCATTGGTTCTTGCTGAAGCTCAAACGCGATGCGTAACACGAGAATGAACCTCATTGGTTCTTGCTGAAGCTCAAACGTGATGCGTAACACGAGAATGAACCTCATTGGTTCTTGCTGAAGCTCAAACGCGATGCGTAACACGAGAATGAACCTCATTGGTTCTTGCTGAAGCTCAAACGTGCTGCGTAACACGAGAATGAACCTCATTGGTTCTTGCTGAAGCTCAAACGTGTTGCGTAACATGAGAATGAACCTCATTGGTTCTTGCTGAAGCTCAAACGTGTTGCGTAACATGAGAATGAACCTCATTGGTTCTTGCTGAAGCTCAAACGTGTTGCGTAACATGAGAATGAACCTCATTGGTTCTTGCTGAAGCTCAAACGTGCTGCGTAACACAAGAATGAACCTCATTGGTTCTTGCTGAAGCTCAAACGTGATGCGTAACAGGAGAATGAACCTCATTGGTTCTTGCTGAAGCTCAAACGTGATGCATAACACGAGAATGAACCTCATTGGTTCTTGCTGAAGCTCAAACGTGATGCGTAACACGAGAATGAACGTCATTGGTTCTTGCTGAAGCTCAAACGTGTGCTGCTTAATGACACATTTTTGGATGAACTATCCCTTTAAGTCACATTTTTTAAGAAATGACCATGATGAGTCAATCTGTTGGTAGATTTCGGACAAAAGGGAACTTACAGGTTGATTATAATCATAGCAGGTAAACTCAAAAGGCCTGTTTATTTGCCAGTTTGTTTTTCTATGATTATGCATGCCATTAATGTTACTTTGGTGATTAACCAAGTTGCCATTATTTCACAGAACATTTTGACAAAGCCTTTAATCCCAAGGCTTATTGGACTTGAATTCCATTGTCGCCACAAATTGGTCACAAATCCTATGAAATTGTGGAAACTATTAGGTAAGTAGTAGATTTGTTTTAATATTTTGGCTGAACAAAGTAGTGGTGCAGAGCTTTTGAATTCTTACGAATCTTAATGCTTGTTCTGATTAATGTTCTACGTCTTCCTGGTGCATTGCATAATGGGAAATTGTTTCACATCTGTCAGGCACTACTCATTATTTCAGCACATCCAACAGAAGACATGAAAAGAAAGAGGGTGGTAAAGGGAAGACCCCAGAGGAGGATGAAGGTATTTTGTTAATTTTTGAATCAATGGTTTACATCACAAAATATACTTTGACAGAGTAAACAGGATCCCAAAACAAAGTAGAGGAGTGTAAGGGAGGGTGGGACTAAACATCCTCCACAACTGGTATTCAGATCTGCCTCTATTTAGTTAGCAACGTCCAACTTCCTATGATCCAATCAATTCCCGCGGATGAAATCAAGTCCCGCCCTACTTTTTTTCTCATTCCAGAAGTCGTTTCACTCAGATATATATCAAAATAGGGGAAAAAAGACTATCACAACTTTCGTTTCATGAATCAAAACAACTTCCCCTCCCTCTTGCAGCGACATCTCCTTTCTTTTCTATGACGTGTTTACTGGCACGAGGGCGGGGCTACCTGTCACTCACATGCGATCCACCAATAGCAAACGACAACCATCCAATCAACTCCCAAGGACGAAATCAATCCCGTCCTACATTTGTTCTTGTTTGAGAAGCCATTACATCTCACAATAGAGAAGAAAAGACTATCGCAATATTGACTTTAGATATGAAACTAAAACCGCCAGTAGGTGGCAGCAAGTCCCTGTGTTAATGAGTGAGTCACTGAATTGTTCATTCAAACAATTGGTTTCAAACGACTGATTCATTCAAAAATGAAGCAAGCGTTTGTCTTTATAAATGGGTTATTGAGTCATTCACTCAAGCGATTCATTCAGTGAAATGCAGTAACAGTAATCAGGGCTCTAGACTGGTGCGACCACCACTTTGCCCAACTGATAAGAGCTGTCATATCTTTTACATATGAGAAACATCAAATGGCAAACGAATCTGCACTAATCATTTGAGCTGCACTCATGTATCGCAAGCTCAGAACAGGTTTACTCGCGGGCTGATCTCGATCACGCGACACAGTTAATAAACAGCGCTGAGAGATCCAGTGAGAAAGCATTTCAATGCTTGGTGCAAAATTGATAACATCGCAGCGAGATCTAGCGGGAAGCATTAAAATTCGGCGCAGAATTCTGTTATAAACCACACATATCAAATCAAACCGTGCAGACGTGGAAACAAGGAGAAACAAAGGGCTTCACACTTTTTCCAGCACTTCAAAGCTCTAAATATTATCCGATTTTAATGTTATTTTTAATGTGCTAATTTGTAAGACTAAAAGTTTAAAGATATAGGACAACTAACACTTTGTGGCAAACAAACAATTTTTTAAAATAAAAAAACAAGACATGAAATGCCCACTATAACCAGTAGATGTCGACAGAGGAGCACTTACTGACTTATTAGCCATTCCCACTCCCTAATATATGGGAAAAAAGTAGGAAGTGACAAAGTCTCATGCAAAACAAAAACGTTTCTTTAAAGTAAAGAGTGTTCCTTTATAATCACTGAAGCTGTCGGTCAGTTCAGTGTGATACTATAGAAGGACAATGGTACATGTAATATATTTACAGTAGAATATTTACATTTTCCCTATAAAAATTAGTTTTTTGCATGATATTGTTGTTCGTAAAAGTAAATTTTATCTGCATATCAATTCAAGCTCAGTGCTTCACTGTTAAATTTCCAATAAACAAACATGTAATATTATTAGTAACTGCACTTATTAATGTAAAACTTTTTTTTTTTAAATTAAATTAACTTTATGATAAATTTTCCCCCAGTGCCACCAAGTCAGGTGCTAGCGCCACTGTTTGTAGTATTCTACTAGAGTATTCACGTTGACCGTCTGTTATGTCTTAAGTGAATGTAAACAGTTGGGAAAGAAAACTGGTGTGTAAATTAGGTCTGTGCTTTAGATTTTAAAGTGACAGCAGCCTAATAAAACTATATTTTACTTGAATACTAGGCTAGATCCACCTGAAAAACGTATAGCACAATTTCATTAGTGTCTTAATTGTTCCATTGTGTTTACTTGCTTGTAATTTCTTTGTAATTTGCATCTTATTTTATTACTGATTGTTTACTTGTTTACATCAATAATTGCTTAATAACTTTTTACATATATTAGGCTAGGTTTGCTCTGGTATGGATTTTGTTTGTGTGTGTGGATTGTGAAGCCATCATGTACTTTGTGACATTAGGTTGATTGGGACAACAGTCAATTAAGCAATTTGTTGACCAACTCAAATAATTCGGACAGCCAGATATGCCTTCATGCCAAATTATTCATGCTTATTTTGCTTTCTTTTTTTTCCTCCTAGAAGAGAAAAAGAGACGAGAGCAGGAGGATCAGATGTATAGGGAGCGACTGCGCACACTTTTTATCATCGCTGTCATCATGAGCTTGCTCAACTCCATCAATACCAGTGGGGGAAACATATCCTGGAATGATTTTGTAAATGAAATGTTGGCCAAAGGGGAGGTGTCGCGAGTACAGGCGGTACCGGAGAGTGACATTGTTGAGATCTACCTTCACCCTGGTGCCGTCATCTTCGGAAGACCTGTACGTCAGATTAGTGCCATACTTGATTTTAAAATAATTATTATCATTATGGTGCTATCAGTTCCCATTCATTATTGTCCTGTTGTCTGTTGCAGAGACTGGCCCTGATGTACCGAATGCAGGTTGCCAACATTGACAAATTTGAGGAGAAGCTTAGAGCAGCAGAGGAAGAGCTGAATATAGATGCCAAAGACAGAATACCAGTGACCTACAAGCGCACAGGTTTCTTTGGGAAGTGAGTCATTTGGACTTTTTTTACCGAGCAGGCAAAACTCGCAAGCTGAAAAAATTATGCTTTTTTAAATATTACCTTTAGTGTGTAATAGAGATGTTTGTGAATGTAAAATGTCTGCAAAGTTTTAAATATCAAAATGCACATTCCAGTCTCACATCCTGTACAAACCTATGTAGGTTTGTAACTCATTTGCATAATGCCCGCATATGTTTTTTTTTGGCTACTAGCGAACAACGTCTACTTTGCCACACCCTCAAACACTGTAGTTGTAGCTGAGACTAGAAGAGTTTGGTTTGTGTTATCGATATATCAATAAGACACGGTCGTTTGGTTTCCAACACATGCTGTAAATGGTCGACCAATCACAACAGACTGGGCCGTCTGACCAGTCAGACAAGAGTAGACCAATCACAACAGACTGAGCCATCTGACCAATCAGAGCAGAGTAGACCAATCACAACAGACTGGGCCGTCTGACCAGTCAGACAAGAGTAGACCAATCACAACAGACTGAGCCATCTGACCAATCAGAGCAGAATAGATCAATCACAACAGACTGGGCCATCTGACCAATCAGAGCAGAGTAGACCAATCACAACAGACTGGGCCCTCTGACAAATCAGAGCAGAGTAGACCAGTCACAACAGACTGGGCCGTCTGACCAATCAGAGCAGAGTAGGTCAATCACAACAGACTGGGCCATCTAAACCCACCAGAGCAGAGTAGACTAATCACAACAGACTGGGCCATTTGACCAATCAGAGCAGAGTAGACCAATCACAACAGACTGGGCCATCTGACCAATCAGAGCAGAGCAGACCAATCACAACAGATTGGGCCATCTGACCAATCAGAGCAGAGTAGACCAATCACAACAGACTGGGCCATCTGACCAATCAGAGCAGAGTAGACCAATCACAACAGACTGGGCCATCTGACCAATCAGAGCAAAGTAGACCAATCACAACAGACTGGGCCATCTGACCAATCAGAGCAGAGTAGACCAATCACAACAGACTGGGCCATCTGAACAATCAGAGCAGAGCAGACCAATCACAACAGACTGGGCCATCTGACCAATCAGAGCAACCAATGCAATGAAAATGTTTTTTGACCTTGGATGCATGTAAACCTATTGTAGGAGACTCCAAAACAAAATTAGCAACCTTTAAAATATAATTGGGGCATATAAAATCGACTGTAGTCATAACAGAATACCACTAGATCAGTTTCTTTTCCTCCACAGTGCCCTTTATGCACTTGGTATGGCTGCCATTGGGGTTGCAATCCTCTGGTACATCTTCCGGCTGGCAGGAATGGGTGGGAGAGATGGCGGCTTTAGTGCATTTGTAAGTCAAGATTCCATTTGTATTAGTTTTAGACTACTACTAAATGTTTTGTGATGTCAAATCGTCTGTCTGCTCCACCAGAATCAGTTGAAAATGGCTAAATTCACTATTGTCGATGGGAAATCCGGGAAAGGTATAAGCTTCAAAGATGTCGCAGGTATGCATGAGGCCAAGATGGAAGTCAAAGAGTTTGTGGACTATCTGAAGGTAAGGGCATCTGAAAGTTAGGCCCAAAACATTATTTCCAAATATGTGCGGGTGATGTTTTAAAAAATGTCAGTGCAAACACTTTTGACAACCCTAGTAAAATACAGCTTTTTACCACAAAATTCAAAATAGCCGTCATGTTAAAATTAGATATTAACTCGGCATGCCACCCCAAATCTAAAGAGACCGGTCTCGTCATTTTTGGTCAAACTTTTCAGAAGTTAAAGGCAAAAATAGCTGTTTTTTTATATCTCCTGACCATTAGGTGGCACTGTGCCAAAACTGTGCAGGTATCCTCAGGCCATAGATGTCGTAACACACCAAGTTTGGTCAGAATAATCTAAAGCATTGTGGAAATATAGCCTCAAGTCCAATTTGGCGTGCTCTTTGTCGATTTCTTGCGCTCGTTTTTCAAGCACGGTTTGACGAAACAACTGGAATCCTATAACTTCGTCGACGTGGTCTGAAGATGATCTAATTAAATTTTTGTGCAAATTGGAGCAAGAGTCTAGGAGAAGTTTAAAAAAGAAGGTTTTTGAGATCAGATCAAATCAAAGGAATCGGATGAAAAATCGCTTCAAAAGTTATTGGCATAAACGTGAGTGCGAAATTGCACAGTTGGTGTCGCTAGAGGGTTTGAGTCAGAAACTACAAATTTGCTATGGTATTAGTTCAGATTGTCCTCTATCTGTGTGCCAAATATCATAACTTTCCCACGAGCGGTTCTACGGGACCATAGACTCAAGAGCAGAGGAAGAAGAAGAAAACTAACGCTAATTGTTTTCTTGTGAAGAATCCAGACAGATACCTTCAGCTTGGGGCCAAGGTTCCCAAAGGCTCTCTGCTTCTGGGGCCGCCCGGCTGTGGTAAAACCCTGCTTGCTAAGGCAGTGGCGACAGAGGCTCAGGTGCCCTTCCTTGCCATGGCGGGTTCAGAGTTTGTGGAGGTGATTGGAGGTAAATAAGACTGTTTGAGATTATTATTCGAATGCCATTGTCAGATCTTCATATTTTAATCTGAACAATCTTTCCCACCCAGGCCTTGGTGCCGCGAGAGTGCGAAGTCTTTTCAAAGAGGCTCGTGCCCGAGCTCCATGCATCGTCTACATCGATGAGATCGACGCCGTGGGGAAGAAACGGTCCACGAACATGTCTGGTTTCTCAAACACAGAGGAAGAGCAGACCCTCAACCAGCTACTCGTGGAGATGGACGGTAAGACTAGTCGACTAAACGATGCTGTTGCTGTTAGTTGACATTGAACATACCTTTAAACCTTAATGAAATAAAGGCGCACATCCATAGTAAGAATTTGAGTTAGTCGACCTTCAATCTGAGATTATCAACATATTTTCCATCTCTGTTTTCTAGGAATGGGTACCACAGATCATGTGATTGTCCTGGCTTCCACTAATCGGGCAGACATTCTGGACAATGCGCTCATGAGACCAGGCAGGCTTGATAGGCACATATTTATCGACCTGCCAACTCTTCAGGTAATGAAGGGTCAAAGTTATGCACCAGCTACAGAATTCTTGATTCTGATTGGTTGTGGTGTGAATAATTTGACTATGAAGATTTGCTGACCGCATTACATTTGTATATAACTTCTCTCCACTCTTTCTGGAGACTTTTAATCTAGTAAAGGGAATTGGGTTGTTTTTCTAAGAAAACCTGATAAATGTCCTGAGATAAATATGGACACTACCGATCAAAGTTTATAATAATTAGGATTTTTAAATGTTTTTGAGATCACCAAGACTCCATTTATTTGATCACAAATACAGTAAAAAATTAGAAATATTATTACAATTTAAAATGTCTGTTTTCTATGTGAATATATGTTCAAATGTAATTTATTCCTGTGATCAAAGCTGTATTTATCATCATTACTCCAGTCTTCAGTGTCACATGACCCTTCACAAATCACTCTGATATGAGGATTTATTGCTCAAGAAACATTTATGATTATTGTAGTTTTTGCTTCTTAATATTTTTTTAGAAACCACGTTGCACTACCACTCAATTTTAAGGTAAGTACGATTTAAAAACAAAAAACAATAATACTTTTATTCTTTTACTGGCTGTTCACTGGACTTTCAATTCTTCAAATAATCCTGAAAAAATGCATCATGCACCAAAATATTAAGTAGCACAACTATATGATAATAACTGATAATAAAATTAATAAAAACAAACATTTTTCAATAATAATTGATAAAATTTGTGTACCAAATCATCATATTATAATGATTTCTGAAGGATCATGTGACACTGAAGACTGGAGTAATGATGCTGAAAATACAGCTTTACATCACAGGAATAAATTACACTTTACTATATATTCACATAGAAAATGTTATTTCAAATTATAATAATATTTTACAATATCACTGTTTTTATTTTTGATCAGATCAAAAGGACCGTTTATCACCTGCATTTGTAATCAGCCACCACCAAAGAGGAATATCCATCCCTAAACATAGCTCCATTTTTACAGCAGAAGCAAATGCTCTCATTTTGCCATTGGACTACATAAAGACTATGCAACAGAGAAATGTTCTTATAATTACAGATTCAAAGTCCTGTCTCCAAGCAATGCCATCCCGCACTAATAATGATTTTTTTTACAAACTGCTTGAACTAGAGGGTCATCAATTTAATATCTGGTTTTGTTGTGTACCTAGACAAGGAATCGAGGAAGCAAAAGCAGACCTCGAAATTTGCACAGTTGTAAAACCCTGATATCGTTTTTCCATAAATTTTCCTCGAAATAAAAATAGCCACAGAAGCTGGCATGGTCCTGAAAAAAAACAACAATTTTTGATCAAATAAATGCAGCCTTGGTGAGAATAAAAGATTATTGAATTAAAAAAAGGTAATTATTCCAAACTTTTGAATGGTAGTGCATGTGTGGTGGAAATCGTAGTATATGTGCAATAATTGTCTCCAGACTGAGTTATTGAAAATTAATGCACACCCAAGGTGTAATGACCCCTCAACTTTCATATTAGCCGTCTCGGGAATGGGCTAATTCTCAATACTTCAACAACCCGTCATCAAATATTCATTACTTACTCTTATGATTGTGTTGTAGGAGAGGAAGGAAATCTTTGAGCAGCACCTGAAGATCCTGAAGCTGACGCAGCCGGCGAACTTCTACTCTCTGCGTCTGGCTGAGTTCACACCAGGCTTCAGTGGTGAGAGATGTTTTGACTGTGTGACTGTATTATCTCCTGACACTAGTGTTCATTTCGTTAATGAAAAGTATGACGAAAAGTGATTGTCAATTACCTATTTTCCATGACTAAAACCCTCATCTTTCCCTCGGGTCATTTTGACCCGAAACTCATCTGAGTGGTCCAAGACCTCAGGACTTTTGTCACACTTGAACCACGAATACAAAAAAAAGGAGTTTATGTGGTTAAAAAAAAAAAAAAAAAGTAACACATCCTTCCCTCGCCGATCAATTTGACCCCCTTAGGAATTAATTGAATGCGAGAAATGCTAAAACTTTGTGTATATGAAGGCATACTGTACAAAACTGACTTTAGGACCCAGCAGAACAGCTCATCCGCTCCATATAGAGCTATAAGGCCATCTAGTGGCAAGAGGCATGAAATATCATCTTATGTTATTATTTTTCCACAAGAGGTCGGCAGAGACACCCAATGTGAGATATTTTGAGCTGATTTGAGCTGGTTATGCATGAATTATTTTGAATTTAAGTTCAAATTATATTATTTATTGTTCAAATCTAGTAATTTAAAGGTACATAAAATAAAAAAATAATTTAAAAAAATCTCCAAAAAAATTGCATTAAAAAATAGAAATAATATTTTAAAAAGAAAATTATATAAGCATTCTGGACAACAACAAAAATAGGACCCGCGAGGGAAAGATTTGTTACAGGATGCGATAACTGTGACTATATTAACATGCAATATCGACGAGACGAGAAAGACGAGACTAAAATGTAGTAAAAAAAAAAATAATCTATTTTTGTTGGGGGAAAAAAAGAGGAGACAAAAAAATCACAGACTCTATTACGAGCTTTAATACTTGCGGATGCCAGATGTCACAAGCTTAAATCCCCCAATCTGAACTTTTCTCTTAAAAGGATACATTTTCTGCCTGGCAACCATCTCAGGGCTCGACGCTTGTTCGCTTGTCCGGGACAAGCTGATTTTTTTAAAGGGTGAAAGAGAATATTACTTGCCCGACCGGACAAGTATCCTGATTAAAACGTCAATAACAAAACATAACTAGGGAATCACCAAAATGCAAGAATGATTCTGCATTCATTTAGTGTAAGTGGCGATCGATAGTGGATAATAATATATAATGTATATGAACTGACGGTAACAAGGTTGCGCTGTTGATGCTCGCAATACAAAATCAATACAAATGAGCGCCTCTCACACAAAGAAACTCAGCTAACATACACGGTTAAAATTACAAATTGAGGAGTTTTTATATTTATAACATATGATACAGTTAAGCAACATCACACAACCAAGAGTGCCGTTTTCCTGAATACCATCACGACTGAAAATAACACTGATTTCATATGACAGTTCCATAAACAATGAATTAACATTAAGTCACTTACCTTTTAGATGCAATATTGACTGTTTTTGTTCTTTTTAAGCAGCAAAAATGATTCCAAACAAAGATATACCATAACGCATCTGCAACAGTGTGTTACTGAATGATTCAGCGCTTCGAATGAATCGTTTGAATCAAAGATTCAATGACCTATTCATAAACGACTGCCTCATATGAATCATCCGCTTGAACGAATCGACTCAATGACTCACTCATTAAGACGGTCACCTGGCGGTTTAGTTTCATGTTTAAACATTCTTTCCAACATTTCTTATTTGTATATTCAAAAATATTTTAAATAATCTCATAACATTCTTTAATGTAGTTGTAATTTTTCAGTGTAAATTTTTTATTTTGATTGGTAACAGCCCTATAGCGTCTTATTCTAATTTAATTTATAGATCAAATTTAAAAATATAAAATGAAAGCTGAAGCATAGCCTATATTTAATAAGATTATGGAAAAAAGCCCTTTATAAAAGGGAAAAATATCACACATATGAAGATTTAAATATGTCAAAGCAGATTGAACACTGGTGAGAATATTGCTTCAGAATAAATTATATTTACAACAACAACAACAAAAAAATCTATTTTTTCAGCACAAGCTAATTTTGTACGTGAATAAGCACATGAACAGGTTTAATGTCGAGCCCTGATGTGCATGCGTTCTGTCTACACTGCAGAAGTGCCTCTGATGATGTGAAAACACCGAAAACAAGTAAGCTGGAGTTCAGCGAGTCAGTCAGTGTCAGTCTGTGTTCCTTCACGAGCACTAAATCTGCCATCAAACCTTCTCAGTGATGAACTGTAATAAATCTAAACATGATCTCGACTATATTTGCAGTTGTTGATGCTGAATAAATGCACTTACTCAACGTCTGTGTGACAATACAGTCTTTTATGCTGTTGTTTTAATAGAAAAACATTAATGTCATTTGGAATTATTGGAATTAATATGAGTAATTTCACCGTTTTAATATTTGAGAGAAGTGTCTTGATTTTTATAATGTATTAATTTATGTGATAAATAGCATAAAATAAATCAGGAAACTAGACCATGCGTATGAGTTGACGTTCTCTTGATTTGTGCTTATAAGTCAAAGTGCAATAATTCTGATGAAATGTAAAAATACATTTCTAAAATCCTTGCGATTTTTATATTTTTGAGCAAAATAATCATGATTATCAATTTAACCATTATGCAGCAGTCGCCTAAAACAGGACAAGGTTGACTAAATATGATTTGACGTACATTTGACTAAGAAAAAAAAACTTTAACACACATCCGCCACATTATTCATATTTCCAGGGGCCGACATCGCCAACATCTGCAACGAAGCCGCCCTTCACGCTGCCAGAGAGGGTTTCAAGTCCATTGACACCTTTAACTTCGAATATGCGGTGGAGAGAGTCATTGCAGGTATTCAGCTCCTAAAAATAGTGTACTATGATATTACATTAGAGGTTTCTACACAGTCAGCATCTGCTTGATGTTGTGTTTGACGTGTAGGGAGTGTGAAGAAGAGTAAAATCTTGTCTAAAGAAGAGCAGAGGGTGGTGGCCTTCCATGAGGCTGGTCATGCTTTAGTGGGATGGCTGCTCGAACACACCGAAGCCGTCATGAAGGTAAGCAGTGCTGAGATAAGCTACAACATGTAATATAAAAGGGTATAAATTCAATGCGACTTGTGTGTATGGTGGCCAGGAAGGGACATGTCTTGCTCACGACATGTGGGAAAGTGAATTGCGGTGGCCACGAGATCATTTTGTCGAGGTAACGACATCCTTATGTCGTGGTCATGCGATGTGAATCGTGGATTTGAGATCGTATGTTGAGGGGAGTCTGATGCATAAACAAACCTGCATGTCCATAGCAACCTGGGATTATCAGAAATGGATATGATTAATAAATTAACAATTTATTTAGAATTAAGAATGACAAAGACAGTGAGTTATGGATATATTACAGGGTTCAACATTAAGTCTTGTCATGTGTTTGTAGGGTAAAAAAGTTGCTTGTCCAGAAAATAATATAAAATATAATTTATTCTGAAGCAATATTCTCATCAGCTCTGACATATCTAAATCTGCATATTTGTGATATTTACCCCAAGGGCCTTTTTCCCCCCCTAATCTTATTAAATGCTTCATCTTTTATTTTAAATTCTTAAATTTGATCATTAAATTCAATTTGAATAAGACACTATAGGGCTGTTACCAATCAAATTAAATAATTTACACTGGGAGAATTACAACTGCATTAAATAATGTTATGAGATTGTTTTAAATATTTTTTTAATTTACAAATAAGAAATGTTGGGGGAAAATTATTTGACTTTTAAACATGAAACGCGAGTAGGTGGCGGCAAGTGACCGTCTTCATGAGTGAGTCATTAATTCAAACGATTCGTACAAACGGCTGATTCATTCAAGAATGAGGCAGTTGTTTATGAGTGAGTCATTGAATCATTGACTCAACCGATTCGTTTAAAACGCTGAATCACGCTGAAACATGGCTGGTGTGATCTTTGTTTGGAACTATTTTCACTGCTGAAATAATCAAAAACAGTCAATATTGCGTCTACAATATAATTGACTTAATATTAACTACTTGTTTATTGAACTGTCAGATGAATTCAGTGTCATTTTCAATCGTGATGGTATTCAGGTAGACGGCACTCTTGGTCGTGTGATGTTGCTTAACTGTATCATACACTGATCAGGCATAACATTATGACAGGTGAAGTGAATAGCACTGACGATCTCTTCCTCACCTGTTAGTGGGTGGGATATATTTGGCCGCAAGTGAACATTTTCACTTATTAGACCAACACAATATTAGGAAGGTGGTCATAATGTTATGCCTGATCGGTGTATGTTATAAAAACGTTTACCGCAGTATGTTAACTGAGTTTCTTTGTGTGTGCTGCGCTCATTTGTATTGATTTCTTCTTGAGAAGCTGCGCGAGCCTCAACAGCGCAACCTTGTTACCGTCAGTACATTATACATTATATTTTATTATCTACTATCAGTCGCCACTTCAAATCAGAATCATTCTCGCATTTTGGTGATTTCCTAGTTATCGCTCAAGCGTTAATGTCGAGCCCTGTACTCTATTATTATATTGTGCCTATATTATATTATTAAGGATTATACTGTATATTATTATATAATATATTTGCATTGTGATAGGCTGGTCTTTTGATCTGTGTCCTTGTCCTCCAGGTTTCAATCGCTCCCAGGACGAATGCCGCTTTGGGCTTTGCTCAGATCCTGCCGAAGGATCAGTATTTGTTCACCAAAGAGCAGCTGTTTGAAAAGATGTGCATGGCTTTGGGCGGACGAGCCTCTGAGGCCATCACCTTCAATAAGGTCACAACAGGTATCTCATCTACACACTCATATAGTCTGATCATACGCCATCAATGTGAGAATTATGAATGCATACCTAAGAAATAGAACGATGTTGCCTGTAATTGATCAGGTGCGTTTGTTCCGTAAAATTTTCTCTCTTCTCTCTTTTCCACTCTTCTCTTGCAATTCCATTTGTTTACTACTAGTTTTTCTGTGTCATTATTGCCAAAGCAGGTCAAAAACGATACCATTTTCATGTAATACCCGTTATTTTTTGATTACAGAATGGGGTGTTTATTTAATGATTTTATAAAAACTGCCTGTATTTTCATTTATTATATTGGTTACACTTCATTTCGATGGTCCACTTTAGACATTCTACTGACTATAAGTAACTTTGCAACTACATGTCAGCTAGCAGTCATTAGAGTATTAGTAGACCAACTCTAACAAAATTTAGTTGCACCAGCAGGTAAAAAGGTTGCAAAATGCTACCATTTGGTCGCAGTGTGTAGCCCTGTAGTACTAGATGTCTGATAACTTATAAACTCCTCTTAGGTGCTCAGGATGACCTGCGGAAGGTGACCCGGGTGGCCTACTCCATGGTGAAGCAATATGGCATGGTTGCCAGTGTGGGCCAGATGTCCTTCCCTGAAGATGATCAGGCAGGTATTGGACGGAGACCATTCAGCCAAGGCCTCCAACAGCAGATGGACCATGTGAGTGCATAAACACACACCACTGCTGTAGCATGGGAAACCTCATTCTGATGTGAATGCATGGGTGTTAAATATCATTTGTCTTGAATATGTGTGTGGTTATTTCATTTGAATTCCTTTCTCTCATGTTCAGGAAGCTAAGTTGCTAATAGCACAGGCCTATAGGCGCACAGAGAAATTGCTTTTGGACAACAGAGACAAACTTATTTTGGTAAGACATGCTTATTCTTTCAAACATACACTATATTGCCAAAAGTTTTAGGATGCCTGCCTTTACATGCACATGAACTTTAATGACATCCCATTCTTTAATTTAAGCGCATTTATGAGGTCAGGCACTGATGTTGGATGAGAAGGCCTGGCTCGCAGTCTCCGCTCTAATTCATCCCAAAGGTGTTCTATCGGGTTAAGGTCAGGGCTCTGTGCAGGCCAGTCAAGTCGCTCTACACCAAACTCGCTCGTCCATGTCTTTATGGACCGACGCTTTGTGCACTGGTGCAGTCATGTTGGGACAGGAAGGGGCCGTCCCCAAACTGTTCCCACAAAGTTAGGAGCATGAAATTGTCCAAAATGTCTTGCTATGCTGAAGCATTAAGAGTTTCTTTCACTGGAGCTAAGGGGCCAAGCCCAACCCCTGAAAAACAACCCCACCCCACCAAACTTTACCCTTGGCACAATGCAGTCAGGCAAGTCCCGTTCTCCTGGCAACCGCCAAATCCAGACTCGTCCATGGGATTGCCAGACAGAGAAGCGTGATTGGTCACTCCAGAGAACACGTCTCCACTGCTCTAGAGTCCAGTGGCGGTGTGCTTTACCCCACTGGCTTGGATGAGCTGCTCGGCCATGGAAACCCATTCCATGAAGCTCTCTACACACTGTTCTTGAGCTCATCTGAAGACCACAGAAGTTTGGAGGTCTGTAGCTATTGACTCTGCAGAAAGTTGGTGACTTGTGCGCACTGTGACCCTCAGCATGCGCTGACCCCGCTCTGTGATTTTACGTGGCCTATCACTTCGTGGCTGAGTTGCTGTTGTTCCCAATTGCTTCCACTTTGTTATAATCCCACTAACAGTTGAGCGTGGAATATTTAGTAGTGAGGAAATTTCAGGAATGGACTTATTGCACAGGTGGCAACCTATCACGGTACCACGCTTGAGTTCACTGAGCTCCTGAGAGCGACCCATTCTTTCACAAATATTTGTAGAAGCGTCTGCATGCCTAGGGCTTGATTTATACACCTGTGGCCATGAAGTGATTGAACACCTGAACTCAGTGATTTGGAGGGGTGTCCCAATACTTTTGGCAATATAGTGTACATTGCTTATTCATTTTGATAATTTTCAATTGTTCAGTTAGCCTTCGGCAAGCTAGGGGGAAAGTCTTCATAGCGACGCCTCTGGCTTGCATGGTGGCTTATTGTTCTTGTTTGCTCTGATTGTGTTTTCAGCTGGCTAATACCCTGCTTGAGAGGGAGGTGGTCAACTACGATGACATCGAGGCTTTGCTGGGACCTTCTCCCTTTGGACCCAAGAAGATGATCGCCCCTCAAAGCTGGGTGGAGGCCGAACGAGACAAGCAGGACACTGGAGAAGATGAGCCACGCGAACCCCAGAGACCCCTCCGCAAAGACCGACAGGACGATGACATGAACCTGAGCCCAGCGTGAGCTTCCACATCACAGTCACAGGCCTTCTGAGGATCTGATTTTGCTTTTAAGGGAAGGAAAAACCCCAAAATGTTTCTGTTGTTCTGGCCCTTGATATTCCAGATCTGACTGACTGAAAAATAATGGCAGCATGTGTGCTTAGCCTTCTAGGCTAATTATTTTGGCCAGTAATTATATTTTAAATGTCTTTAGGACATTTGATTTAAGAAACAAAAGCAACTTACAAGCATCGATCAAGCATTTAAGAGCAAGACTCTTTTAAAGAGTAGAAACCTCCTTTGAGAATTGCACGAAATCTGTTTTTAAAGCAGTAGTTGTGCTTTCCCAGACCAGCTCAAACTGGTTTTGTTAGACCAGGTAAGCATTGCAGGCAGTATGTCTGAAGTCAGTGGATATTCTGCACCATATGTAATAAATTATTATATTTGTGTCTAATGTCCAAGAGTGTTTATTGAGCGACGTGATTCATCTTAAATATTGTTTTTTGCAGATGCCATACATGTACTTACTATAGGTTTGGGTTTAGTTACATGTAATTGTGCATAATTTCTATATGCATAACCTATATAACTACAAGCAACCTGTAACAAGAACACTAAAATGAAGTGCTACCTATTATTATTTCCCCTTTTTTTACTATGAGTTACCAAAAAACACTGCAAACTAAATCACTCTCTCTACAGACGGCATCATTCCAATCTTTTATTCATAACTGTAAAGATAATGACAGCATTTCACATTTTCTTATGAAATAAATATTAAAAACAAAATTATGTAGTTCAAAATTGAGACACAAAACATAATAATAATAGGTGTTGTGTAATTATGAAAATCTTCCTGAGGGGGAAAACAAAAATGTATACATTTTGAAGTGTCATTCATTTTGCCAAACTGTGTTACGCTGCATATGAAAATAAGTGTCACTAATATTAATGCTCTTTAAATGTCTGGGATTTACTTTTAAAGTTAAAATGGTATTACAAGCAAATATATTACACAATATACTAGTCATATATAAAAAGAATGAGATAACAATTGATAAAAAGTTCTCAAGTTTAAAAATCATTTAATCTTAAAAAGACATTCCTGAACAATCAACAGTTTTTTTTGTTTTTTTTTTAAAGGAATATGACTTTCTTTCTCACATTGAAACACACAAGGATTTATGTAGCAGAATTTCCAAGCTGCTCTTTTCTATAAAACAAAAGAAAATAGTGACCAGGAGTCCAAAAAGAACAAATAAAAGTATTTTATGCAATCTGTGATCGCTTTTTGTGAGGAACAGACGAAACATGGCAGCTGCAGTATTTGTCATTGATTTAACAAGGTATTTTTTTCACTTTCTCTTTATAATTTGATTATCGTACATTAACAATCTAATCACATGTATTGACTCAAACATGCTTTATTTAAAGGTGCACTATGTAACTTTTCCGTCCACTAGAGGTCGCCTGTTCAAAACAACGGCGTAGCTTGATGACGCCAAGTTTGAGCGCAGAATCTTGGGACATGTGGTCTTCACCTCACAGCCGGTGGAAAAGAATCGGGATAGGACTCAGGCAGAAATCATCAGTCGCTCGGCGGCTGCTATGGCACTTGTTGCACACTGCAGTGAGAGTAAAGCATTTCTGCTAAATAAAACCAGAAACGCAGATATGACGCCATTGACCGGCGACTCCCTCACACGTCCCGGTTCCTTGGTTAAAATAGCAATTTTCTCACGATTTACAAATAGTTGGAAACATTTAGGATATACTCAACTGAACAAAATATATAACACTGGCCTAGTGGTTTTGGGATATTTTAATGAAAAAATGTTACGTAGTGCACCTTTAAATTACATCGCATTTAAAGAATCTCATTGGCTCTTTCACATTCAGACTCAGTTCTTTTAGCCGCCTAATTGGGCTTGAGCGGTTTAATACACATACTTGTGTGTCAAAATCTTTGCAAGTATTCTCGTAAACACAGTCATTAATGTCTTAAGTGAATGTAAGAGTTTTATGTGTATCTGTATATTAGATCTGTGCATTCGCTCTTAAAGTGACAGTAGCCCAATAAACCTGCTGCTGTCTGTCATTAATGTTAAAGAGAAAATCACTCACTGCTCTTGACTAAATCATTTTTGTCACTTAAGTAGGAATAAATGTATATTTAATTTACACAGAGAAGGACTATGCAGTGTTTTTATATACATTTCATTAGTTTATACAATTTATGAAGTGTTTCTTATTATTTCTAGTGCTTGAAGTTTTTCAGGTCTATTTCATTTGTGTCTTTGTTCATTTATAGTTTGTTTTCCTATATGCTTGTAATGAGTTTTTTTTCTTATTTTATCAGTTTACTTGTCTTGATCTTTTTAACTGTGTATTCATCAATGACTCCTGAAAAAGTGTCACATAAAAAATAAGCAGCACAACTGTGTTCAACATTGAAAATAAAAAAGTGTATATAAAAGAGCAGCTCTGAAATTCAACTCCTTTTGTGTTCCATGAATGAAAGAAAGTCACATGGGTTTAGAATGACGGGTATGAGTGAATAACATTTCCGGGAGCTTTATTCCTTCCGTTTACCCCACATGCTCAGCAAACCTCAGTATTGGTCATCAGCTAAAATACTCCCTCAAGAACATGACACATGTTGTATGAACAAGGCATCCCATTTTGCACCATGTCTAATCAGTTTGCACCAACACACGGTTCCTCTCTCCAGTTGGTGCCATTTGCACAGCACCTGTCAGCATGTGGAAATACTTCACTGATCCATGAAGGAAAGGGACATTCTCTCTCCTGACACTTATGACCTTTAGCAAAACCTTATCACTGGGGAATAGATAGTCAATATCAATTATGTAAACCTCCCCTTACATCATGAGCGCTCTCTCATATTGAAGATGGGGTTTGCATGGAGATTTGAAGGACATGCATGTACGAGTCTCTGGACGTCTTGAACAAAAGAATCAGTGTGCCGTCTAACGCGGGTCATACATGTTAGCCAGTTTTTTAAAGCGCGGTCCCCAGTCGTTGAGGTAGTCGTAGTCCTGGTCAGCATCAGAGCCCATGGACGCGATGGAGCTGAGGCTTCCTGCGACCGAGCCGTCGCCCTCATAGTCATAGATCAGCGCTGTGTCGTACGGTGGGACGTTAGGGTCATTGTCAGCAGCGTCCAGGCCCTGTTCAGGGGAAGCAGAAAAGGAGAAAACTGTAAAGTAATTCTAATAAAACACTTTTTGTTTTTAAAATGTTGTTCTTCATCAGAATATCAGACAATCTGTAGCTATGTGTACGTTCATCTTCATTGCATTTGAATTGGTCCTATAAAGTACATTTAATGATTTTAATTCATTAAAAAAAAATTTCTAAATCAAATTAATTACACGATGTGGCGATTAATTAATTGCACATCAAATTTGGCTGAGAAATTACCCCCAAAAGATAATTTAAAGTCATTAGACAAAAAGACATTACAAAAAGTAGCTTTAGAAAGAAATATATTTTATATGATTCAACATTTTTTACACATAAAAAGCTATTTATTACACTTTGTGTAATAGCCATGTGGGTGAGTAAATAATGACATTTTTCATTTTTTGGTGAATTATACCTTTAATGGGTTATTTATTAATGTGGAAATATGATGTTTTTTTAATTAAATTATACTCTAAATAAGAAACTCAAACTGCCAGTAGGTGGCGGTAAATGTCTAAATGAGTGAGTCATTGAATCATTCATCTGATTCGTTCAAACGGCTGATTCATTCAGGAAAGAAGGGAATGGCTCTCTTTATAAATGAGTCATTGAATCATTGGTTCACCAGACTGATTCGTTCAAACGGCTGATTCATTCAGGAATGAAGTCAATGGCTCTCTTTATAAATGAGTCATTGAATCATTGATTCACCAGACTGATTCGTTCAAACGGCTGATTCATTCAGGAATGAAGTAAATGGCTCTCTTTATGAATGAGTCATTGAATCATTGGTTCACCAGACTGATTTGTTCAAACGGCTGATTCATTCAGGAATGAAGTGAATGGCTCTCTTTATAAATGAGTCATTGAATCATTGATTCACCAGACTGATTCGTTCAAACGACTGATTGATTCAGGAATAAAGTAAATGGCTCTCTTTATGAATGAGTCATTGAATCATTGGTTCACTCCATTGATTCGTTCAAACGGCTGATTCATTCAGGAATGAAGTAAATGGCTCTCTTTATGAATGAGTCATTGAATCATTGATTCACCAGACTGATTCGTTCAAACGGCTGATTCATTCAGGAATGAAGTGAATGGCTCTCTTTATGAATGAGTCATTGAATCATTGGTTCACTCCATTGATTCTTTCAAACGGCTGATTCATTCAGGAATGAAGTGAATGGCTCTCTTTATAAATGAGTCATTGAATCATTGATTCACCAGACTGATTCGTTCAAACGGCTGATTCATTCAGGAATGAAGTAAATGGCTCTCTTTATGAATGAGTCATTGAATCATTGGTTCACCAGACTGATTCGTTCAAACGGCTGATTCATTCAGGAATGAAGTGAATGGCTCTCTTTATAAATGAGTCATTGAATCATTGATTCACCAGACTGATTCGTTCAAAAGACTGATTGATTCAGGAATAAAGTAAATGGCTCTCTTTATGAATGAGTCATTGAATCATTGATTCACCAGACTGATTCGTTCAAACGGCTGATTCATTCAGGAATGAAGTGAATGGCTCTCTTTATAAATGAGTCATTGAATCATTGATTCACCAGACTGATTCGTTCAAACGGCTGATTCATTCAGGAATGAAGTGAATGGCTCTCTTTATAAATGAGTCATTGAATCATTGATTCACCAGACTGATTCGTTCAAACGGCTGATTCATTCAGGAATGAAGTGAATGGCTCTCTTTATAAATGAGTCATTGAATCATTGATTCACCAGACTGATTCGTTCAAACGACTGATTGATTCAGGAATAAAGTAAATGGCTCTCTTTATGAATGAGTCATTGAATCATTGGTTCACTCCATTGATTCGTTCAAACGGCTGATTCATTCAGGAATGAAGTGAATGGCTCTCTTTATGAATGAGTCATTGAATCATTGATTCACCAGACTGATTCGTTCAAACGGCTGATTCATTCAGGAATGAAGTAAATGGCTCTCTTTATGAATGAGTCATTGAATCATTGGTTCACTCCATTGATTCTTTCAAACGGCTGATTCATTCAGGAATGAAGTGAATGGCTCTCTTTATAAATGAGTCATTGAATCATTGATTCACCAGACTGATTCGTTCAAACGGCTGATTCATTCAGGAATGAAGTAAATGGCTCTCTTTATGAATGAGTCATTGAATCATTGGTTCACTCGATTGATTCGTACAAACGGCTGATTCATTCAGGAATGAAGTAAATGGCTCTCTTTATGAATGAGTCATTGAATCATTGGTTCACTTGATTGATTCTTTCAAACGGCTGATTCATTCAGGAATGAAGTAAATGGCTCTCTTTATGAATGAGTCATTGAATCATTGGTTCACTCGATTGATTCGTACAAACGGCTGATTCATTCAGGAATGAAGTAAATGGCTCTCTTTATGAATGAGTCATTGAATCATTGGTTCACTTGATTGATTCTTTCAAACGGCTGATTCATTCAGGAATGAAGTAAATGGCTCTCTTTATGAATGAGTCATTGAATCATTGGTTCACTCGATTGATTCGTACAAACGGCTGATTCATTCAGGAATGAAGTAAATGGCTCTCTTTATGAATGAGTCATTGAATCATTGGTTCACCAGACTGATTCGTACAAACGGCTGATTCATGCAGGAATGAAGTGAATGGCTCTCTTTATGAATGAGTCATTGAATCATTGATTCACCAGACTGATTCGTACAAACGGCTGATTAATGCAGGAATGAAGTAAATGGCTCTCTTTATGAATGAGTCATTGAATCATTGGTTCACTCGATTGATTCGTACAAACGGCTGATTCATTCAGGAATGAAGTAAATGGCTCTCTTTATGAATGAGTCATTGAATCATTGGTTCACTTGATTGATTCTTTCAAACGGCTGATTCATTCAGGAATGAAGTAAATGGCTCTCTTTATGAATGAGTCATTGAATCATTGGTTCACTCGATTGATTCGTACAAACGGCTGATTCATTCAGGAATGAAGTAAATGGCTCTCTTTATAAATGAGTCATTGAATCATTGATTCACCAGACTGATTCGTTCAAACGACTGATTGATTCAGGAATAAAGTAAATGGCTCTCTTTATAAATGAGTCATTGAATCATTGATTCACCAGACTGATTCGTTCAAACGACTGATTCATTCAGGAATGAAGTGAATGGCTCTCTTTATGAATGAGTCATTGAATCATTGATTCACCAGACTGATTCGTTCAAACGGCTGATTCATTCAGGAATGAAGTAAATGGCTCTCTTTATGAATGAGTCATTGAATCATTGGTTCACTCCATTGATTCTTTCAAACGGCTGATTCATTCAGGAATGAAGTGAATGGCTCTCTTTATAAATGAGTCATTGAATCATTGATTCACCAGACTGATTCGTTCAAACGGCTGATTCATTCAGGAATGAAGTAAATGGCTCTCTTTATGAATGAGTCATTGAATCATTGGTTCACTCGATTGATTCGTACAAACGGCTGATTCATTCAGGAATGAAGTAAATGGCTCTCTTTATGAATGAGTCATTGAATCATTGGTTCACTTGATTGATTCTTTCAAACGGCTGATTCATTCAGGAATGAAGTAAATGGCTCTCTTTATGAATGAGTCATTGAATCATTGGTTCACTCGATTGATTCGTACAAACGGCTGATTCATTCAGGAATGAAGTAAATGGCTCTCTTTATGAATGAGTCATTGAATCATTGGTTCACTTGATTGATTCTTTCAAACGGCTGATTCATTCAGGAATGAAGTAAATGGCTCTCTTTATGAATGAGTCATTGAATCATTGGTTCACTCGATTGATTCGTACAAACGGCTGATTCATTCAGGAATGAAGTAAATGGCTCTCTTTATGAATGAGTCATTGAATCATTGGTTCACCAGACTGATTCGTACAAACGGCTGATTCATGCAGGAATGAAGTGAATGGCTCTCTTTATGAATGAGTCATTGAATCATTGATTCACCAGACTGATTCGTACAAACGGCTGATTCATGCAGGAATGAAGTAAATGGCTCTCTTTATGAATGAGTCATTGAATCATTGGTTCACTCGATTGATTCGTACAAACGGCTGATTCATTCAGGAATGAAGTAAATGGCTCTCTTTATGAATGAGTCATTGAATCATTGGTTCACTTGATTGATTCTTTCAAACGGCTGATTCATTCAGGAATGAAGTAAATGGCTCTCTTTATGAATGAGTCATTGAATCATTGGTTCACTCGATTGATTCGTACAAACGGCTGATTCATTCAGGAATGAAGTAAATGGCTCTCTTTATGAATGAGTCATTGAATCATTGGTTCACTCGATTGATTCGTACAAACGGCTGATTCATTCAGGAATGAAGTAAATGGCTCTCTTTATGAATGAGTCATTGAATCATTGGTTCACTCGATTGATTCGTACAAACGGCTGATTCATTCAGGAATGAAGTAAATGGCTCTCTTTATGAATGAGTCATTGAATCATTGGTTCACTCCATTGATTCTTTCAAACGGCTGATTCATTCAGGAATGAAGTGAATGGCTCTCTTTATAAATGAGTCATTGAATCATTGATTCACCAGACTGATTCGTTCAAACGACTGATTCATTCAGGAATGAAGTAAATGGCTCTCTTTATGAATGAGTCATTGAATCATTGGTTCACTCGATTGATTCTTTCAAACGGTTCAAATGTCAGTACATAGTAGTTAAAGACGCTTAATATAAAGCAGGACTCTTAAAGAAATCTCACTTACAACATTGATGAAATCTTCGATGTCGGTTGGGTCTCCGGGGGTTTTGCGTGGATATGTGGGAGAAGGCAGGTTATGGGGAGCATCTTTTCTCAGAGGTTGTTTTCCTCTGGGAAGGCCACAGTCTTGTGGGAAAAATGAGGCCGGGACAGGGGCCATGTCACTTGGGCTCCTCAGAAAATCAATATTAAATGCATCCTGTCGGAGAGGAACAGCTTTAGGTATTTCAGGACATTCCCCGTTTCACTTCAAAACACAAATAAATCCAACAACTTAAAAGGTTAGTTCACCCAGAAATGATTTACCCTCCCTCAAGCCACCCCAGGTGTGTATGACATTCTTCATTCAGACGAACACAATCAGAGTTTTATTAATAATGTCCTGGCTCTTCCAAGCTTTATAATGGCAGTGAATGGTACCTGAGATTTCAAAGTCCATAAAAGTGCATCCCTCCATCATAAAAGTAATCCATACAGCTCCTGGGGTTAATAAAGCAAAGCAATCTGTTTTGTAAGAATAATATCCATAATTATAACTTTATAAAGGTCAGTCTTTGACCGAAACTCAACTCGTTTACGGCTGTTACCAGAAGCCAATGATTATAGTTTATAAAGTTATACATATGGATATTTTTCATACAAAAATGCATGGCTTCACTTCAGAAGGCCTTTATTAACCACCGGAGCCGTGTGGAGCACTTTTATGATGGATGGATGCACTTTTATGATGGATAGATGCACTTTTATGATGGATAGATGCACTTTTATAATGGATGGATGCACTTTTATGATGGATGGATGCACTTTTATGATGGATAGATGCACTTTTATGATGGATAGATGCGCTTTTATGATGGATGGATGCACTTTTATGATGGATAGATGCACTTTTATGATGGATGGATGCACTTTTATAATGGATGGATGCACTTTTATGATGGATGGATGCACTTTTATGATGGATAGATGCACTTTTATGATGGATAGATGCACTTTTATGATGGATGGATGCACTTTTATAATGGATGGATGCACTTTTATGATGGATAGATGCATTTTTATGATGGATGGATGCACTTTTATGATGGATGGATGCACTTTTATGATGGATAGATGCACTTTTATGATGGATGGATGCACTTTTATGATGGATGGATGCACTTTTATAATGGATGGATGCACTTTTATGATGTTTATGATGGATAGATGCACTTTTATGATGGATGGATGCACTTATATAACGGATGAATGCACTTTTATGTCATACACACCTAGGATGGTTTGAGGGTGAGTAAATCATGGGCTAATTTTCATTTTTGGGTGAACTATCCCGTTAAGTTTTGAAAGGAGTATGCAAACGTGTAAAGTGGCCTGTAGGTACATGGAGTTTTAGTGCTGATAGTACAAACTGTAATGTAGTTGTGTAAAATGTCTTTGTTGTGCTCTGTTGAATACTGAACATTTTGACAAATGTAAACATAATGTATACATCAGATACTGTAGTATGTTAGTGTGCTACACTTTCATCTACTCTATTATATAGTATCTACACTGTAAAATGTCTTAAGTGTTATCACTGCTCTCACCTCATCCTCTTCTCCACCTCCCTGCTCATCGTAATGAAAGACGTTATCTCGGATGTCGTCGTCAGACGCTCCGACCAGCAGACTTCCTCCTTTTCCCATGTTCTGCCGTGCGCAGCCCCTCACCGCCACAGCAAGAAGGAGAAGACCTGAAAACACACAGTCAGCTTTCATTTAACCACATTTGGTACTTGCGGAATCTGGGCCGACACTATGTTGCTGTCTGGGATATCTACTACCACTATACTAAGGGTAATGGTTTGTTGGTATTTAGGCATAGGTACATAAACACAGTGTTTACTTACACAACAGAAAAGCAACACTTCCCATAATAATCATAAGGGCAATGAAGCTTATTCCCATTTTGGCTCCAAAGATGGCTGCGGTGAAGCTCTTGCAGTCCCCGAAACTGTCACAGGGACACACGGTTACGTTGACCAGAGCATTGGAGGAAAGTGAAGGAGAGCCCGAGTCTGATACGACCACAGGAATAGAGAACTCCCCTCTCTCTATGTCTATCAGTGGCTGGAGAACCGCATGGGTCTCTGGTGGCGTACATGTGAAGAGACAGAGGGACAAACAAGGGCTCTTAGAAATCAGAGTAAACACGGTGAGCGGACTTCAGTTTCATCCCTGCTCCAACACACCTGCCTGTTATCCTCGAGTAATGCTGAACACTGTGATTAACTTTGTTATGGTTGGAGCTGAACTCTGCAGGATAGAAGTTCTCCAGGAGCCGGGTTGCTACCTTAATCTCTGGCCCTTGAGGTCCACTTTACTGCAGAGTTAAGCTTCAACCTCGATCAAACTGCAGGTTAACCAGGTATACCAAACCAGCATAACCCAGATCAACCAGGCCCAGGATGGACTTTCATACTAGTCTAAGCTGGTTTTTAGCAGGGTACAAATTAGGGGTGTAGCGGTACATGCATTCGTCATGGTTCGGGGCATACAGTCAGACACCAAATACAGTCAGTCACAGGCGATCCACACTCCAATCCAGAAGGGGGTGCGTGTGGTAATGCAACGCTGCTTGCTACCACCACAACATGAAAAAGAGCAGAAGAAGAAGAGACGATCTATGCACCAACCCAAGACTACAGTTCAGATGCACGCAAGAGCTTGCTAGTAGCCCATACGCTGAGTTTCCATTCATTTTTGTGACGCACTCCACAAACTTCATGGAAAGGAAGCGGCATCCTGTTTGTTTTCTTTATTTTACAAAATCACAATATTTCGTTTTTATTGTGAGTGTACACAAATAAAAACAGACTCTTTACAGTTTCCAATGATGTCTTACTCTTATCTGTATGATCATAAATGACGGAGTATTTTAAGTTGTTTCCGCTGTTATAATGAAACAAAATCATTTGGCATTGTGCCGATTATTGTCGTGGAAGTCTCACTACAGTCCCGTGATGAAATATGCGTGTCCTGAAAAAGGGAAGCCTCAGGTGCCGCTTCACTCACTGTCTCCTTGTGGAAAGGTGAAGGGTAGGGTATTCTGGGTGGTTTGCTAAGGTGTTGCTATGTGGTTGTTAGGTGTTAGGGTACTCAGGTGGTTGCTAAGGTGTTGTTATGTGGTTGTTAGGGTACTTGGGTGGTTGCTAATGTGTTATGCGGTTCTAGGGCATTCTGGGTGGTTGCTAGGATGACGGTATGCAGTTGCTAAGGTACTCAGGGTGGTTGCAAGGGTGTTACTATGCAATTACTAGGTACTATGGGTGGTTGCTAGGGTGTTGCTATGCAGTTTCGAGGGTATTCTGGGTAGTTGCTGGGGTGTGTGATTGCAAGGGAGTTGCTATGTGATTGCTAGGGTATTTGGGGAGTTTGCTAGGGTATTACTATGCGGTTTCAAGGGCATTCTGGGTGGTTGCTAGGATGTTGCTATGTGGTTTTGAGGGTATTCTGGGTGAGTGCTAGGGTGTTGCTTTGCGATTGCTAGGGTACACTGGGCGGTTATTAGGGTGTTGCTATGCAGTTTCAAGGGTATTCTGGGTGGTCACTAGGGTGTTGCTAAGCAATTTCTAGGGTATTGAGGTGGTTGCTAGGTTGTTTCAATTTAAATGTACCGAACTCGTATCGAACCGTGACCCCAAAACCGTGACTTCTATGTACTGTTACAACCATGGTACAAATACAAATAAATTATGTTTAAGTTTTACCATTGAGAGTTATGATGGTCCAATTGGCAGCTACATTTTGGTCAGCAATGCCAAAAGTGAAGGGGTCAGCTTGAGGGGACATGTCCTCGTCCACTGCACTAAGCAGCAGGCCCAGTTTATCCCTGTCCCTGTCGCTGCACACCGTCCCACTCAAGGGCATCAGCACCGGTGGGTAATCATTGGTCTCCCACAGATGGACCTCCAGTGTAGCTGTCGCAGAGATGCCATCTGCATCTGGAAAGAGAGGGATCATCATTTTTATCCAATCAAAGCTACACTGGTTCGCTTTTCAGGTCCGAGGTGCTCACCCTGATCTGTGACCTTTACGACGGCAGAGTAAATGTTGTTCCTGACGTGGGGAGATCGGATGTTGAAGGTTCTTCTGGCAGTGATCTGCCCATTCGCATGGTTAATAGCCAACCAACTGTCAGGATCCTGAAGGATTTCAAACCTGAACAAAAATACACAGTCCTAAGTGTGCACTGTAAATTCTAACAAGTTCAGTTTACTTAAAAAAGTTTGTAAACCGATTGCCTTATTTTTGCAAAGCAAACTTAAAAGGAAAACTGAAGTTAATTTAATAATCAGCTAAAAGTAAAGAAAGCTAACACTTCCCAAGTAAATTAAGTAATAACAAGTTAGTTTAATGCCAATTCTAGTTAACATACTCTAGAATATTTACTAGATTTAATAGTAAGATTACTTGAGTAATTCCATTTAACTAGCAGTGTTATATTATGTTCTGCAAACATCTTAAATACTATTATTCTCAACATAGTTTTAATCTGTCATTTTCAGATATGGCGACTTAAAAAACTATGTGCAATCGGTTTCCACATTTTCTTCAAGTAAAGTGAACGTATTTTTAGTAGTTCAACTAGCATTGAATGCACTTAACACTCAATTAAGTAAGCTCAATTAAGTAAGCTTAACATAGTCATGAAAGTGAACTTTTAGTACACTTAAGAGGCCTTTTGTTTTAATACTGTAATATCTGCAAGTACAGTTTTGTAAAACATATACTTTTAAGATTTGAAGTACATTAGAAATGCGCATTCAATACAGTTAAGCACACTTCTTTTTCACAAGGGTTCCCCAAGGAGCACACACTCCTGAATTCATAACTTGTTATGAATCAGATTTAGGAGTACATTTTTATTACTTTATCTTTTACTAAAGTTTCAGGCTTAGTTTAGGGATATGATTGCTTGATAAGAATATTGTTCCAGGACATGGCTTGGTCAGTATAAACGTGTGTGTGTGTGGTGTTGATGTGATGTGGGTGAAGTAAGCCTCACCTCAGCTTGGCATTATCTGGATCATGAGCGATATCTGAGACCAGCACAGTCCCGGGAACAACAGACTCTGGAACCGTGACTTTAATGGGGTTCTTATAGAAGATGGGGGCCTCGTTCTCATTCATCACTCTGACAGTGACTGTAGCGCTGTGTATTTGTTCGTATGGGGCTTTAAGGCTGACTTCATTCTCTGCTGTTATAATAAGCTGGTACTCCGCCTGCGATTCATAGTCAAGCGGCTGCAAGAGAGTAGAGAAATTGTGTTTGAAATGTAGTGTGCAAATAATACATACAAACACATTCACACACTCAATAGGATGGGGAAAAGTGAGAGATAAACACTCAAATAGAACCTCAAAACCGATTTTTTTTTTTTTTTTGTGTAATTTTTTTGTTTTGTTTATCGGAGTGGTCCAAGACCTTAGGACTTTGTCGCACTTGAACTATGAATATTCAAGAGTTATGATGGTCCAATTGGCAGCTACATTTGGTCAGCGATGTCAAACGTGAAGGGGTCAGCTTAAGGGGTTGTAAGGTTGTTTGGGGGACTCAAAGTGGTTCTTTTATGGCATTGCTGTGAAAAACCATTATTTTTAAGATGGCGAGCCACACCACAGAGACCACAGTCTTTAATCTACCATAATCTCACCTTAACCACAGAAATGATGCCTTGGTTGGAGACCGGGTCTGTGCGGATGGCAAAGTGTCCTAAAGTATTTCCCTTTCTGATGGTGTACTTAATCCTCCAGTTTTCTCCACCTTTCTGGTCCTTATCTGTGGCATTGACCCTGCCCACGTCCGCCAGGAGCTTGTTCTCCATTGCATTCATGTTGTACTGCAGTCACACAATTGGAACAACAGCTCAGAAAACAGATCAGGTGAACATCATCACAGACTGTGCATGTTTTCAATTGGTTTCATACCCCGGTCGGCTGGAATCTCGGAGCGTGGTTGTTAATGTCGGAGATGTGAATGATGGCACGGCCGGTGGAGGTCAGGCCCATTCCAGACATGTCAGCCACCTGGAGAGTCAGCCTGAAGGACTGCACCACCTGACAACACAGCATGGCATGTTACTGGTTTCTTTCTTCTGTTTGTCTATGCCGTTCTTTTATAAGAGACAGAAGTAACCCACATCTCTGTCTAGTCCCACATCTCGTATGTAGATGACTCCAGTTTTGTTGTTAATGCCGAACATGGTCTTGTTAATGCTGTGAGGAGGGATACTCTCCTGCCCGATGATGGAGTAGCTGAGAGCGGCATTCTCTGTCAGTGGATCATCAGAATCGACTGCTGTAACCTCCATCACTGAAGTTCCTGATCACAGAGAAACATACAAGGTTAACCCTCTGGTGCTCTTCAGCCATCTTTGACTGAAACATTTAGTTTTTTTTTGTTGTTTTTTTACTTCATCGGAATGGTATGACACTTGTTAAAGGTTTTGGCACTTGCTGTGTGAACACACAAAAAAATCATGGACATGATTTGAAAAAGTTAGTCACAGTTGTATTGGAAATTAATGGGAGACTAATTTCATCTAGTGGAAGCATTTGGTACTGCGCCCAAACAAAATCTGACTGAATATTATCACACTAAAATATAGTACAATAATTTCATTGAAATAAAAAAATATGTACTTTCACTCATGCATCTAATTCATGATGGTTCTCGCATGTGTTGATAACATGCCAGATTGAATGTGCATTTTTTGTGTACTTTTGTAAAAAGTGGCTGTCTCTTGAACATTGTGAGGACCAATTATTATTATTTATTTTTTTTAGTGGTTTATTTGGCGCCAAATGGTCTTTTTATTTAAAGGAATTAAATAAGTAAAAATTCAGTTATTAATTACATGAGGCAAGTAAATGATAACATATTTTCCATTTAAGTTGTGTAGTTTGCTTCACTAGATATTACTGTCGGTCATTGAACATTTCTATTATAAATATTAAATGTTTATCTACTTACATCTTACCACGCACTCTTTCAATGTCTTTTCACTGTCAACTAACGCCCCGCGTTGTAATTCACACATGTCTTCGTGAAAACTAAGCCCCGGCTTCTTCGATTTGATTGGCCATCTCAATTGTTTTGACATTGACAAGCTGCTGATGCACACCAGCCTAAAATATAACTTTTAAATGTAACTTTTTAAATGGCCCTGCTTGCAAATATATTAGTAAAATAAAGGCCACTTAAGTGCACTTTAAGAGAGTAGACTTTCATGACTGTTTCTTAACACACTTAAGTACACTTTTAAAGTGCACTTTGTAATAATGTCAACCTTAAAGTAAATTTTGAATCACTGGTTTAATAGTCATGGAAACCTTATTTAAAAGACAATATAAGTAATTATGAAATTGCAAATAAATAAGTACTTAAGTAATACTTAAGCGAGTCAAAGACACTCTTAAGTTTAACTAATTGCATTAAATATTAATGTAAACTTTAATCAATTTTAATTAAATTGTAAATAACATGAAGTTAAGTGTCTGAACTCATTACATTCAGTTTGCACTGAAGTATATTCTTTTAAAGCATATTATTTACAATACTCTTTTTTTAAAGTATGCTGAAGTGTACTTGTTTTGCACAAGCATGTTCAGAAGTGTGAACAAGAGTTGTATAATTTCTTTTTATGAAATTATACAACTCTTTATGAATTATGGATGTGGAACATGGAAAACAACAGCCTAGACATTGTGCTAAATAACTTGATTTAAGAATAAAAATTATACATGGTTTGAGGTCAGTTTTTGTATGAACTATTCATTGCATTGAGTTTTTTTTCAAATATAAATATTTACATTTTATTGTACACGTTACCTGGAACAGAGAACTCGGGGATAGTGCCAATGAACTCCTTCTGGGTGAATTCAGGCCTGTGGTCATTCTGATCTAGAACGTAGATCTCAATGGTGGTGGGACTTTCCAGTCTCTCTCCACTTGGGGAGAGCGCAAAGGCTTTGAGCTGAGGACATTACGCAAATGAGTTATTCAGAAATACCACATGATTCATCAAGAGTCTATGAGATACAGTAAGTCTAAGACCACACTGTCAATCTGTAATCTGATTTAATCCTGGAAAAAAACAGTATCAGGATTGTGAAAAATGTAATAGATATAAAGGGGCTATATATAGAATTCAGAAACCGCTGTCATTAGCGACACCGGTGGCCGTTAAGTGAACTACAGCAGCGACTTACTACTTGTGCTTGCACTCGTGCACGCGTGACGTTCAAGAGACTGAACGTGATTCGAGACCCCGATATACTCACGTCACAGTGAAGTTCTGTTTTGTTCTTTGCTTTAGAAGTAAAAAGAAGTTCAAAAAAAGCGAGCAGCAATATACTGAAATGATATATAAAAAAAGCGATATATAAAAACGATAACATAAAAAATAAACATATATCGTCCGATACCGATAACATTAAAAATGAACATATATCGGCCGATACTGATAACATAAAAAATTGACATAAATCGTCCGATACCGATAACATTAAAAATGAACATATATCGGCCAATACCGATAACATTAAAAATGAACATATATCGTCTGATACCGATAACATTAAAAATGGACATATATCGTCCGATACCGATAACATTAAAAATAAACATATATCGGCCGATATGATAACATAAAAAATGAACGTATATCGGTCGATACCGATAACATTAAAAATGAACATATATCGTCTGATACGATAACATTAAAAATGAACATATATCGTCCGATACTGATAACATTAAAAATGGACATATATCGGCCGATACGATAACATTAAAAATTAACATATATCGTCCGATACCGATAACATTAAAAATGAACATATATCGGCTGATACCGATAACATTAAAAATGGACATATATCGACCGATACCGATAACATTAAAAATGGACATATATCATCTGATACTGATAACATTAAAAATGAACATATATCGACCGATACCGATAACATTAAAAATGGACATATATCATCTGATACCGATAACATAAAAATGAACATATATCGACCGATACCGATAACATTAAAAATGAACATATATCATCTGATACTGATAACATTAAAAATGAACATATATCGGCTGATACCGATAACATTAAAAATGGACATATATCATCTGATACTGATAACATTAAAAATGAACATATATCGGCTGATACCGATAACATTAAAAATGGACATATATCATCTGATACCGATAACATAAAAATGAACATATATCGACCGATACCGATAACATTAAAAATGGACATATATCATCTGATACTGATAACATTAAAAATGAACATATATCGTCTGATACGATAACATTAAAAATTAACATATATCGTCCGATACCGATAACATTAAAAATGAACATATATCGTCCGATACCGATAACATTAAAAATGAACATATATCGTCTGATACGATAACATTAAAAATGAACATATATCGTCCGATACTGATAACATTAAAAATGGACATATATCGTCCGATACCAATAACATATATAATATATAATATAAAAATCAGTCTACAGGCTTTCATAGACAACCTAGGAAGACTGTAAGGTCTCGTTTTTAAAGTTTCGTTACAAGCTGTTCACACACTGGCAATAAAAAAGTGATTGATTCATGAAAATGTTTACATATAGCCCTTTTAAATGATGAACAAAACCTGTTTACCTTAAAACTCTTGTGTTTTTCCCTGTCCAGTGGCATTTTGCTCTTGATCCATCCTGTTTTATCATCAATTTCAAAGAGGCCTTTGGGGTCCTGGTCAACCCCGGGACCCTCCAGCTTGTATATCACCTCCCCGGTGAAAACCTTGTCTGATTTAATCTGCATGAGTGGACATGGAACATGTTAAAGCCGTATGGTGGACAGCGTATCTAGAGAGTGTGAGGGTAATGTTTATTTAGATATTTAGACTACCATGTGTGCGTTACCAATCGGTTTGTTTGGACGGTTTACATAAATGCAGTTCTAAAATGGAGTAATATGCCATGTGGTCCCATATCCATCATTTTGTAACAAATCTTTCCCTCGCGGGTCAAAATGACCGAAGCCATTTTTTTTGTCCAGAAAGCTTATTTTATTTCATTTATATATTTTTTTTAATGCAATTTATTTTGAGATTTTTGTTATTTTTTATTTTATTTACATTTAAATGACTTGATTTTATCAATAAATAATAGTAGCTTCAGTTAGTGTTGTGAAGTGTCTTTTTCCGGTCTACAGTGAGCAACTAATGAGTGGCGGTTGGTTTACCTGCACCAGATCTTCAGGGAGCTGCTTGCTGTTTTCTGACACTCGGATTGGGGGAATGACCCAGTCTCTCTTGACCCTGACCTGTGGACCGCCACTCCTGTGTCTCCATGGGTTCAGCACAGCTGGGTTCAGATCGCTCGGCTTCAGCTGACCGCTGCTGCTGACCTGCAACAAAAAACACACAGTCATTAGAGGCTCTTCAGTGACACACACACTCTACAGTAGCTTTTAGGGGCCGTTTACACTACAACGTTTTCAACTAAACATGGAAATGTATGCGTTTTGACCGTTCATTTACATCGTCGACAACAGCAATTTGGGGACCTTAAAACAGATTTCAAAGGGTATGTTTACAATACAACGTTCTTCCTTTGTATTTTTCGCGTAGAGACGACAACGTTGTCAAAAGGATCTGTGAAAACGACTAAAAACGCTGTATTCTGCTGCCTGGCCAGTAGATGGCGATGTGACTTTGTAAAGAAACACTACATGCCTATAGACTGAACACGTAACATGCATGACGTCACTGTTTTCGCAATTTTGCGGGGTTTTTTTGTACATGGAGACCATAACAGTATTGTTTTAAAAATTTCCGCATGTTAAAAAATAAATACGTCCTCACGTTGTGTTAGTCACGTTTACACCGAAACTTCCATCCATCATAAAAAAAATTCGGATCAGGTTACATTTTTTTTATGATGGATGGAAGTTTCGGTGTAAACGTGATTGACACAACGTGAGGTCGTATTTATTTTTTAACATGCAAAATAAAAAAATTTTTCAACCGTTTTTCACATCTGTAGCAAGCATTTTGAGAGGTGTTTTGACAATTCAGAGCCACCGTACGAGCGAACGCCAAAATCCAGAAAGGCGTCTGACAAGTTGATCCACCACCTCAAGTTAGCTAAACAATAGTTTTCCTCTTTCTTTTTAAGAAAAGAGAGCACAACAAAATCATCCTCATTGCTTGAAGACTATATTTTGTATTGTTTTGCAATTTTTTCACAACAGATTAATCAATACGCATCGGACTTCTGTGCATAACGAATTTTTAAGATGACGAATACGAAAAAACGTGCACTTTGAAACACGTTTTCAAAAGTTTGAGTTGTCAGGCCACCAAAATGGCGTTGTCGTGTAAATGAACGGCCAAAATGCATAAAAAGTTTAGTCATTTAAAAAAACCCTTAAGTAGACTTTTAAAAAAAGTGCACTTTTTAATAGTCAAATTAAAAGTTTTACTTTAAAGTACATTTTAAACGATTGTTTTAATAATCTAAAATACTTATTTGTTGAGTAACAAACTTAAGCACATATGAAATACTTTCTTATAATTTTAACTGTAGTGTTATTTGATTACTTTTAAGGTTAATATATTTTAAATGTGCCACATTTGTAATTACAAATATATTTAAACACATGACATACAAGTTTCAAAAGAAATTACATTATAAAGTATATTTTAGTTTACCATGAATGCTCGTCAGTACATTCAACATTTTAACCATATTTTAAAGACAACAGAAGTAATTATGAAATTGCATATAAAGATGTTCTTAAGTCCTACTTAAATGGGCCAGAAAAGTTCACTTAATTTTCATTTAATGCTAAATAACATGCAGATAAGTGTCTGTATGCACTTACATATATTCTTTTAAAGTATATTATTTATACTTTAAGTACTCTTTTAAGGGTTGGCATTTTCACAGTCTCACAAACCTGCACTTGTATGACACACCTCTAGGGGTCCACACACTATTACAGGTAATCTTGTATTAGACCACCACGTTCATTTAGATTGCTTTGTGTTCCTTAATGTTAATATTAGTTTGTCATTGTATTGCACGGCTGTAGTTCAGACTCTTGTTTCAGCTTTAAAGTGTGTGGAGCTGATGTCGTGCAGAGGCGGACAGAAGTGAAGGATTTTTACTTTCTACTCAAGTAGTGGCGTCTCTAATGTGGAATCCAGTGTGTGCTTTGAAGGCCTCTCTCTTATTGACACAAACATACACATTGAGGTCTGCACTGTTCAAAACGCACATGTTCAGCCAAAATGAAGGGTTCATACAACACACCCCTCACACACACACACACTCATGCAGCTGTTCAGCAGGGAAACAGGCTCAGTTTTCGCCACCCATGGCCTGTCTCTCTGAAACACGTTCTCTTTTACTGCACCTGACCGGGGTCAGAGGTCAGCTGCTAAACGTGCTTTAGTGACAAAATTCCACACACAGTGACAGGATTCTCACACACACCGACACAATGTGTGTCAAACCCTGAGACATTCTCACCGCGGACCAAGACTGATTTATGAAACTACAAGAACTGTGTAACTGTAGTATTTTGCCAAAGTTAAATGAAGGGAGAAGCAAGACTGTGTAAATAGTTTTAAATAATAAACCACTGTTTACCACGTCTGTCAGTGGAGAGTAAACTGAAATTTACCAGGCATAAACACTTCTCACCATCTATGAAACTATATTTTGCTTTATTATAATATAGGAAAAAGAAGAAAAAAAGAAAGAAGAAGAAGTGTGCTTTATTGTATTTAATGTGCACTTGTAGATCTTAAGAAGTATATTTTTTAAAAACTTCTTGTATAATATTAATGAAATAAAAGGCCACTTAAGTGCACACTTTCTTAACACACTTAAAAAGTGCCATTTGTAAAAGTCAAATTAAGTAAAAAAACAAACAAACCAAAAAAAAAAACTTATTTTGATGTTGACTAAAACACGTGTATAATACTTTATTATGATTTGAACTAGTGTGTTACTCAATATTACATTTAAAGTTAATATATTTTACATTGCAATACATTTTCCCTTAACTGTCAACCCCCTTTATGAGAATATGAAAATGCACTATCCAAACTTAAATCGCTGTAATTCAAGAATATAGACCTAAGTTTGGTCTTGTTTTAAAGAAGACACTCGGCAGATTATTGCTGAAGTGAAAGCTAAATTTACTGTAAATTAAAAAAAATACTGTACTAAAATTTATTTTATATAAAATGTATATTTAAAAAATGTTTTACTCTAAAATTACTATAAAATCAAAGCCATATGTCTAACCAAGTTGTGTTCCAAATTTGAAGTTGATATCACAAAAATTAAAGTTCCCATGAGATTTTGTTTAGGCGCTGTACCAAAAATAGCCACCGGGTGTCACACACATTCCATAGATTTTTTTGATGCATTTTCCTGTAACAAATTACTAAATTTCTGTCCAGATATCACTTCCATCACAAAACAGTCACCAAATATGGAACCTTGAGACTCAGGCCTTTCCGACGATATGTGTTTTTTCAAGATTAGAAAATATTTTGATAATAAAGTAGTTAAAATACATTTTGTAATATGAAACATGACAACGGCCACTAGGGGAGGAGCCCGCTAGAAGAATTTATAGTATTCCGTTTCCATGGTAACGCAACGTCCGATTTCAAAACGGTTTTCACAGGATGAATTTTGAGTTCGTAAGCTTTCGAATGATACCTAATTTATGGTGATTACTAAAATATATGATATGAAAAAAAGGCAATCAAAAAAAGAGCGCCAAGCGTCACACAGGTGGGACGGTGACAGTTAAGGGGTTTTAATATTTACAAGTTTCAGTAGAAAAAGTATATTTTAGTATACCGGCTGTACACTTTAACCACATTTCAAATACAATATAAGTAGTTATATTTATATAATGATAAAGACATACTTAAATCCTGCTAAAACAAGCACACTTAAGTTCAACTAATTGCATTTATTATACATAATAAATCTAACTACAGATTAATTGTCAAAAAAAAAAAACAATTACCAAAAACAATAACTATAACGATAACTATATTAGCGTATCGTTCTGTTTATTATAAGCCATTGCCTCACTTTTGTCCTCTGTTGCTTTAAATGCTCGCGCTCTTTAAAGCAGGATGGATTCTGATTGGCTGTCACTGTTTTTATCATTCATCAGCTGGAAAAAATCATCAGAAAGTGATTCTAATGATAGGCTATCATTTCTCTGCCCCGTTATCATTATGATTGTGCTGTAGACTCTGCTATTCTTTTATATTTAGAATGATTTATAGAACTATATCTTTATTGCTATCATTATAGTTATCGTCCTTGGTGTGAACGGGCCTTTAGATCCCATCCCATTTAAGAATGCAATATTAATGCATCACCATATAAGAATCCTAAACAGCGGCAATGGCTGTCGTGGTTCTTTGATTTCCTCAGCGGTGGAAGTGTTTCCTGATGCAGAATGCTGGGCATTACAGGCATGTACAGACCCTGTTAGAGCGCACTAATCTTAGAGCAGCTGAATTCTCTCTTCTGCTCGTGTACTACACTCAGTGTTTACTCTTGTATTCCAAGGCCAGCTGCATAAACCTAGCCTCTATGACAAGGGTTAGTTCACCCAAAAATGAAAATTAGCCCATGATTTACTCACCCTAGGTGTGTATGACATTCTTCTTTCAGCCAAACACAATCTGAGCTATATAAAAAAATGTCCTGGCTCTTCCAAGCTTTATAATGGCAGTGAATTGGGGTCGAGATTTTGAAGCCCAAAAAAGTGCATCCCTCCATCATAAAAGTAATCCACACGGCTCCAGGGGTTAATAAAGGCCTTCTGAAGCATAGAAAAATATCCATATTTATAACTTTATAAACTATAATCACTGGCTTCCGGTTATGGCCGTACGTGTGTCTAGTTCCGGCGAAGAGTGACCTCTGACCCGACGCATGACGTATTGACGAATGAGGATAGAGCAAAACAAAACACGGGAGCATGAAATTGTCCAAAATGTCTTGGTATGCTGAAGCATTAAGAGTTCCTTTCACTGGAACTAAGGGGCCAAGCCCAACCCCTGAAAAACAACCCCACACCATAATCCCCCCTCCACCAAACTTTACACTTGGCACAATGCAGTCAGGCAAGTCCCGTTCTCCTGGCAACCACCAAACCCAGACTCGTCCATGGGATTGGCAGACAGAGAAGCATGATTGGTCACTCCAGAGAACAAGTCTCACTGCTCTAGAGTCCAGTGGTGGCGTTCTTTACCCCACTGCATCCCACGCTTTGCATTGCACTTGGTGATGTAAGGCTTGGATGAGCTGCTCGGCCATGGAAACCCATTCCATGAAGCTCTCTACGCACTGTTCTTGAGCTCATCTGAAGACCACAGAAGTTTGGAGGTCTGTAGCTATTGGCTCTGCAGAAATTTGGTGACTTCTGCGCACTGTGACCCTCAGCATGCGCTGACCCCGCTCTGTGATTTTACGTGGCCTATCACTTCGTGGCTGAGTTTCTGTTGTTCCCAATTGCTTCCACTTTGTTATAATCCCACTAACAGTTGAGCGTGGAATATTTAGTAGTGAGGAAATGTCAGGAATGGACTTATTGCACAGGTGGCAACCTATCACGGTACCACGCTTGAGTTCACTGAGCTCCTGAGAGCGACCCATTCTTTCACAAATGTTTGTAGAAGCGTCTGCATGCCTAGTGCTTGATTTATACACCTGTGGCCATGAAGTGATTGAACACCTGAACTCAGGGATTTGGAGGGGTGTCCCAATACTTTTGGCAATGTAGTGTTGTCTTAATTATTTTCTATTATACATATTGACTAGGGCTGTCAATTTAACACATTAATTTAGTGTGATTAAATAATGAGTTTAAATTATTGACACTTTTAACGCACCCGCCCAGACCTGTACGTCATCTTACATTACACCCAATTTAGTTATGAATATGATGCAGGGCAACGACTGACTGCGTGATGAAGCCTATTCGAATGCAATTAAAACGGCACTAAAATTCAAAATATGAGGGCGAAAAAATGCCCCATGGGTTTTTGTCTTATATTTATATCATATGATAGGCTATAGTTTAGTAATATCACAAGAGTGCTATTTTTTCCCGAATATCAACATGATTGCAAATGTGATATTAATTATACAACAGTTCCATAAACCAGAAGTTAATATTGTGTAATATTTTAGACAATAGTTTCTGTTTTTGCTCAATTTCGTTCCAAACGAAGCCACAGCAGAACTGTTGAGTCTCTGCAGCGACACACATCAGTGTTTCATGAATCGAGTGAGTCATTGATTCAGTGACCTCACTTGTTTCATTAGTGAATGATTCAATGACAGTGACTTGCCACCACCTACTGGCGGTTTTAGTTTCACATAGAGTATCATTTCATTTTTCATTCATATTCATGCCACCTTTGAGCTGAACACCCATGTGGGGTTGGAAATCTGAGACTGAAATGATTGTGTTGATGGGACGTCAGTCTTCTGGGTGGGATTTACTGGAGGTCTCGATGTCTTTAACAGAGCCGCACATTTGGTTACTTCTCTTATCATTTAGCTTTTATGAGTGTCTGCTAATGCACTTCTTCACCTCATTAGGACATGCACGAGTGCTTTTCAGTCTGTACGTTCTCAGTTCTTTTATTTAGTTGCTGTTTAATATGAGCTTTTTATCTGAAACAACACTAACTGTCCACCTGGAGAGGTACTTCTACAGAGAGATATAATGAAATTAAATTGAATGGAGAGCAAATGGAGACTTTTGCTTTAGTGTCTACATTCTACTAACCCTAACCTATCATCAACTTAGTTGACATGCAGTTGCAAAGTTACTTGTAGTTAGTAGAATGTCTAAAGTGGACCATCGAAACAATGTGTAACTTAAAATCGGAGAGAAATCTGATACTTGAGAACTCCATTATGTCCCGTGAGCTGTATGTGAAAACATTTGCTCAGGGAAGCACTGATCTGACGCAGGGCTGAAAATACCCGACCGTCTGAAGCAGAGACAGCAGGTGCCGACCACAGGCTTTCTGACGACCCCCAACCTCACATTCAGCCATCCACCAAAACACGCTCCTCATTTCATGACAGTTTTATGAAGGTCCAAGAATGAGCAACCTTTGGGTCTTTTAGTGCTTTGGGAAAAAACATTCCAGCACACAGTTGCTGCTCTCTGTGTCACATCTAACCCAGTTTAGCTCAACTTTTACCAGAGTAAGACATTCCTAAAGCTCCACACACACATGGCAGGGTCAGCTGGTCTGGGCCGGGGCGCTGATGGTGCAGGCGTGACTAACAGAATGAGATATGCCACATTTCTGAAGAGGAGAACAAACTGAGTGAGTGTGGAACACATTAGGCCTTCGTGTCTGTGTCCAGCAGAGTTTTCAACTACTTTTAGTGTGTGTGTGTTTTATTTAGTTGTACAGTAGTGGCCAAAAGTGATGTCCGGCCTAAGAAAATCGAAAATTGCACCCTTTATTTAAATATTATTAAAAATTTGTTCCAGATTTTGTAAGCATATTGCACAGTTGTGCTTGTTGGGTCACACTTTAGATTAGTGTCAAATTTTCACTATTAACTATGACTTTTGCCTCAATAAAGTCCTGCTTATTAATAATTGTTAAGTTTAGGTACTGGGTAGGATTAAGGGATGTAGAATATGGTCATTCAGAATAATGCATTAATATGTGCTTTATAAGTACTAATAAACAGCCAATATCCTAGCATGCATGCTAATAAGCAACTAGTTAATAGTGAGAATTGGACCCTAAACTAAAGCGTTAAGGATTGTTTTGTTTGTGATAATAACACAATGAAACCTACCAAACTGGGCTTTTGGCCAGGCTGTCATACAAAGAAATTATGAACACATGCAAAAACCAATGAAATGATGATAATAACTGATTATGTTGTAGTCAATGTCTGCCTTTGCCTGTGAGCTTTCAGTAAAACAAAACCTGTAGCTGTAGTTTGACTTTTTTTTTGTCAAATAATTTTGTTTAGTTTTTCCTTCACATTTAAAAATATTTTAAAAACATAATTTAATCAAGCTTGTAGGCTCATAAAAAAACAAACTTTTAGCCACTACTGTACATTCATAAAGCCTACAGAGCATATTATAATGCATTATGTAGTTTAAGATAAATAAATTATGCAAAAAATATTCCCCAGGGCTCGATTTTGGGTCCTCTTCTCTTTCCTTTATATCCTGTATGTTTTCAGGCTTTCTCTGCGGCTGCTCCTAGGCTTTGGGATAGTCTTCCTCTCCACATTAGATCTTCCTCTTCTGTTTCTATGTTTAAATCCTCTTTGAAGACATATTTGGGGGGTGGGGGGTTGTCTAGTCTTTTAATTTGTTTTAATTTCTTGTACAGCACTTTGGTTTCAACATCTGTTACTTTAAATGTGCTTTATAAATCAATAAACTAAACTAATGAATATAAACTTTAGTTTTGAAATATTTTATTCCTTTGATTCCAAAACATGTCTAATGTATAGTATTAAAAATACTTAATTCAGAGGATATGGATATGATCAAATGCTACACTCTAAAAAAGCTGGGAAGCTTTAACCCAATTTTGGGTCAAATATGGACAAAACCAGCAGTTGGGTTAAACATTTTATTAAAAAATATTTTTTGCATAATTTATTTATCTTAAACTACATAATGCATTATAATATGCTGTTTAGGCTTTATGAATGTACAGTAGTGGCCAAAAGTTACTTTTTTTATGAGCCTACAAGCTTGATTAAATTATGTTTTTGAAGTATTTTAAATGTGAAGGAAAAACTAAAAACTTGACAACATTACAGCTACAGGTTTTATTTTACTGAAAGCTCACAGGCAAAGGCAGACATTGACTACAACATAATCAGTTATTATCATCATTTCATTGGTTCTCTCTTGTTTTTGCATGTGTTCATAATTTCTTTGTATGACAGCCTGGCCAAAAGCCCAGTTTGGTAGGTTTCATTGTGTTATTATCACAAACAAAACAATCCTTAACGCTTTAGTTTAGGGTCCAATTCTCACGATTAACTAGTTGCTTATTAGCATGCATGCTAGGATATTGGCTGTTTATTAGTACTTATAAAGCACATATTAATGTCACATATTAGTTGCTTATTGGCATGCATATTACTAGGATGTTGGCTGTTTATTAGTACTTATAAAGCACATATTAATGTCACATATTAGTTGCTTATTAGCATGCATATTACTAGGATATTGGCTGTTTATTAGTACTTATAAAGCACATATTAATGTCACATATTAGTTGCTTATTGGCATGCATATTACTAGGATGTTGGCTGTTTATTAGTACTTATAAAGCACATATTAATGTCACATATTAGTTGCTTATTAGCATGCATATTACTAGGATATTGGCTGTTTATTAGTACTTATAAAGCACATATTAATGCCACATATTAGTTGCTTATTGGCATGCATGGGTAAAATATAGAAAAACCCAGCAGCTGGGTTACATTTTTTTTATAAAATGTTTAGCCCAACGGTTGGGTTTATCCATATTTGACCCAAAATTGGGTTAAAACAACCCAGCATTTTTTAGACTGTATTTCTAAAGTATCTTTGTGGGTAAAGGCAAGCTTGTATATTGACCTCATCAGTATCATGATAAGGTAAATGTCAAATGTGGCATTAAGTTTATCTCAGCATGTGTGATGCTGTGTGTGTCTCAGACACAGAATGCCGGGCTGGACGAGAGGTCAGAGGTCACACGGGTGGCCACGTTCTGTCATTTCATTCCTCAATAGGTCCAGTACATGCCTTGTGTCCAAGGTCACCTCTTTCCTATTATTTTATTTTATGGAGTGTTCATGTTTATTTGAGAAGAACTGATCCTGCTGTCATCCAGGAACATTGAACGTGATTGAACCCTTACAAACCAGAACGCTGTCATGTCAAGCTATTTCACACCGGAAATCATGGTCCCATCTTGGAGACATAGATACTGACTGTGTCAGAAGGTCTGGGATTGGGGGAACCACAAAGTTTCCAGGATGACTGACTCCCAGCAGCTGGACTCAACACTGCCTGCTTTATTAACAGATTTTCTGCTCATTGCGTAGCCTGACCTCCTATTTCCACAGCCGAGATTACCATGTGAGACAAATGGCGTTGAGTCTGCATCTGGGAACAGCTGCGTGGCGTATTAGCGAGCCCTCAAAGAGACCACCAGAGGCATGTGTGAATCTCAGTGCTCTCAGTGAGACATAAGCCTCTCCCGGGATGCCAGCTTTGGGAATTCCTAGCACTCCCTGAGAATCACCAGAGAAGTTTAGCGAATTAAATTCTCAGGTGGCACACATTATCAGTGTGTCCAGAGCCATAAAAAGACACATGACCAAAGAACCTGTAGCACACATGAACAGAATTAAAAGAAAACTATCAATTTATCAGCAAGTTGGGACAATGATTGGGAGGAAACTTAGAAGGCCAACACTTTTCTCTCTTTTAATTGTTACATCGGCACTAAAATGTACATATGGCAGAATTGTTTATCACAGAATTACACCAATAGAAGAAAAAAAGGTAGCACTTTCTTTTACAGTCCTGTTCCCAGTGTACATACTACGTGATTGACCATTGAATTATTCGAATGCACACCCGGGGTCGTCATGTGGCCAATTATTCTTCAATAATTCAACTGTCGAAGTGGATTTCGCTTAACTCGAGACATTGTTCAGATGTTGTATATCAAGACATTTGTCAGGTTTTTGTCTTTAAAACACTTGTGTGTAGGACTAATTTCTTACGCATCTCATCCCACGCCTAATTCCAAAACCTCATTTTAGAGCTCGTAATGGAGGCTTGAGCCACTGATAGCAGACTAATGCAGTTATTAATGCAGTTATGAGAGAGAGAGAGAGATTAAGCGTATGTGTATTACCTGAATCTGTGTGATCGGCGGCAGCGTCTCGACTAATAGTGAAACTGTACGTTTATCTGCTTCAAGAACAGCGCCATTATTACCTCGCTAGTGAGAAATGTCATGTCGCATTTAAGATGTTAAACTATTTTACTGATAAAATCATCAGTGCAGCACTGACAACACATTTCTGTATGTGTGTGTGTGTTTGAGCGGGGGAAAGAGAGTATGTGCTGTCCATACATAAACGTAATTTTGTGGCAAAAAAACATGGGAATAATTTGACATTTTTATCCTATTTTTTATTTGCCTGGTCAGTGTCGTTGTGGGTTTTGCTTCTTTTGCTGTTGTCGCTGTAAGAACCTTTGAAATAACTGGCGCAGTGATATGGAACTGTAATGCGGTCAAAACCTGCTGGAACTACTTTAGCCGTGCGTTTCCCTCCAAATCATTCAACAGACTCGTAGCATAAGTACTTAATATAGTAATTGCAATAACTGGGTAATAACTACATACTAACCCTGAACTGACCCCTAAACCTAACCTTAACCCATGTAGTTACCTTGTATTACCCAGTACTTTCACTGTAAGTGCACACTGCAAAAAATGCCTTTCTTACTTATAGTATTTTTGTCTTGTTTCTAGTCTAAATATCTAAAAATTCTTAAATCAAGATGCATTTACTAGAGAAGTAAAATGATTTTTTCTTGTTTTCTGGGGGGGAAAAAATCAAAATGAAGTGAGAAAACAAGAAAAAATCTTACATGTTGCCTCCAAAGTTTCATAAGAGGTCTTAATGTCTTAAATGTTTTTCAAAGTGACCAGCGTTTTACGGTTAGCAAACATCCGGGAACTGAGAGCGACGTTTAGATGCATATGTAAATATGTGTTGCACACTTTCCTCTCAATAACAAAATAAACACACAAAAATGCCAGCGGTGAGAAAACAGCAGTTCAGAAAGCATCTGATCATACAGATGTGGATGTTTGAACCAGCTCTGAGATTCAGCTCTACAGTCGCGTCACTTATACAGCACTTTATACAACAGATTGCTTTAATACAAGCAGCTTTACAGTATTAAACATGAAAAATAGTGTCAGTCTCTTTCCATCAGAAGTACAGCTTCAGTTTCTACTATAAAGTTTCTCTCCGGTGTGTTCATGTTTTTACTCGCATCTGACCTCGACGGACTGAACCGGAGGAGATTTACACGTCAAAGAAGGCGGAGCCTCAGAGCCACACCCACCTATCACATCATCGCCACGGACCAATAGGAGTTTTGAACTTTTCCGGAAACTCCAAACGAACTTCATTTTGGCCTGATTTGGTTTGGAATGATGTCACAACAATAGTCCATTCGTTGAAGTATATCGTGGCCTTTAAAGTGTGTTCAAGATATGCTATGCATCTTCATGGATTATCTAATTAATGTCTATTTATATTTCTCCTAAAGAATTGCAGGGGAAATGTTTGAGACAAAGTTGATCCTTAAATGAAACATAACTAAAAAACAGAATGAGTTATGAAATAGCAAACTCTGAGCAAATAAAATTGAGTCTATGATAATAGTTGGGTCGAATATTAGGGGAAAATGGGTCGAAACCAAAGAGCCAAAGTATCTTTATGCATCCATTCAATTGTTCTTGAATTGCTCATTAATAACTAGCAACGTTTCTGCTGTTTATGTATAGCGTGATGAAAGCTCGGCCATGAGTGCAACTCTCTCATTTCAGAATCTGTGTCCCATTGCAAATCTAAACAGTTCAGATCAGTGATTGTGGGGAATATTTACGGCAGCGTGGCTTTGTTTGCATTCACACTCGTTGTCTTCATGATTACACTAGTGACAGACCAAAGGGGGCCTCGAAACCGTAACGTCAAACCAGCTGTATTTCTCTTCTTATTATTCATTATCAGTCATCATTCAATCTGTCAGAACTGACGCGTGTTTAGATCATTCATTTCCACCAACCGTATAAAACATCTGACGGCTAGTACGGTAAGTTCAGACAGAGTTAACAATCAATTATTAAACTCCTTACCACTAAAGATGATTTTAGCAGATGTGACCCAGGGTCAAAACTGTAACCACTTCTTAAACACTGAATCTTTAGCCAACAAGATAAACTAACGCGAATCAAATTACATAGCGTTGCTTAAAAATAAATAAAGCACAATGCAAGTCCACAACTGCGTTCCATGGTTACAGACGCTTCACTTGTTTGAGGTTTCTAACATTTGAGCAACTCGTGCTGTTAAGACAATATCAAAAACCTATACAGCAAATGATTATATATACAGTCAACCCAAAATTCAGACACCTTCAACATTTTCTCACAGTTTATTCGCTATAGTTTAGAAAATGGTACTAAAATATGACCAGAACTCAGAGTTAAACTGTGTCAGAACAAATTCATGTTGATAATGTCAGAGAACTTTGATAGAAATGGATGTAATGGATTACAATCAACCAATCGGCTGTTAGATTTAAGAACACAATTAGATAATACCAATTCAGGTCAACCAATGACCAGGCAATGCTTCACTGTGTTCAGTCTGTGGTGTCAAAGGTCGCATTAGCAATTAAAGAACAAACACTGAAGCAAAACATGCTCAGCTCAAAGTGTCTGAATCATTTTGATCCCAATTTTTTTTAATCAATTTTACTGGTAGTCTGTATGAAGAATGTTTGGGTATAATATGTCACAGTTGACTTTATTTTGCTCTCCTCACTAAATTAACTATAGTGTCCTGCACATACTAGTGAAACATTATATCTGGTGTCTGAATCATTTTTGGTTTGACTGTATCATATTTTTTTTTTTAAAAACCCATTGTCATAAGTAATCACCCCCTCATTACTTATGGAAAGAATGTTGCAAACTCTCGGCTTATTGTGCATTATCTTTTAATATTATATTAACATTGAGTTATTTATTTCTCTGTACACCTGAAAGTTCTCTGATGATGGCCCAGACTTAAAGTCCACAGCATTCACTTAATGAGTAAAGTAATCTGCACTCACCTGACACACGACGGTCAGCAGTGCACTCAGGACCGTCACTGCCTTCATCATCTGCCTTCTGATCCAGTAAACCACTGCCAAATGACAGAACTCTAGAGGTGCAACGGTGTGCAAAGACTGAAGCAGAGTTTGCACTGAGACCGGAACACAGGCGTCTCTCGTTCCTCGTGTCTGTGCGGGGCTCTTGAGTGACAGCACATGTGTGCCGGGCCGCCTGAAGAGGCTGCGATCCCAGCCCCCACAACACTCTCCCATGGCACGGACACACCCCAGAACTTCCATGACCCAGTCAATGAGAAGAACATGCTAAACTAGATGAGTAAAGTTTGATGGCAAACTTTGATGTTGACTTTGACAAAGCCAGGTCTGAAAGTTTAAAATAACTTTGAACAGCTTGAAGTTTAAAGGTTTTAATCGGAGAAAGTAAAAAAAAAAAGTTACTAGCATGTTTTAACAAATTATCATGTCGCTAATATATTTTAACACATTGTTAGTGTGAAATAACATGTTGCTAGTATGTTTTAACAAGTTGATAGCATTTTAACACATTGCTAACATGAATTAGTATGTTGCTAGTATGTTTCAACATTGATAGTGTGCATTTGCATATTGATAATGTTTTAACAAGTTGTTAGCATGTTTTAACATGTTCTGTCATGTTTTAACACATTGCTAGCTAGTTTTAACTATTCTAGCATGCATTAGTATGTTGTTATGTTTTCTACATTGCTAGCATGAATTAGTATATTGCTTGTATGTTTTAACACGTGTGAATTAGAATAATGCTAACATGCTTTAGCATTTTGCTAGCATGTTTTAGCACACATTGCTAGTATGAATTAGCATGTTTTAGTAATTGCTTGCATGAATTAGCTAGTATGTTTTAACACATTGCTAATGAATTAACATGTTATTGTTTTAACATTTTGCTAGCATGTTTTATCACATTGCTACCATATTTTAGTTTTTTGTTAGCATGATCTTACAAACATGCTTTAACACACTGCTAGTATGAATTAGCATGTTGCTAACATGTTTTAGCCGTATGTTTTAACACATTGCTAGTGAATTAACAAGTTGCTAGCATGTTTTAGCATGTTGTCTAGGCTTGTTATAAAGCTTTGCTAGTGATAGACCGCTTAAAGGGATAGTTCACCCCACATACGAATCCATATTAAACCCTGCGGCTTGTGACGACACACTGATGTCTTAAGACACGAAACGATCGGTTTGGGCGAGAAACAGAACAGTATTTATATAATTTTTGTACCTCGAATGCGATCTATGTACAACAGCCTTCTCTGCGTGATCTCTTCCACCAAGTGAGGTCAAAATACACAATATGGCGTAGAGATTTGTATCCCATTGATATACGCCATATCGTGTATTTTGACCTCACTTGGTGGAAGTGATCGCGCAGAGAAGGATGTTGTACATAGGAGTCTGAAGGTCTGACCTGAGTTTGGTGGTTGTAGCTTTAAAGCTCGAGGAGGAAAGGCTGTTTAAAATTTGTTCTCAGAAGTCTTTGTCAAGCCAACATAATGAAACAAACAGACCATTGAGGAAGGACAGATGGGCTATTATTCATCCCAGATAAACAACATGAGTGTGTTGAAAATTGTACACGAAAAATAGTATGCCAAAGGAGGAAGGTGCTTCTGTCTGCAGTTCCGTCTTCTACCATCATAAACAGCTCTAACTGTATTCAATGTGCACTTTTTTAAAGTCCCCATGAAATCAAAATGGAAGTTTTTTGTCTTTTAGTATGACTATGTTAGTCTTACTGTTATCTATAAGCTGCTGAGCTTCAAAACAATATAAGCATTCAAAACTTACAGTCTCTCACTTCAGCCAATATGGATCAAATGCCCTCTAGAATCTGAAGCCCCGCCCCCTACACTATAAACAGACGCTAGAGCTGCGGCTGAAATCGGTCCCTTGATCACACATTTACTGTTTTCTACATGGTGATTGGCACATAGTGCACTATATAGGGGATAGGGAACGATCAGACAGTGCACTATATAGGGGATAGGGAACGATCAGACAGTGCACTATATAGGGGATAGGGAACGATCAGACAGTGCACTATATAGAGGATAGGGAACAATCAGACAGTGCACTATATAGGGGATAGGGAACGATCAGACAGTGCACTATATAGGGGATAGGGAACGATTGGATATTGCACTATATAGAGGATAGGGAACGATCGGACAGTGTATTATATAGAGGATAGGGAACGATCAGACTGCACTATATAGGGGATAGGGAACGATGAGACAGTGCACTATATAGGGGATAATGAACGATCAGACAGTGCACTATATAGGGGACAGGGAACGATCAGACAGCGCACTATATAGGGGATAGGAAACAATCAGACAGTGCACTATATAGGGGATAGGGAACGATCAGACAGCGCACTATATAGGGGATAGGGAACGATCAGACAGTGCACTATATAGGGGATAGGGAACGATCAGACAGTGCGCTATATAGGGGAAAGTAAATGATTCAGACAGTGCACTATATAGGGGATAGGGAATGATCAGACTGCACTATATAGGGGATAGGGAACGATCGGACATTGCACTATATAGAGGATAGGGAACGATCGGACAGTGCATTATATAGAGGATAGGGAACGATCAGACAGTGCACTATATAGGGGATAGGGAATGATCAGTCTGCACTATATAGGGGATAGGGAATGATCAGACAGTGCACTATATAGGGGATAAGGAACGATCAGACAGTGCACTATATAGGGGATAGGGAACGATCAGACAGCGCACTATATTGGGCATAGGAAACGATCAGACAGTGCACTATATAGGGGATAGGGAACGATCAGACAGTGCACTATATAGGGGATAGGGAACGATCAGACAGTGCACTATATAGGGGAAAGGGAATGATTCAGACAGTGCACTATATAGGGGAAAGGGAATGATTCAGACAGTGCACTATATAGGGGATAGGGAACGATCAGACAGATCTCAGGGGAAATTACATCAACACATTGAATAATGTTGCGCGTTTCAAGGCACTTCAGTGGGACTTTAAATATATTCAGTACTTCCCTGACCTTCCACTGGTTCTAGATGTCGGCAAACTTAACCCATGACACCAGAAATGCTTGTGCTAACATCAAACTCAGCGGCTGGTCATGTGACACCATAAAGATCTTCAGCACAGTGACCTGCATTCCACACACAGGTTCTGTTCCTCTTCTACATCTCACTATGATTCATGTGAATCGTCGGTCATTCAAACAAGATTATGAGGGCATGTGAACGTAAAACAAAAATGATGTGCAAGGATGTCTCATTTATAATAAATACTGCAATACAAGCTGTGAATAGAGCATTTCCACAAAGGCCTCTGAACAGAAATCTTTTGTCAGTTTACCGTACTGTATGTCCAAGAAGACAAATAAAAAAGAGTGTAAAGAAACATTTGGTTACTGCTTATATAAAAAAAGACCACAAAAAGAAAATTGATACGATTGTTGTATGCTAGAAATGAGTGGTTTGTCAACTAAGTGAGAAAATATGTGTAGTGTGTATGTGTGTGTGTTGAGGGATGAATGGGCAGCACCTGTCTCTGTCACACTGGGCAGCAGCTGGCAGGAGCCGGTCTGTTCCTTCATCCACACAAACAACCCTTCACTTCAGCACTGAGAGAGAGAGAGAGACGTCTCTGCTGCCCATCGCTGACTCATCTGTCTCCAGTGCTGGTTCCCACACTCGTTTCCTCACTAAAGACTGATTCCACACACTTCTTTGAAACAGCAGCTTTTCTTACCAATTATGTTTTTCCTTTATGATCTGTTCACAAATGTTAATTAATTTGCAATGCTATATATAATATTCTGAAACGTGTCAAAAGGTCATTGCCGTTCTGAGACAAAATTTAAGCAGAAACCGAAGTTTCTGAAGAAGTATAATTTTCTTCAAGATTATAAGATTGTTTTTTCAATATTCCTACACACACACACTCACAAACACACACACACACACACACACACACACTTACAATTACACACAAACACACACACACACACACACACACTCACACACACACACGCACACTCACTCACTCACTCACACACACACACACACACACACACACTCACACACACACACACACACACACACACACAGAGCTCTTCCTGTTGTGTCTTCCATGTTGTGTTGAATGTAACTTTCCATGTATCAATTAAAATATAATTGAAAACACACTGTTTCCAGAAGAGGCCTTTGCTTTGTTTTTCAGAAGGGGCTTGGGGCAAAAATGCCACCAAAATTCAACAGATGGGGCAAGAAATGTCCCTGTATGTATTCTTGTTTTTAATACTTATAACAGGATATATTTAAAGGGTTAGTTCACCCAAAAATGAAAATTATCCCATGATTTACTCACCCTCAAGCCATCCTAGTGTAACCCCTCCTGTTCGAACCGCCCGCTCCAAGCGGGACTCGAACTCAAGCTTGAACTCCCGGGGTTCATAAAAGGCCTTCTGAAGCGAATCGATGGGTTTGTGTGAGAAAAATATCCATATTTAACACGTACTTTATGTTAGTAATGCTATAACATGCTAGCAACATGCTAATTCATGCTAACAATGTGCTAGCATGAAATAGCAACATGCTATTTCATGCTAGCAATGTGCTACATCCTGTTAGCAACATGCCAATAAGTGTTAAGCCGGGTGCACACTGCGCGATTTATAATAGTCATTTACGATTAGTAATAACCTTGAATACTGCCTAACACTTGATGGCTGCTCTGTCAAGTCCTCGTCGTCAGTTAGGAACCTGGGTGTGCTCTTTGATACCAATCTTTCATTTGAAAGCCACGTCTGTAAAACTGCATTCTTCCATCTTAAAAATATATCTAAATTACGGCACATGCTTTCAATGCAAAATGCTGAACAGGTAGCTCATGCGTTCATGACCTCAAGGCTAGATTATTGTAATGCTCTACTGGGTGGTTGCCCTGCTCGCTTAATAAACAAACTCCAGCTGGTCCAAAACGCAGCAGCTCGAGTTCTTACTAGAACCAGGAAGTGTGACCATATTAGCCCGGTTCTGTCAACACTGCACTGGCTCCCTATTAAACTTAGCATACATTTTAAAATCTTGCTAATTACTTACAAATCACTAAATGGTTTAGCTCCCCAGTACTTGAGCGAGCTCTTAACGCATTATACTCCATCACGTCTATTGCGGTCTCAAAACTCTGGCCAGTTGATAATACCTAGAATATCAAAATCAACTGCAGGCGGTCGATCCTTTTCCTATTTAGCACCCAAACTCTGGAACAGCCTTCCTAGCATTGTTCGGGAAGCAGACACACTCTGTCAGTTTAAATCTAGACTAAAAACACATCTCTTTACTATGGCATACACATAAAACATTTTTAATTTATATTTTATTCAAATTGTTAGGCTGCATTAACTAGGTCAGCCGGAACCGGGAACACTTCCCATAACACCTGATGTACTCGTTACATCATAAGAGGAATGGCATCTACGCTAATGTTAGTCTCTCTGTTTATCCCGAGGTTTACTGGCCGGGCCGTATCCAGATCAGATGGTGGACCAGCGCCCAGACATGACCAACTCATCCCTGAAGTGTCTGCAGAGACAGGGTCAATTAAACTCTCCCCTGTAAACGCCGCATCGACACGACATCCTCATTAAATCCGTCTCCGGCATGACGACGCCAATCTTTCGAATAATCTTACGAATATCTATTGATCTAATATGACTTCTGACCTGTAATGTTGCCTGAATCATAATCATACACTGTTTGTTCGTCGGCCAGAGGAGAACTGACACCCCGACTGAGCCTGGTTTCTCCCAAGGTTTTTTTCTCCATTCTGTCACTGATGGAGTTTGGGTTCCTTGCCACCGTCACCTCTGTCGCCTTTGTCTTTTGGCTTGCTCAGTTGGGGACACTAAATATTCAACTATATTATTGATCTGCCCGCATTGTCACTATATGAAATGAGCTGATGACATCACAGTTTTCTCCAGAGCAGTTGTACAGCCGAAACAAATTCTGTTGCATTATTTTCCTGTTTAACACTCAGAAATATGAGATAATATTGTTAAACATAGAGTGTGTCAAAAAGGCCTAGTATTTTGCATAGTATTTTCTGATTTGATGTTCATATGTGATTGACAGTTTATTTTTGTCACGCCCAGACATTCTAATTCTTTACAGCCCCGCCCCTTTTTCAGCGCCGCACTCCAATATTATATGCCTGCAATGCGGGAGGCTGCACTTTTAGGACCACCGCAGTTTCAGGACCCTAGACCATCTAGCCAACTGTACTCCAACAGAGGAGACCTGATTCAAACTTTTTTATTTTTATTTTTAACAAAACAGCAGTCATGGCCATTTTAAACTTTACTTAAATTAGTGTAAATATTTCAACAGGGTTACCAATGGGTAGGTTTAGGGCTAGGGGTTGGTTAGGACAATATATCAATTAAACAACTAAATCATTGCTAGAGTCCTGAAAATGCAGCCTCCGGGTTTGCAGGACTCGCCGTGCTCGTTGTGTTCTGTCTTCCGGTTTGTATTTCCACAGCAGGAAGGTAAGATCTTACGGATTTACGGATGAACCGCTTGTTTTAAAATCTTCCCGGTCTACTGACATTTGTTATGACATCTGCTTCAAACATTACAATGCTCATGCTAACTCTACAATAAGTAAATCCACTTCACCAGCTAAAATACTCTTCGACAGCGACGCCATAGAAATATACAGAGCTACAAACGAGAAGTTCAAAGACAAAATTCTAAAGATGGATGCGCACTTGTTTCTCTGCCAGGGCTGGACTTTCCAAAAAGAAGTGATTCCATTCTAGAGAATCGAGAAATTCTCATAAAATTCAACAGCAGCGATGTTTAAATAATTCTACTCCAGCGAATTCACGTTCTTGCACATTTTAAACGTTAAACTTCTTTTATTCCAGAGTTTGCCATTATACAGTATACAGCTTTTTTTGTGCATTTTGTGTAGTTTCGGCATCTATCATCATTTATGTTTTTGCTGATAATATTATTTGCTGAGATATCCTTCAACGAATTACAAAGTTCTAGTTCTGAGTGGGGCAAAACCTAACGCGGGGTTAGTTTAACACACATGGTTTAAAACTTTCCACACATGCCAGCATGACGAAACTTAGTGTATTTACTAGTGGCCATATCAACACTATATAGAGAAAAAAAAAATGTAAATTAAAAAATCTTTGGAAGATATCACTGAACATTTATAGCAAAAGTAATTTTCTTAAGTTAATTTTGTGTTTATTTTAAATGAGACAAATCTGATATTGTTGTAATCTTATATCTGTAATTTAACAGTTGAGATGTTCTTTAATGCAGACGACACGAGCCGGGGTTAATCCCAGTGGAGCAGGCGGGGCATGTTGTCACAATGAGCCCCTATTAGAGCTATTCTATTCTATACTTTAATGAATTCTGTTGAGAAAAAGACTGAGAGTCAATGTTCAGAAGTTATTCATTATTATTATGTTTTGCTGTGTGTTTGTTGTCAAACTCAAAAATGTGTTTATTTTTATTTATTAAAAAATGCCATTATTTTATATGAAGTTGATAATTGTATTTTAGTTTGTCTTGTATATTTTTTTGATTATATCAGATAATATTTTAAGCTGTCATATGCTCATGTTATAATGAACCCCACCTATGGGGCATGTTGTCACGTTTCACTTCCATTCTCTCGGGGTAAATCGAGAAAAAAGTATACACTGTATTAATGAAACAAACCCATAATTATACTAGACATGTTAATGTGGGAAAAATAAATACTCTGAACCCCAAGAGGATTTACACAAACTGAGAACGTCAAAAAGCGTTAGGTTGTGCCCCGCTCTCCCCTACAACTCTGATTACATGAGCTACATGCCATAGTACAACACCTGTAAACTGCAAAAGTGAGTAAACAACAAAAGTAAATCATTCATCATGGAGTCATATATTAGTTTTATTATAACTGGCTCCCTTCCATGTGACACACATAGACATTTGGCACATAAAAGAAGGTTATTAATGGAGTGTAGTAGAGATTTTGATGATTCCATGAAGGGAGTAGTAGTTCTACTCGGTGGCCAGCAAGTGGCAGTGTTGCACTGTCCGACTCTCTCAGTCTCACTGCAAACAATATATAAACCACACAAACTGTTTTACAGGGTTTAGTGAAATTCACACGCATGCTTCCAGATTGACAGTGTCACTTCTCAACTTCTCTCTGTTTATGCTGATGCTTGTTTTGTGAAATGCATTTGTTAAATTTTAATGGCAGCAAAATACTATTCAAGGAATGCAGGGAACAACACAAATAAGCTTAAATATTTATGTTTATATAGAGCTGCTGTTGCAAGTGATGTAATCTGCAGGGATATTATACAACAGGAAATCATTTCAACAAAATTCTGTTACAAGATGATCCACTGACCTGTGCACAATATCACATCATTAGGATTCAACAGGGTGGAATATGCTATAATGCACATTTTTTCTTAAACACAAGAATATACACCCATCAGGCATAACATTATGACCGTCTTCCTAATATTTTGTTGGCCCCCAGCCCTGACCCGTCGAGGCAGGGACTCCACTAGACCCCTGAAGGTGTGCTGTGGTATCTGGCACCAAGATGTAAGCAGCAGATCCTTTAAGTCCTGTAAGTTGCGAGGTGGAGCCTCCATGGATCGGACTTGTTTGTTCAGCACATCCCACAGATGCTCGATTAGATTGAGATCTGGGGAATTTGGAGGCCAAGTCAACACCTCAAACTCGTTGTTGTGCTCCTCAAACCATTCCTGAACCATTTGTGATTTGTGGCAGGAGCATTATCCTGCTGAAAGAGCCACAGCCACCAGGGAATACCGTTTCCATGAAAGGGTGCACATGGTCTGCAACAATGCTTAGGTAGGTGGTACGTGTCAAAGTAACATCCACATGGATGGCAGGACCCAAGGTTTCCCAGCAGAACATTGCCCAAAGCATCACACTGCCTCCACCGGCTTGCCTTCTTCCCATAGTGCATCCTGGTGCCATGTGTTCCCCAGGTAAGCCACGCACACGCACCCGGCCATCCACGTGATGTAAAAGAACACGTGATTCCTCAGACCAGGCCACCTTCTTCCATTGCTCTGTGGTCCAGTTCTGATGCTCACGTGCCACTGTTGGTGCTTTCGGCGGTGGACAGGGGTCAGCATGGGACCCTGACTGGTCAGCGGCTATGCAGCCCCATACGCAACAAACTGAGATGCACTGTGTATTCTGACACCTTTCTATCAGAACCAGCATTAACTTCTTGAGCAATTTGAGCTCCAGTAGCTCGTCTGTTTGATCGGACCACACGGGCCAGCCTTCGCTCCCCACGTGCATCAATGAGCCTTGGCCGCCCATGACCCTGTCGCTGGTTCTCCACTGTTCCTTCCTTGGAGCACTTTTGATAGATCCTGACCACTGCAGACCGGGAACACCCCACAAGAGCTGCAGTTTTGGAGATGCTCTGACCCAGTCGTCTAGCCATCACAATTTGTCCCTTGTCAAACTCGCTCAAATCCTTACACTTGCCCATTTTTCCTGCTTCTAACACATCAACTTTGAACACAAAATGTTCACTTGCTGCCTAATATATCCCACCCACTAACAGGTTGCGTGAAGAGATCATCAGTGTAGTTCACTTCACCGGTCATAATGTTATGTCTGATCCGTATATACAACTAACAAAATAGTTACATGTAATAATACCAAGAACCCTAAAAAGTTGACAGGCTAGGCAACAGGGTGGAATACACCAATAAACATTCAAAATGTCATTAGAAATTAATTTAGTTTAAAAATAATAAAATACAGACCCTGTGGAGTGTGGACATTTATTTAAGAACAAATAATATGTTTAACTAACAAAATATGTATTTTTTGTGTTGCTGACAAACTTTTGTGTTTGTCATGCCAAAATCCATTATCATCAATTTCACTTATAATAGCGATCTGAGCTAAATAAGCCTTGTTTTCTGAACTCCAAACAGCCTTTTACTGACGCAGTGTAAGGGCCTGCAGACAAATAATTTCCCTCTCCATGCTTCTGTGTATATAAAACAACCTACACAGCTCGGGATTTATTTTAAGAATCAATTTGAATCTGACAAAATAAGAGCTCCCTTAAGTGTCAATCATTCATCAGACGGATCTGCTCTGTCTGATTTATTAGCTATTCACAAGACCTCTATTCCCTTCTGCCCGTGTGTTCCTCGCGCTCATATTTTCTCTGCAGCGGTGCAGTGATGTGTGTGTGGAGGCTCGCTCTGGCTGTGGGGCTTTGGGTGTTTGTTCACTAGAAAACAACATGACTCATCACACATTCAGCGCTCACACACACACACACACTCATGTTGGGTTTTCATGTTTTATGGGGCCTTTCCATAGACGTAATGGTTTTTATACTGTACAAACTGTACATTCTATCCCCCTACACTACCCCTACCCCTAAACGTACCCATCACACACACACACACACACACACTACCCCTACCCCTAAACCTACCCATCACACACACACACACACACACACACAAACACACACACACACACTACCCCTACCCCTAAACCTACCCATCACAGGAAACATTCTGCATTTTTACATTTTCAAAAAACATCACTTAGTATGAATTATAAGCTGTTTTCCTCATGGGGACCAAAAAGTGTCCCCACAAGGACAGGGATTTCGGATATTGCCATCTTTGCCATCACACACACACGCGCACACACACACACTAACCCTACCCCTACCCCTACCCCTAAACCTACCCATCACAGAAAACATTCTGCATTTTCACATTTTTAATAAAACATTGTTTAGTATGTTTTTAAAGCTATTTGAAATGTCCTCATAAACCACGTTTACGTTGTAATACCAGTGTAATACCCATGTCATTTATACAAATTTGTGTCCTCATAAATCACATAAACAAGCACACACACACACACACACAAGAGCATGTAAATCTCAGAAACATCTTCTCCTTTTCCATTTAGAGCTCCTTTCAAAAGAGTTTGCCTTCCTGTTTAATGAGCTCCCCGAACACAGTGCTGACACCTCATCTGGACACGCAAGCTCAGGTTACTCAACCGTCCGCACGCCCTGCCAAAAAACAAACTTATTTCACATACGCCAGCCCAGATGTGCACAGACAGAGTGCTTCAGGGTGAAAGAGAGGACATGGGTTGAATCAGAGGAGACGGTAGCCACACTGGCACGCTTTGCCAATTAAAGCGAACACGGATGACACGCTTGACTGCGGCTGTGAACCGCGGACCGCGGGATAATAGGCCTCGGCTGTAGCTCAATCGATGACACCCCGTCTCCCTTTTTCCACAACACACCTCCTATGGTCAGAGCAGAACATGTCAGTGCACACGCATAAACACAAACGACTGAACATTAACACAGAAATATCCAGCTATAGATTCATGAAGTAACCGCGTGTAGTGCAATGTTCCCTCTAATTTATTTTCTCGCTGAGCAAAACTTTTCTCTATTGGGCGGACATTTTGGTCACCTGAGCAAAAACATTCTTTATACCAGTCCTGCGGTCCGTTCTTCGTACGTCGCTAACTCAGTTAGCTGGATTTGATTGTTGACGATTTGGCATGATCTTGGATTGTTTGGTTCTTCAACGCTCATCCTGGACTTGCTGTCATAGCAACAGGTCCGGAAGCTTAAACCTGCTCGGGAGCAGCTTATTTCATGTAAACAGGATTAGATTGCACTATTTTTGATAGAATAATTATTTAATAATTTATAATATAAAGTCTTACACACATGCTGTAACGTTACTCTGAGCCGTGCATTAATTTGAGTGATGACGGATATTATGGGATGGCTTGATGCGGCACAGGAGAAGAAGAGAACTGGATAAGTTATCTAAACTTTAATTAATGCTGTCACGTAACAAATCTGCTTCAAATTGCATTAAAAATTAAATGAATTGCTAATTACAACATTGAAATAAAAACGTAAAGGGTGTACAAATACTATAAAATCGTGAATATGAATAATTGGGAATCATGTTTAAAAAAACAGTGCACATTTCATTTATCTATTATATCTTGTGTTGTTTTGGTTTTCATTTTTTAATTTGTCAAGTTTTTTTGCCAGGTGTCTTTTTTAATTATATGATGTCATTACGTTGCTGTCTTGCGACAGCCAATCGCTGCATTGCTGATCGTGGTTTGGAGTATCGATGCATCTGCCCTCTTCAGGGAACACAGGAACGTGCAGTAATCTCAGATAACTTAATCCAGATATTTTAATCCAATCCGCAAATTCATTTGAAGAACCACATTAGCCAGAGATCAGTTATCACGATTAGAAGATCTGGGATCTGTCAAATCATCTGATGTATTAAGCGAGGTACGAAGAACGGACCTCTGTACAGCGTACGGAAACACACACACTGGTTTCAACTTTAATGTGCCATTTCTATTTTATTTAACCCTTGTTGTAACTGAGATACTGAGATGCTGTCTTCTTTACCAAGAAATACTATTAAAAATCTCCCCCAGGACAGTTAAATTCCTTATAATAATATAATATAAGATGAAAAAAATTAAGCAGTTACACTGAGATGGTTTTTAACCATGAGATGTTTTTTTGCGAATGCCTCTTTTGTAATTATTTATAGTCATATACTTATAAATTACCTCAATTGTGCTGCATATGATATGCAAATATTGCTGCTAAAGGTATATTTATTATCATATTAATTTATTTATATATACATTCTAGTTTATTCACTTATTTGTAAAATTTGTTACATAGGATAGGATTGTTTGTAAAGTGGGAGATGCGCTGAATAGGATTGCATATCATTTTGTATAAATGATATATTATATCAGTTTAAATACTTCAATTTGTCTTGTTTTAAAAAAAAAAACCCAAACTGAAGTAATTAAATAGATGTAATAGCTTAATATGTTCAAGGGAATGTTTTATAGTTATCTAAACATCCCTGAAGCCCAACCCACACACACATCTATTTAAACTGACGTGTGTTACTGAGGTGTTTTGCGCTACACTTGTGGTGTGTGTGTAACTGTAAATGTCTGTTTTGATACCGTGCTGTGTCCATCATCCGTTATTTCCACCACTTAATCAAGCTCCTTCTTTAAAACATGATTTTATTTCACGTCTTAGTGTTTCACGTTGCCTCTCATATTGAGTTATTTGGACCGCAAACATGACTCTCTGCAGCTCACACGTGACATCTGTAAACCGCATTCACCGGTTCTAACACTACAGCCATACTAACTCCATAGCGGTTGAACAGTGCACTGCAATTATTTCTCAGGATCTATTGACAGAAATGCAATATAATATACATGACTATGTTTTCAGTGGTGTATAAAGACCTTACATAATGAACCGTTATGTTTTTATTACCTTAGAATGAGCCGTTTCTATCTACACACACCACGGGTCCCCAGTGTCACGGCCACGTTCTGTTTTGTTCATGGACTTTCAGTGTGTTTTCATTTGTCACATGGTCCTTTGTTCTGTTTCCCGCCACTCATCAGTTCCCATGGTTACCATTGTTAGTCTAGTTCGGTTCAGCTGTGTCTTGTTCATTTTCTCGTTTCAGTTTGCTATTTAGTTCTCCCCTTTCTCTCAGTCCGATCTCCGTTATGTATCGTTGGGTGTACCTGTCACCTTTGATTAAACTTCGATTTGCACTTGATTCCGCTTCCGTCGTCTTCCTGCCTACACCAACCCGTGAAACCCTTACAGTAAAGTCGCCATTTTGCGCTGTTCTGTTTCTACAGTAGCCCTAACCGGACAAACTTCTCTACAGAGCTCTAGTCACTCTCTGCTGTCTCAGATGATGACATCTTTGTCCTGTGTCGGCCACTGTAGCTTCTCTATGTGCTTTGAAAGGGAGGGGTGAGCTTTGGGTGGCTGCAATTCACAACCTCACCACTAGATGCTGCTAAAATTCACACACTGCACCTTTAAACGACAATCAAATGGATTTCTCCCCACATTTCACGTCTGTCGTCTGCACGGCATTGTATTCTTTCAGCGTGACAAACACAGTGTTAACTTTAACTTTAACATTTACATAAATACACTTTATAAACAAAGAAAAAAGGATTGACGCCCAACACAGTAAAACAGTCGGGGCTTAAAGGGCACCTATTATGTGTTGTGTGTGTCACCTTTAAATGCAAATGAGCTGCTGCTTCCCACCCCAGAGGGCGGAGCCTTCACAGCTCGTGAACACCCAGATGAAAACTGAAACATGATATCTGTTTGTTTTGATGATCATCTCTATGGCAGAAATGCTCATGTGACATTGCAGTTCTTCATCATCATGAAATATTATCATCTGCATGCGTTTTAAAGCCTTATCACTCTCAACTTGAGCACACACACCCGACGCATGCGCACAGAGAGCTGGATGTCGTGCTTCTGTGAGTAGGCTATTAAACTAGACTAGTTCATGTGTTATTGCGATTAAACTGTCAAATGCTCATAAGGTTCACATGAAAACAGTTGGTTATGCCTGTGCACTTAAGTACAGAAATCCTGTGTGTATATTACATCTGTGTATTAAAGTGAAAGCAGTGTAATATACAGCACCTACTGCTATATCTGCTGTTAATACGAATCAAACAACAGAAGAAAAAGAGAAAATGTCTCACTGCTCTTGACTGAATGAACTTTAGTAGCTTTATTAAGAACACATTACTTACTTGAATGCTGCTGTTAATGCTCTGGCGAGGAGATAAACATGGCGGGACTGTGTACTGCTCTCTGAGGGCGGGGTCTATGCTAATAAAGCAGTGTCCATCAACACTCGTGGGCGGGACCTGTGAAATGTGACGTCACATTCCCCAGAATCTGCAAACGGCTTGTTCTGAGACACGGTTTATGATTTATGGGGATAAAAAAAATCCAGTGGGTGGATTTTTACCATTATAGGGTGGTTGTGTACACACACTGCCAACACACAATTATGTTCAAACACCTTATAAAAGTGAATTTAGCATAATAGGTGCCCTTTAAGGCGCACCGAGTAAAGGCCAAAGTATACTTCACTTTTTAAGCGTACGCGAAGGTCATAGTACAGTGTGTGTGATGCGAGTTTCGTCATCAGAAGAGTACATGCGCATAATTTGGTTGCACAAATTTGGGTTAAAACAACCCAGCATTTTTTAGAGTGTAAGATATGACTGATTGGGATATACACTCACCTAAAGGATTATTAGGAACACCTGTTCAATTTCTCATTAATGCAATTATCTAATCAACCAATCACATGGCAGTTGCTTCAATGCATTTAGGGGTGTGGTCCTGGTCAAGACAATCTCCTGAACTCCAAACTGAATGTCAGAATGGGAAAGAAAGGTGATTTAAGCAATTTTGAGCGTGGCATGGTTGTTGGTGCCAGACGGGCCGGTCTGAGTATTTCACAATCTGCTCAGTTACTGGGATTTTCACGCACAACCATTTCTAGAGTTTACAAAGAATGGTGTGAAAAGGGAAAAACATCCAGTATGCGGCAGTCCTGTGGGCGAAAATGCCTTGTTGATGCTAGAGGTCAGAGGAGAATGGGCCGACTGATTCAAGAGAAACTTTGACTGAAATAACCACTCGTTACAACCGAGGTATGCAGCAAAGCATTTGTGAAGCCACAACACGCACAACCTTGAGGCGGATGGGCTACAACAGCAGAAGACCCCACCGGGTACCACTCATCTCCACTACAAATAGGAAAAAGAGGCTACAATTTGCACGAGCTCACCAAAATTGGACAGTTGAAGACTGGAAAAATGTTGCCTGGTCTGATGAGTCTCGATTTCTGTTGAGACATTCAGATGGTAGAGTCAGAATTTGGCGTAAACAGAATGAGAACATGGATCCATCATGCCTTGTTACCACTGTGCAGGCTGGTGGTGGTGGTGTAATGGTGTGGGGGATGTTTTCTTGGCACACTTTAGGCCCCTTAGTGCCAATTGGGCATCGTTTAAATGCCACGGCCTACCTGAGCATTGTTTCTGACCATGTCCATCCCTTTATGACCACCATGTACCCATCCTCTGATGGCTACTTCCAGCAGGATAATGCACCATGTCACAAAGCTCGAATCATTTCAAATTGGTTTCTTGAACATGACAATGAGTTCACTGTACTAAAATGGCCCCCACAGTCACCAGATCTCAACCCAATAGAGCATCTTTGGGATGTGGTGGAACGGGAGCTTCGTGCCCTGGATGTGCATCCCACAAATCTCCATCAACTGCAAGATGCTATCCTATCAATATGGGCCAACATTTCTAAAGAATGCTTTCAGCACCTTGTTGAATCAATGCCACGTAGAATTAAGGCAGTTCTGAAGGCGAAAGGGGGTCAAACACAGTATTAGTATGGTGTTCCTAATAATCCTTTAGGTGAGTGTATATATATATATATATGAGTAAAGTTTTATTCCTGCATTATAAAGTGATGTCTTGTGGTAGTGAGTTTGTGTGTGTGTGTGCACTCTAAAAAATGCCGGGTTAAAAACAACCCAAGTTGGGTTGAAAATGGACAAACCCAGCGATTGGATTAAATGTTTGCCCAACATGCTGGGTAGTTTTATTTAACTCAACTATTGTTTAAGAATGATATTAAGCTATTACATCTATTTAATTACTTCAGTTTGGTTTTTTTTTTTTTAAACAAGACAAATTGAAGTATTTAAACTGATATAATATATAATTTATACAAAATGATATGCAATCCTATTCAGCGCATCTCCCACTTTACAAACAATCCTATCCTATGTAACAAATTTTACAAATAAGTGAATAAACTAGAATGTATATATAAATAAATAAATATGATAATAAATATACCTTTAGCAGCAATATTTGCATATCATATGCAGCACAATTGAGGTAATTTATAAGTATATGACTATAAATAATTACAAAAGAGGCATTCGCAAAAAAACATCTCATGGTTAAAAACCATCTCAGTGTAACTGCTTAATTTTTTTCATCTTATATTATATTATTATAAGGAATTTAACTGTCCTGGGGGAGATTTTTAATAGTATTTCTTGGTAAAGAAGACAGCATCTCAGTATCTCAGTTACAACAAGGGTTAAATAAAATAGAAATGGCACATTAAAGTTGAAACCAGTGTGTGTGTTTCCGTACGCTGTACAGAGGTCCGTTCTTCGTACCTCGCTTAATACATCAGATGATTTGACAGATCCCAGATCTTCTAATCGTGATAACTGATCTCTGGCTAATGTGGTTCTTCAAATGAATTTGCGGATTGGATTAAAATATCTGGATTAAGTTATCTGAGATTACTGCACGTTCCTGTGTTCCCTGAAGAGGGCAGATGCATCGATACTCCAAACCACGATCAGCAATGCAGCGATTGGCTGTCGCAAGACAGCAACGTAATGACATCATATAATTAAAAAAGACACCTGGCAAAAAAACTTGACAAATTAAAAAATGAAAACCACAAATTTCTGGTCCTTTGTAAGGAAACCAAAACAACACAAGATATAATAGATAAATGAAATGTGCACTGTTTTTTTAAACATGATTCCCAATTATTCATATTCACGATTTTATAGTATTTGTACACCCTTTACATTTTTATTTCAATGTTGTAATTAGCAATTCATTTAATTTTTAATGCAATTTGAAGCAGATTTGTTACGTGACAGCATTAATTAAAGTTTAGATAACTTATCCAGTTCTCTTCTTCTCCTGTGCCGCATCAAGCCATCCCATAATATCCGTCATCACTCAAATTAATGCACGGCTCAGAGTAACGTTACAGCATGTGTGTAAGACTTTATATTATAAATTATTAAATAATTATTCTATCAAAAATAGTGCAATCTAATCCTGTTTACATGAAATAAGCTGCTCCCGAGCAGGTTTAAGCTTCCGGACCTGTTGCTATGACAGCAAGTCCAGGATGAGCGTTGAAGAACCAAACAATCCAAGATCATGCCAAATCGTCAACAATCAAATCCAGCTAACTGAGTTAGCGACTTACGAAGAACGGACCGCAGGACTGGTATAAAGAATGTTTTTGCTCAGGTGACCAAAATGTCCGCCCAATTGAGAAAAGTTTTGCTCAGCGAGAAAATAAATTAGAGGGAACATTGCACTACACGCGGTTACTTCATGAATCTATAGCTGGATATTTCTGTGTTAATGTTCAGTCGTTTGTGTTTATGCGTGTGCACTGACATGTTCTGCTCTGACCATAGGAGGTGTGTTGTGGAGAAAAGGAAACGGGGTGTCATCGATTGAGCTACAGCCGAGGCCTATTATCCCGCGGTCCGCGGTTCACAGCCTTATGCTAAATTCACTTTTATAAGGTGTTTGAACATAATTGTGTGTTGGCAGTGTGTGTACACAACCACCCTATAATGGTAAAAATCCACCCACTGGATTTTTTTTATCCCCATAAATCATAAACCGTGTCTCAGAACAAGTAAAGTTTTATTCCTGCATTATAAAGTGATGTCTTGTGGTAGTGAGTTTGTGTGTGTGTGTGCACTCTAAAAAATGCCGGGTTAAAAACAACCCAAGTTGGGTTGAAAATGGACAAACCCAGCGATTGGATTAAATGTTTGCCCAACATGCTGGGTAGTTTTATTTAACTCAACTATTGTTTAAGAATTACTGCTTAAAATGAGCCCAAAATATGATGGAAATTAACATGTATTAATAAATTAACGTTATTAATTAAATAGCTTATTAATAAATGTTCACTTTTTGATTATTATTGTTGCCTCTAGTAATTATGTGTCTGATTTTGGGTTCATTTTAAGCAAGTCATTTTTAAACAATAATTGGGTTAAATAAAACATTTTCAACCCAACTTGGGTTGCTTTTAACCCAGCATTTTTATAGTGTGTGTGTCAGGGGTCATAGTGGAGAGAGATGTGTGTGTCAGTGGTGCTGGTTGACAGTCACCAGTAAGGTTGAAGCTAATCTGTGCCATCAGCTGTCTGTTCGCTGATGTCAGCACACACACACACACACACACACACACACTAATGCCTGCCTGGTGCCACACACTCCGCTGGCAATGTCAGCTTGTCAGCCCACATATGCTCGTCTGTATGGAAAGAGAGGTGAGGACACGGGCAGCCTCCGTCTTTTTCCTGTCGTCCCCCACTCTCGTCTCTCTATGCCCTAACCTCATCTCCCTCTCCCTCTTTTTATTTTTCTCTACCACCACCACTACATCAAAACATGTTTCATTCAGCCCATTTTTCAAAGCCTCTCTATTTTCTGGAAAATCTATACTATCTAATTTTACTCATTCTCCTCTTCTCTAAGAACATTTGTTCCACTGCTGGAGGATCAATATTCTGCTCGTTCTTTGTATATTTTAAATGACTGGAGAGAGCAGACTTCCTATAAAGATTCATATTGGGTCACACTTTACATTAGGTGCCTTTAACTACTTACTTGTGTCAAAAACAATAAGTACATTGTACCAAATAATTATTACGTTGTACTGTAAAACACTTTTGCTGCTATTGAGGTGGAATATGGGTAAGCCTAGGACAGGTTTGCAGTGTAATTATTATAGATGTAATTACATAAATTAATACAATTTAATACAAGTACAATGTACAACTTGAGTGATAATTCAAATAATAATTAAAAATGATTAGATATACAGTGTTGGAATGTTGGGAAAACACTCACTGAAAGTGAAATCTGTAAATCCAAAATGTAAGAATCAATAAATTATGACAAATGTACTGCAAATCATGCAATCAATAAAAAGACATTGTAGTATGATTATGAGTATTTTAAAATGCAATATAATCTAATTACAAGTATTTATTTATTTTTAATCTGATTACTTAATTCAGATGAAATATAATCAGTTTCTACCCAGCACTGCTAACTGACATTCTTTTTTGTAAGGTGATATTTGTCATTTTAAATTGTAATTAGTTAAAATACTTTCTCAAATCCCAGTTTAACATTGACTTACATTATTTTATATTTCATCACCGCTCAGGATAGTCACAGGGATTGAGATCGCACATGTTCCTGTGGTTCCATCAGCCAATCAGAACTAGGGTTGCAAAGGGGCTTAATCTGGGGAATTTTGGACATATTCCAATTTTGAAACTTAACAAGAATTTATGTATGCGAATTTATGGGAATTAATGAGAATTTATGGGAATTAATTGGAAATTTATATAAACTGTATCATATACAAGCAGAAATATAAACATTTTGTTTGGTCATGTTAGGTTTTTTTTGTTGCATATTGATATATTTTCCAATTAATTACTTCTAATTTAGTAAATATGTAAAAGAAATATATTTTTTATTGCAGCAATTGTTATGCATGTGTTATTTATTTCAGTGTCACATGATCATTCAGAAATCATTCTAATATGCTGATTTATTATCAATGTTGGAAACAGAGTCGTGCTGATTAATATGTTTTTTTGAACCTGTGATACTTTTTTTCAGGATTAAAAGAACAGCACTTATTCAAAATCTAACAATATAAGTCTTTACTATCACTTTTAACACATGCTTGCTGAATAAAAGTATTAATTTCTTTAAAAAAAGAAAGAATCACAGTTTTTTTTATCATAGGTTATAAAAAATATATGCTATGTTGCAGTTTCCAACACTGATAATAATTATTCATATTAGAATGATTAGTATATTAAGTATAAAGTATATTAAAATAGAAAACCTATTTTAAATTGTAATAATATTTCACAATATTTCGCATTTTTGATCAAATGTGCATGTGAATGAAATTGCATTAAATCTGGTTGTTTTAACCAAGATTAGTTTTTTTCAACCACATTGAAGTTCCCTGTTATAGGCTAACCTGCAATTTTGCAAATTCCTAATTTATTCCCATTAATTCCTGTTAATTCCCATATATTCCCGTTAATTCTCATGGAAAGTTTCCAACCCTAATCAGAACATGCTTTTTTTGACCAGCAAAACCCTGCAATTCAGATTCAAAATGCATTTCACCACTGATAAATATGTCAGTTCATGGCTCCTACACGTTCTTGGCATATTGTACGGGAATCTGTCATGGTAGCATAGTGTGATCTGACAGTTTCTTCACATACTATTATTAGAAATAGTATGCATTGTACAGTATATACTGTAGTATGCAGCACATGGTACACAGATATTCCATATTCCACACATACAGTATCCTTTGTCTAGAGTGTACAGTCCGGTGGCACATCAGATACAGCGTGACTGACCCCTGCTGGCTAAAGCACTTAGATATGGACATGCTAATATCATATCACAATACACTATCAGTGCGCCCTTTGCTGCATGAAAAGTGTTTTGTAAAAAGAGGCTCACTTTTTCTAAGATAGTACTTGACTTCCCCCAGTTGACCTGGCATATGAATGGACTGCTGGCGACTGAAAGGAAGTCTTGGCTATAATAGAATGGACCAATCAAGATATTCCAGTATGTATGTATACACAGTGAGGATCCAGAGGCTATTTCCTGTGTCTGCACACAAGATATTCTCTTCTTTTCTGTTCCTATTGCCCAGACGGGGTTTTATCTCCCTCTGTGCAGTTTGAAAACAATAAAAGAAAAGCGATGTGTCTTGTTCAGTCACTAAATAGCTGTCTCGTTTGGCCCCCTGAGGTGGCTGCACATCACTGACTGCCCCATTCATCAGCCCAACACCGCAGCCCGACCCACAACCTTCAAACTCCTCGAATAAAGAAGATAAATACCTCAGCCTGTGAGGAAGACGAGGGCAAACATGGAGAGGGAGGGTACAGAGAAAGAGAGAGTACGAGTTCTGTGGAAGGACAGATGGATGGAAGGATAGTCAAACGTATTCAACATCATGCACACATGCAGCTTGTTACATATTTAAACCTTCATTTAATTTGATTGCACATGTGAAACACAGCAGAGTCAGATCATGACATCACTCACATAAGCACCACAGCTCAACCTGACCTTGCTGACCATGAAATACTGCACCACAATCCCAACAAAAGCAATATATACATTTATAAAAGTATAAATGAGTGTTGCGGAAGCTATTTTGAAACTTAGTATCTCGAACAACTAGGTACTAGTGTCAAGCGACACTTCTGAAAAAGTAGTTAGCTTAACTCTTTTTTTTCATATATTTTTTCGTATTTCCCTATGTCAGTCAATTTTGACCGCGAAGTTAACAAGTTACCCTTTTACATGATTTTTTTGGTGTATTCACATACACTATATTGCCAAAGGTATTGGGTCACTCCTCCAAATAACTGAGTTCAGGTGTTCAATCACTTCATGGCCACAGGTGTATAAACCAAGCCCTAGGCATGCAGACGCTTCTACAAACATTTGTGAAAGAATGGGTCGCTCTCAGGAGCTCAGTGAACTCAAGCGTGGTACTGTGATAGGTTGCCACCTGTGCAAGTCCATTCCTGACATTTCCTCACTACTAAATATTCCACGCTCAACTGTTAGTGGGATTATTACAAAGGGGAAGCAACAGCAACTCAGCCACGAAGTGATAGGCCACGTAAAATCACAGAGCGGGGTCAGCGCATGCTGAGGGTCACAGTGCACAGAAGTCGCACTCAGAATACGATGGACGAGTCTGAGTTTGGCGGTTGCCAGGAGAACGGGACTTGCCTGACTGCATTGTGCCAAGTGTAAAGTTTGGTGGAGGGGGGATTATGTGGTGGGGTTGTTTTTCAGGGGTTGGGCTTGGCCCCTTAGTTCCAGTGAAAGGAACTCTTAATGCTTCAGCATACCAAGACATTTTGGACAATTTCATGCTCCCAACTTTGTGGGAACAATTTGGGTATGGCCCCTTCCTGTTCCAACATGACTGCGCTCCAGTGCACAAAGCGTCGGTCCTTAAAGACATGGATGAGCGAGTTTGGTGTGGAGGAACCTGACTGGCCTGCACAGAGTCCTGACCTCAACCCGATAGAACACCTTTGGGATGAATTAGAGCGGAGACTGCGAGCCAGGCCTTCTCGTCCAACATCAGTGCCTGACCTCACAAATGCGCTTCTAGAAGAATGGTCAAAAATTCCCATAAACACACTCCTAAACCTTGTGGAAAGCCTTCCCAGAAGAGTTGAAGCTGTTATAGCTGCAAAGGGTGGGCCAACTCCATATTAAACCCTACGGATTAAGAATGGGATGCAATTAAAGTTCATGTGCATGTAAAGGCAGGTGTCCCAAAATGTTTGGCAATATAGTGTATATATAAAATGTAACAAAACAAGAGATGTAGCATTTTTTTCACTTCTACACTACTAATTGTTAGAAAAACTTGAAACTGGGAAATCTAAGCTATTATGGTAACAACTGATTTAATAGAGGAGCTACTTTTAGTTAGTTATTCCCCATCATTGGTATGAATGCACACCTACACAATCAGGAGGCTTTCTCTGACTGAAGTGACAAAAGCTCCCTGACTGATATCTATCCTAGACAGCATCTCAGTTTAAACTGAAACAATTTAAACAGTCTAAACATGCAAGATTAGAACTGGTGTTATGAGTCTCTGGAGCAAACACATTCCCTGACTGACAGAATCTGGACCGGAACACTCTGCCAAGCCTCTGACGCCTTTGACACCAAAACTCCCCCGACCATCCACATCCTCCAGCGCTCCAAGCCAGTTAACATCAGCCCAACCAGACAAAGAAAAGGGCGGACCTGCAGATCCGTCCGTTCCTGCTGCACCAATGTACCCTGCAGACACGGGCCTATGGGTTGGCCAGCCTGACTTTAATACCATGTGGCAAAGACTGCCTCTGACAGATGTTCCCTGACACTGCCAATCCTACAGGAGCAACGCCCCATGCGTGCACGCTTGACTTTGTGATGTCATAATGACAGTGATGGTGGACGATGATGTGTGTTGTTGTTGTCATGGTAATGGATGGAGAAATAAATCAAATGAGATCTAGAGTCCTGCTGCAGTGTCATTAGGAATCGTGTCACGCGCCTACACCGAGGGCCAGCTGGAGGAATCTTAATTCCCCCTGCGTGCCTTCAAGATGGACTGGGGCTTGATGGATTGGATGGGAGAGGCGCAATGATAGGCTGATCTGCATCTGGATAGCAATGGTATTTTTTATTCACCTCACACTCTCTCACACACACGTTCTCTCGGTAAAAGAGGTTCAGTAGATAAGGTCATGTTGGTGTGTGTGTGTGTGTAAGAAAGAGAGAGACGAGAGAGGAGCGGTTTGGTAATGACCCTAGACATGTTGTACAATGCTGCATATTTCTCCTCCCGGCTGCCACTTTAACGAGTAGATAAAATGGCCTCAGCTGAATAATTAATACTCCGGCCCATTAACGAGGCATTAGAATGCTGGCTTCTTCTTATTGATTTTTCCTTGCCCGCCCACCCCTTTCTTTCTTTTTTTTTATTTTAACTTGATAGCGCTGTCTGAGCCAGGCCAGAGGTCTTGAAGGGTTGAATTGGTGGCTTTTGTCAGTTGTGTAATTATGCATGTAGACTGACTGATCTAGACAGATCTGACTGGTCATTCATACTGACAGCCAAATGCAGCGGAAAAACAAACAAACATAAGATGTCATTAATTTTCAATGAAATTTGGCGATTTCCAATGATCACCAGCAACCGTTAGCGATGCAACAAAGCTCAACATTATGTAAATTTGCAGTGACGTATGGTATCTTTACATGCACTCATGTTCATCAATCCAAATTAATCCAACATTCACCATGTTGTCATTATCATGTGACCTCCCAGTGTCAGTTGCGTCACTGCCATTCACAAATCCTCTCCTGTGGCCTCATGGGATAGTAAAGTGTCCATTGTATGCACACTTTAGAATCTCACCGGAAGTAGTCGGTCCCCCCGGTACTTTTTGCCTACATTTTTATGAGTCCTGTGAATTCGGACATACTACTCCTGTCACATACTATTTATCGCCTACTGTATAGTAGGGAAGTATGAGATTTCGGATGCATCCCAATGTGCACACAATCCATCCTAAGTAGTATGTGAGATTACAATAAGTGTGTCCCTAAGCATAGTATGTTGAAAAGAGTATGCCTGGATGGTCTATTATTTCCGGTAGATTTTCGATGTGTGGCTCCGTGCACACTATAACGGCTAATATTGTCCACAAACCATTGCGCTTTGAAGGAGGATTCGGTTCAGAACTACAAACACAAATGAAAAGTAGCAAAAAACTACAAACATGCAGGATGTGCGAGATCAATGGTTAAAAGAAGTTTGAGGCAAGCTGTAAACCATTAAGTCCAGTCCAGGTCTCCATCGTGTTTCGTTATAGAAATGCCCCATGATGTAATGTAACTTTCGATTTGTGTTGGTACACATCAATCATCAAAATGTTCTTATGCATGGTTTATGTATGAAATAAACATTACTATTTAGTATTACAAGCTGTCGTGTGACTCAGGTAATTTAAAAACAATACCCATTAGTCTAAACTTAGCTTATTTAGAGAATTATTGCTGTATTTTCCTATATGCTTACCTAAGCATTCTTCACTCTTAAAAATGCTGGGTTGTTTTTCAACCCAGATTTCAGTCTAAATGGACAAACCCAACCGTTGGGTTAAAAATGTAATTTAAAAAAATGTAACCCAACGGTTGGGTTTGACCATATTTGACCCAAATTTGAGTTGAAACAACCATGCCTTTTTATTCATCATGCTGTAATTTCGTTAGTAAATCGTGCATTTAGTGTGTTATAGTTTTCTGACAGATAGATGGTGCCAGAGAGCATTACTATTAAAACCGCATTTATTTTACTTCATTGTTCTTACTGGCAATTTAACGTGTTTTAATGGGCTTCCCTTTACTTACTTATATACGTTTCTCATGACGTGCATTTTGTTTCCTTGATGTTTTTATTCTGTTATGGTGAATTCAGGACACTTTTTGCCATTGAGATGACAGGGAAAAAGTGTCCCATTCAACCTGAATTCACCCCAATAGAAAACGAGGCGAATGCAGCGCACTATTGTTTTTCACTGAGGAGCCGAACTAGTGACTCGGCCATGCAGTGATGGTACAGCAACTGTGGCGACGGGACGTACGTCTCCATTCCCTCCTTCAGGGAACGAGGGTTACCATACGTAACAGAGACGTTCCCTTTCAGTCGGTCACGTTCGACGTACGTCGGACGTCACCGACGAATTGGGATCCCTTTGGAAAACACCACAGTTACTACCACTTCCAGCGCCCAGCGAGAGCCCTTCAGACCCCGTCTGTTCCGGGCGGGGAATTCACGCAGGGAAGTCACACTGCTGTTCCGCAAGACCCACTTCAGCAGACTATTGGATAACGCTGGGAAGCGTGCCCAGAGGGACGCTGCGGAAGCCACATCATGCCCGAAGGGAGTTACCATGTGGAGAATACACGTATGGACTGGCCGTGGGCAGTGCAACATACGGAAGTCCCAGGGGTGGCCCCGGCCAAACAGGCGGGGGAACAACACCTAACTGAGACGGCAGAGAGCTCTGCCGAGGGAAAGACACGTAGGGAGCCGTACCGTGGAAGAATACACATATGGGACCGCCGTGGGGGTCACAACATATGGAACCCAATGCATACGAGTGTTAGACCTGGCGTCGGACGCTCCGCCACATCCGACTGCCGCGGGTTGCGGAGGACTCAACAGGGTTCGCCGTTCTGGGGAACTCGACTAGAGCATATAAGCGCACGTATCCGTTCCAAAGGGAAGGGAGTGGCGCAGCAAGCCGACACTTAGAACGGGCACTTCGGTGTTACTGACTATGGGAAGCGAGCACACAGGAAGATACCGGCTCTACACGGAGGCTATAAAATCTAGCGAACGTGTTAGGTGTCGCCCAGCCCGCAGCTCTACAATATCTGTCAGCGAGGCGCCACGAGCCAACACCCAGGAAGAAGCTACACCCCTAGTGGAGTGGGCTCTTAACCCGAGCGGGCAGGGCACGTCTTGGGTTTGGTACGCCAAGACGATGGCATCCACTATCCAGTGGGCCATCCTCTGCTTGGAGACAGCCTTTCCCTTCTGCTGGCCTCCATAACAGACGAAGAGCTGTTCTGAGGTCCTGAAGCTTTGCGTTCTGTCCACGTAAGTCCGCAGAGCGCGGACTAGACAGAGAAAAGCTAGGGCTGGGTCTGCCTCCTCCGAAGGCAGCGCTTGCAGGCTCACCACCTGGTCCCGGAAGGGAGTGGTGGGAACCTTGGGCATATATCCGGGCCGGGGTCTCAGGATTACATGAGAGTTACCGGGCCCGAATTCCAGGCACGATTCGTCGACCGAAAATGCCTGCAGGTCCCCTACCCTCTTGATAGAGGCCAATGCAGTCAGGAGTACTGTCTTCAGAGACAGGATTTTTTAACTCAGCTGACTGGCTCAAAGGGCGCCCTCTGCAGTGCGGTTAGCACCAGAGTTAAGTCCCAAGAGGGTATAGAGGGAGGGCGAGGCGGATTTAGTCTCCTCGCCCTCCTCAGGAACCTGACGATCAGATCGTGCTTCCCTAGAGACTTACCACCTACCATGTCATGATTAGCGGCGATAGCGGCAACATAGACTTTGAGGGTGGAGGGAGACAGCCTTCGCTTCAACCCGTCCTGTAGGAAGGAAAGCACAGAACTGACCGAACATCTCCGGGGGTCTTCTCAGCGAGAAGAACACCAGTCGACGAACAGGTTCCACTTCAACGCATAGAGGCGCCTCGTAGAGGGAGCTCTAGCGGAAGTGATGGTGTCTACCACAGCCTGTGGTAGGCCACCTAGAACCTCCACGTCCCGTCCAGGGACCAGACATGGAGTTTCCAGAGGTCCGGACGCGGGTGCCATAGGGTGCCCCGTCTCTGAGTCAGGAGGTCCTTCCTCAGAGGAATGGGCCAGGGAGGTGCTGTCGCGAGAACCAAGTCCAGTTGGGCCAATACAGAGCAACCAACAGGACTTGCTCCTTGTCCTCCCTGACCTTGCACAGAGTCTGTGCAAGAAGGCTCACTGGGGGAAACGTATACTTGCGTAGGCCCTGGGGCCAGCTGTGTGCCAGCGCATCCGAGCCGAGGGTCCCCTCGGTCAGGGAATAAAACAACTGGCAGTGGGTCGTGTCCGGGGCGGCAAACAGGTCTACCTGTGCGGTCCCGAAGCGACTCCAGATCAGCTGGACCACCTGGGGATGGAGTCTCCACTCTCCGGGGAGCACTGGCTGTCGTGAAAGCTCGTCGGCCGCACGATTGAGCAGGCCCGGAATGTGAATGGCACGAAGCGACCTCAGATGCTTCTGACTCCATAGGAGGAGATGGCAGGCGAGTTGAGACATGCGACGGGAGCGTAGACCACCCTGTTTGTTGACGAACGCAACGGCCGCAGTGTTGTCCGTACGGACCAGAACGTGCTTGCCTAGTAGCGGCGTTTTGAAGCGGCCCAGCGCAAGACGAACTGCTAACAACTCGAGGCAATTGATATGCCATTGCAGTTGAGGCCCCGTCCACAGACCCGAAACTGCAAGCCCGTTGTACGTGGCACCCCAGCCAGTGGATGAGGCATCCGTGGAGTCAACAACATGCCTGGACACTTGTTCTAGGGAAACTCCTGCCCGTAGAAACGAAGGGTCCGACCACAGGCTGAAGGTTTGGCGGCACCTCGGAGTCACGGGGACACGGAGGGATCCGCTGTGAAAAGAAACTAGATCGGGGAATAGGCGAAGGGACTCAACCCCGTTTGAGGTTAAGTCTCGACCGCGCATCTATAGCGCCGAGTGACGCGCTGGGTTGCCGTGACAACCCGCGCTGTCAGCCGGCAGCTAGACGGCACACGGCGAGCTGAACACTCAAACCCTCACGAGGAAGGCGAGAAGAACAACGCGCCGACGTGATCCCGTTCTCCTGAGAGAACATGGATCACCCACGAACGCAATCTCAACATACTTATGCGAGAGGGATCGTGGCCGTCAAAGGACAGGAAACAACCGCATCCAGAAACGCACGGGTGGAATGACGTCTTGAAAAATACGCAGTGTCACACCCGCGCTGCTCTTTTAGAAGAAATCTCTTTTAAATGTGCTGAAGCACCCAGGAACGACCGCGGCAAAACACAGGAGAATAATGCAGCCTGTGTATGCACTCACCGTTGGGAACGCCCTCACCAAACCAACAGTGCTGTAAAAACAGCAGTTTATCACTGTATCAGTGAGCTCGCGGCCGCCGCTGATCGTGCCTTCTCTCCCAGCACTCAAAGAAGCGTCTTCTCTCGTTCTCTCTCTTTCTCTCTCTGCTGAGGCAGGAACAGTCTCCTTCGTCAACACCGTGTTCGGCTCCGAAGTGAATGACAATAGTGCGCTGCATTCGCCTCCTGTTTATACCCGCAGCGCGGGGCGGAGCGCGAGATGCAAATCTCGCACGCCAATGGCCATTGGCCCGTTCTCTATATCTCGAAGCTGATAGGGGCTCCCAGAAGTGATCCCAATTCGTCAGTGATGTCCGACGTACGTCGAAAGTGACCGACTGAAAGGGAACTGGCAGTGCACCTTGCATACTGAAAACCATTCTAATTATTACTTGTTTAAATTTGGGTGTTTTTAAGAATGCACTGACAGGGGCCCCTTCACAAAGTTTTGCTTAGGCCCCCCAGATGTGTAGGATCGTCACTGGGTTTCAGTAACAAATAATCAACATTTAACCTGAAAAATATTTATTTATTGTTATCCGTGTTATATTTTATATGCAACAACGATGTGGACGTTTATAAAGATCCATTAGGCCATTTACTTTTAAATGCATCATTATGCAAACACATGAGGAGAGTCTCTGCATGAAAGGCCCACAACTGACAGATCTTCTTTTCTCTCCAATATGGTAGGAAATTAATGTGGAGGATTTTAACTGTGACAAGATGATTGACAGGCCAGTTTACAGTGACAGGATGCATGTAAATATGCGACAGAGCGTCCATTAAAGACGCAATTTAATGACTTTTTAATGTCCCAAAGCTTGCCTACTCTTTTACAAAAAGATTACATACTTTTAGGGTGTAGTATAAGTAGGCGAATTGGGACGCAGCACAAGTCTTCAAGAGTACTAGAAAGTTATAGTCAGATGAGTTTGATCAAAGATTATAGATAGAGAAAGACGGTTCTCTCCTATTACTCATGAACGGGAGAATAGTCCCGCCTTCTAAAGTAAAAGAGCCACACGTTGATTGGTAAAGTCATTGCGTCACTGCAGCTGCCGTTAGAAGCTCCGGTTACCATAGAAACCTGAGACTCATGCTTAGGACTGCAAATGCGCATTGGCTCATTTAGCCTGAAAAAAAAGCTTTTTTAATGCTATTTAAGCATAAGAAACGTCTCGGTTACATATGTAACCCTCATTCCCTGAAGGAAGGGAACGGAGATGTTACGTCAGTTACTGACAGAATGGGGGTTTCGCTTAGAAGCCAATCGCCTTCGAGATCTACAAAACAAGCCAATGGTGTGAAAATGTCATGGGTCTGTGGAATTTGCATAGCGCAACTCCGGGTTGCCCAACGGGGGAACCATGCACATGGAGGCAACTAGCCTAACACGAGGGCTGACCAACCGGGCATGCACTCTGGTGTCAGCGTCAACAGTGCTGGAGGAACTCAGGGCTTACTGAGAAACTCACCTGAGTGAATATGTGCACGCATCCAGTCCATGGAGGGGAATGGCGCAGCAAGCGATGACACCTGAGCCTGTCGAGTTACTGCGAGTACACGAGAGGAAACAGGCTCTACACGGAGATTATAGAATCTCGCAAAAGTGTTGGGTGTCGCCCAGCCTGCAGCTCTGCAAATGTCTTTTAGCGAGGCACCATGCGCTAAAGCCCAAGAGGAGGCTACACTCCTAGTGGAGTGTGCCTTAACCCCTAGGGGGCATGGCAGGCCCTGAACCTGATATGCCAGGACAATGGTGTCCACTATCCAGTGAGACAACCTCTGCTTGGAGAGAGCCTTCCCTTTCTGCTGCCCTCCGTAACAGACAAAGAGCTGGTCTGAGGTCCTGAAACACTGCGTCCGGTCCGGTTCTCGGGGACTCTCGAGGGAGGCAGCACAGCCGAATCCTCATCTCTGGATGAATCCAGCCCACCCTGTGATGCGGCGATCGACATGGCGTCGTCCACAGCTGGGCCCAGGATGGGAAACACCAGCGGCTTCATCCGGCAACACCACGGGTTGCAATGTGCTAGAGGGGGGTGTGGCCCGAAGAATATTCGTCGGGTTGGTCCACACCGTGACCCTCAGATCACCCTGACCACCAACCAAAGTATCGCCTCTCGTGGAGGGGATAGATTGGGGTGTGGTAGAGGGGACCCTCCCTCCTAGACGGAGATCATGGAGTCTCGATCGCAACACTGCGATGGTCATGTTCCCGCAGTGGGAACATGACTCATCCATGAACGCGCGCTGGGCGTGCACGAGGCTAAAGCACGCCAAACAGCGATCATGCCCGTCAGACAGACTAACCAGCCTGACTGCACCCAGAAACACATGGGCGAGACTTCTTGAAAAAGATGTACCACATGTAGCTCTTTAAGAGAGGCGCCCAGGAAGAACACACACACTGTGCTGGATCACTGCACAGATCAGACAGGAATGCGGGACTCGCTGGAACGTGCCGTAACACAGACACTCTGGAGAGACGCTCGTCTTGAAGTGTAGAAAGCTCAGGAAGGCAAGGGAACACTCGGCTCCGAAGCAGAAACATAATGCGAGAGTGCCGCGCAGCTCCTTTTAGGAGTTGCGCTATGCAAATTCTGCAGACCCATGGCATTCTCATGCCATTGGCTCGTTTTGTAGATCTCAAAGGCGATTGGCTTCTAAGCGAACTAACTAACTGTTATAACTAACTGACGTAACTCGTAGTGTACTGACTGAAAGGGAAACACATTTATGGGACAGTTCATGTCAGATTTTCTAGCTGAATTGTAATATGTTTTTTAATTGTGAGTTTGGCAAGCAGTTTTTGAGATTCCAGGATTCCCCCATTCAAACAGGTAGGACTTGGTCTTGTCAAGTCAAGTCAAATTTATTTATATAGCGCTTTTTACAATGCAGATTGTTTCAAAGCAGCTTCACAGTGTTAAACAGGAAAATAATGAACAGAATTTGATTCGGCTGTACAGCCGCTCTGGAGAAAACGGTGATGTCATCTAGCTAATTTCAATTATCATATATATTCAAGTAATGTAGTTGACATAGTTAATTTAGTTTAGTAATTCAATTTATTTGGATATTTATTTGAAAATTTAGTGTCCGCAACTGAGCAAGCCAGAGGCGACAGTGGCAAGGAACCAAAACTCCATCAGGTGGCATAATGGAGAAAAATAAACATTGGGAGAAACCAGGCTCAGTCGGGGTGCCAGTTCTCCTCTGGCCAATTAACAAACAGTGTATGATTATTATTTTGGCAGCCTTACAGGTCAGAAGTAATATTACATCGGGATATTTGAAAGATCGGCGGCATCACGCCGGAGACGGGTTTATTGAGGATGGCGTGTCGATTAAACAATTATTAAATAGGAATATTCGAAATATCAAACAGAGAGACTAATATTAGCGTAGATGCCATTCTTCTGATGATGTAACGAGTACATCAGGTGTTATGGGAAGTGTTCCCGGTCCGGCTGACCTAGTTAATGCAGCCTAACAATCATTTAATTGATTTGAATAAAATATAAATAAAAAATGTTCTATGTGTATGCCATAGTAAAGAGATGTGTTTTTATTCTGGATTTAAACTGACAGAGTGTGTCTGCTTCCCGAACAATGCTAGGAAGGCTGTTTCAGAGTTTTGTTTTGAGACCGCAATAGACGTGATGGAGTATAATGCGTTAAGAGCTCGCTCAAGTACTGGGGAGCTAAACCATTTAGTGCTTTGTAAGTAATTAGCAAGATTTTAAAATGTATGCAATGTTTATCTTGTATGCCCGAAATAGCTGCCCGGAGGCGTTGCAAATATGGCCGCCGAGTGAACAGACTTTTCTTGATAGGGACTTTGGTTTGATCAAGGTTGGCGCTCTGCAGGTAAGTGGATCTCAAGGGCCAGAGTTTACATTTTACATTTACATGTGCATTGCATCTATTCTGAACAAAAGTTCATTGCATGCAGCATTCAGAAGTGGAGAAATCCATCATAAGACTGTCACCAGTTTACATGGCTCAGTCTGAAGCATTTACATGAAGACCTTTCAGTCTGATTGAGCAGCATTTGTTTGCTTAGGATAGTGTACTGAATGAAACATTGCATTAATGTTTGACTTAATCCAATTCTTACTTTGGACCATTGGGATTGGATCGTAAACCAGTTGGGAAAATGTTGCTCAAAAGTCAACCTGACTTTTTTTCTGGACAATTATGTTTGATCCAAGTTGGACATTTCCTGAATCATCATCAGCACCCTATCCCTAACTCAAACCTACTGTTAAACTTAGAGGAATATTATAGATTGATAAGAATGTTGAAGATCCTAGGCTAACCAAACCAATCCCCCAAATCTGATTGAATCCTTGTCTCATGCTGAGAGTGAAATCTCTCTGCTCCAAAATCTTGCTCCATATTGCTGGTGATTTTGTCGTATGACATTTTACATTTATTCAGTGAAAATACTTGATGCTGGAAACTTGTTAAAGGGTAAAAAAAAAAAAAATGTCATTCCAAACCCATAAGACTTTGGTTCATCTTCAAAACACAAATTAAGAAACGGTGAGATATCTGTCCCTCCATTGAAAGCACAGGTAACCAAAACTTGGAAGATCTAAAAAGGGCATGAAAAATGAATCCATACGAATCGAGTGGTTTAATCCATATCTTTAGGCATTTATTCACTTTCTCGATTCATTTAACTTCACCTTTATGACCTTTTTGGATCTTCCAAGTTTTGATGACCTGGACATTCAATAGAGGGATATAAACCTCTCAGGCTTCATTAAATATATCTTAATATCGTAACCAAAGTCTTTTGGGCTTGAAACAGCATGAGGGTGAGTAGGTGATGATTTTTGGGTGAACTTACCTTTTCAAACCCCAAAGTTTTGATTCAAACGTGGAGGAAGACTTTCACAAGTTATTTTGTAACAGACCCATTATTTGACTGGTAACTGACTCTGGCCTAACCTGTAAGACCAAAGCAAAGTCAGATCCTTAGGTCATAGAGCCCCACACAAAATCAATTCATATCTGGAGAGAAAGGAACAGAGGTCAATGTATTGATATCAATACCACACTTCATCTGACAGGTACTCGCCCTCATCCAAACATGGACACTCACAAGAGGAAGAGCGGGTATAAAATGCTGAGTAAGGAAGGATAAAAAGTGTGTAAGAGAGATGAAGGAGATAAATATTACCAGTGCAGGTTGTTGAGCAGGGCAACTAGTCGATAATGAATGTGTCCCATTACAGAGCGGGAATAAGAGACTTCTGCTGACACCAGCATCTCCTGCGCATCCGATAATCTTACAATCAAACGCACACACACACACACACCCACACACACAAACAAACACATACACACACACACACACACACACACACACACTTCTATAACATTTCATGCAACGTGCAGATGAATGCAAAGAATTTCCAAGAGCATTGCCAAACGGTTAAATAATGAATCAACTTTTCAAGATTCATAGATTTATGATTTAGGTTAACCTATCATTTCCCTCTTTTTTTAGTGGTAGTTAATGGCTAGGGTGGGGGTTACTGCCAATGGCCGGTCTGGCAAAAAGTTAGTTTTAGGCCTAAGGTTAGTTGTAACCCCCCACCCCTATATGCGAGATATAAAGTCAGAATTGAGTGATATAAAGTCAGAATTGTGAGATATAAACTCAGAATTGTGAGATATAAAGTCAGAATTGAGTGATATAAAGTCAGAATTGAGTGATATAAAGTCAGAATTGAGTGATATAAAGTCAGAATTGAGTGATATAAAGTCAGAATTGAGTGATATAAAGTCAGAATTGAGTGATATAAAGTCAGAATTGTGAGATATAAAGTCAGAATTGAGTGATATAAAGTCAGAATTGAGTGATATAAAGTCAGAATTGAGTGATATAAAGTCAGAATTGAGTGATATAAAGTCAGAATTGTGTGATATAAAGTCAGAATTGAGTGATATAAAGTCAGAATTGAGAGATATAAAGTCAGAATTGTGAGATATAAAGTCGGAATTGCGAGATATAAAGTCAGAATTGAGAGATATAAAGTCGGAATTGCGAGATATAAAGTCAGAATTGAGAGATATAAAGTCAGAATTGAGTGATATAAAGTCAGAATTGGGAGATATAAAGTCAGAATTGAGAGATATAAAGTCAGAATTGTGTGATATAAAGTCAGAATTGAGTGATATAAAGTCAGAATTGAGTGATATAAAGTCAGAATTGAGTGATATAAAGTCAGAATTGAGTGATATAAAGTCAGAATTGAGTGATATAAAGTCAGAATTGAGAGATATAAAGTCAGGATTGAGAGATATAAATTCGGAATTGCGAGAACAGCTCACTGTCACCGAACACGTCATTGATTGATGATATAAAACTCCGGACAAGTTTTCTTGCGTGCGTCCGTTTTAACGCGTCTTGACTATCGTACAGTCTGACATTAATGACATCATACAGTGTGTCATAGCTTACAGGGGGGATCATGTTCGTACAGTCTGACAAGGAACAATTATAAAGGACTATTATAAATCGCACAGTGTGCACCCGGCTTAAGACATAACCGACTATGTTTACTAGGATACTCGCTATTTTTTTTTACATAATGTTGTGTGAATTTGTCCACTCAAGTGCAAGAAGACCTGAAAGAGAGCTCAGTTCAATATTCACGCACTCGTGAGCTTTGGTTGTTTAAACTTTGCGCACAGCTCGCTAGTAACGGAATGGGCTCCCTTCCGCGTCTTCTTGCACTTGAATATTTAATTTGTCATGGCTTGAACTTTTGTGATGATGCAACGCTGCCTGTCAACTGTCCCGAGCGCTGTTCATGTTTGTTCACATTCATGCATTGTTAGAACAACTGGCTTGTGACAGCAGAAGTTTTATACACTGATTTTTACTCACATTTGCCGCATGGCGAGTGTTAATTTTAGGCCCTGGTTTTGCAGTCAGGGTCAGGACTAACATGCTGATCACACCTTTTCTGTGTATTTACAGCTCTTTGTTAATACAGTATCCCTGGTGAGATGTGTGGATTGGCAGACTGCCTTGAATGACGGCCAGGTGTTTTACAGTATCTATGAGTCTGATCATCCATCAAAGCGATCGATCACAATCCCAGTGGTTTTATTAATGATCCTGTCAGCTGGCGCGCCCCGCGCTGCCCGTAGTTGTCCAGGATGATAGATCTTTAGTCCATCGGCCTGTTATTTATTCTCCCATGACCTTGTCCATATCTATTGTTGAGCGCACCACATTATGAGTGCTGGGACATGATAATTCAATGTTCATCTTACCGTTTTCAAAAATGTTGAGCTGGAGTGTCAGATCATTAATATAATATGTTTCAATATGGAAGAAAAGATCTGAAGTTTTTTCTGCAATGTTTTTAGGGCATCAATATCACATGGTGATACTTTTTTAATTATAGTCATATACTATTGTTATATTAAGTGTAAAATACTCAGTGTATAATTAGATTATCTTGTGGAAGTAATAGTAAGTATGATGTACAAACAAATAACGCATATATATTAAAAAAAACAATTATTTAACCACAAATACAATTTAAAATCTCTCTCTGCCAAATAACAAGCATCTACAAAGTGTGTGTTCACACTAGTAGTATATGATTGTATATAATCCATTGGATCCTCAAACTGTCAGTCAAACCTCATAACTCCGCCCACCTCTATCGTGAGTTTGCGGTGAGTTTGCGGTGTCTCTGCTTGTTTGCAATGCAATAGTAAATAAAGAACTGGTTGTTTGAGTAAGTAAGCGTTTTCTTCACTCAAGAAACACTATATATAAAGGCTAATGTGGTAACACTTTACAATAAGGTTCATTAGTTAACATGAACTAATAATGAACTGCACTTATAAAGCATTTATTTATCTTTGTTAATGTTAATTTCAGCATTTACTAATACTTTGTTAAAATCTTGTTAACATTAGTTAATGCACTGTGAACTAACATGAACAAACCATGAACAGCTGTATTTTTATTAACTAACATTAACAAAGATTAATAAATAAAGTAACAAATGTTAGTTAATACATTAACTAATGTTAACTAATGAAACCTTATTGTAAAGTGTTACCGCTAATGTTTTATGACAGTAGATAAAATAGAGACCCACCTGATCTCAGGGGAAAACGTCACTAAGTTAGAGGAGGTGGCGATTTCGTATGAATTAGTACGATGTGAATCATACAATAATGTATGAATATTAGAAAAAAGCAGTGGTGGGCCATCAGCTTTTCTCTTGGTTGCTGCTTCCAGTAGTGTTTGTTTATGTTAGAGCTTTTATCCAATCATATTTCAGCCATCATGTGTTGCCAGGGTCAATCTGCCTTGAGGCCTTCAGAATCAATAGTGCTGGCGCCTCTAGCTTAAAATAAATGGCAATGAAACTGTGCGCTTTAACCAATAAGATAATACATCAGATTTAATCAGCCAATCAGATTTCGAGTTGGCGACACTGGGGCCAACTAGCAGGCGTCTGCATTTTCACGTCCTTTGATTGGATGGTCAGAGAGCATACTATATTAACTAGTAGTCCCTGGCTGAATCCGAAATTGCCCCCTAAACCCTCATTCACTATTCCCTACGTTAGTCCACTAATATAGTAAATGAAAGTTAATGAAAACAAGTGAGTGAATTCGGACAGCCGTTGAGTGTACATCGGCTGTACACTCGTTATTGCAGTGCATTGTGGGATTGAATGAGTGCACTCAATAACGTCCACTATGGTTTCTACTATGTTTTAAAAAAAAAAAAAATGTATGTGGGTTTAAATATTTTTTAATGAAAAACACTGTATTATCATTGGACCTCACCTGAAAGAAATTGGTCATACTTTTGATTGTTCAAAACAGTTGGTAAGCTTTTTTTTCAAGAACGATTTATTCCTTTGCATTTTCTTTCCTTAGAATTTGCACAAAAAACACACACTTTGCCTTAATTTCAAATCCACGGGAAAACCGTAATTGCTGGGTTTTCCCGGTCGGAGAACTCTACTACAAAAATGCACGGAAAACCCGGAGTGGATGACTCTGTTAGAGATGATGTATGTGGCACTGCTGTGGTGCCCTGTTATACTGCATTTCTGTATAATATTGATGGTTTCTATAGCCGTGGCGTTATAATGATTTTATTAAGAGGTGGGTTAATTCAAGTAGGACACCACTGAAGACCTAGGGGTGAAATGCACGGCCCGCCACTGGAAAAAAGTTAGCATGAAAGTCCACCTCCTAAACAAATAAAAACTTACAGTTAGTCACCAATTTTTCAAAACGTAAAATAGTTGCAAATTGGCATGAGATTGTGTTGGCAAGACAAAGCAGAACGTGTAAAATGAAGTAAACATGAGCCCAAACTAAACTAGATGAGTAAAGTTAATTTGGACAAACTTTGATGTTGGCTTGACAAAGCCTTATGATAGTTTGAAAGTTTTATAAGCTTTACATTTAGTGAAGTGGAAAGAGAAAGAAAGAGAGAAAGACATTGCTAACATGAATTAATATGTTGTTAGCATGTTTTAACATGTTTTGCTAACATGTTTACATTGTTAGCATGATATAGCATGTTTTAACATCCTTCTAACATGGATTTGCATGTTACTTGCATGATTTAACATGTTGCTAGCATGAGTTAACATGTTACTAGCATGATTGAACACGTTGCTACCATGTGTTTTAACATGTTATTAGCATGAATTATCATGTCGCTAACATGAATTAGCATGTTTTAACATTTTGGTAACATGTTTACATTGTTAGCATGTTTTAGCATACTGCTGACATTAATTAGCATGTTGCTAGTATGATTTAGCTTGTTGTTAGCATAAATTAACATGTTACTAGCATGATTTGTTAGCATGAATTAGCATGTTACTAGCATGATTTAACATGTTTTAAAGTTTGTTAGCATTAATTAGCAAGTTGCTTGCATTAAGCTTTGCTAGTGATAGACGGCTTAAATACTCTATTAGTATTATTGTACAAAAGTTTTGACCCCCTGATTGAGATTTTTCGCAGTTTTGATTGTATGTTGAACAAAAATCGTAAGTTGTACCTGATTGAATTATGTTTTTATACTTCATTTTTAGCTGCTGCCACATTCTTTTTTTTGCCTGTGGGATACCATGAAAATGAACATTAGTTCAATAACTTACCGTTCTGTCAGTTTTCACCTCTAATATTATAACAGTGATTAAGAATTAAACATACAATTGACCCGTATGTATGCGGACGTCTTTTTGTCGGGTGCTGTTCGTAATTTCGGAGCTCAACTGATCATGGCTTTTCATAGTTAGCTCAGAGTCAACATACTCAGAGTTGATTGAACTAACTCAATTCAGCTGTTCTGAAACCCAAAACTCTCAGTTTCCTATCTCAGGGTAAGTCAACTCAGAGTTCAAGTTTTAACTGAGTTGGTTGAACCTCCTTATTGAAGAGGGGTATCCAGAGGGGTATTCCAGAAAGCAAGGTTAACTTACCGTCACATATACCCTGAACTCTCGGTTGATTAACCCAAACCTTGCTTAATCGTGGTATGCTGGTTCCAAAAATGGGTCCGGGAGTAAGTTCAGACAACTCAGAGTATGTTACCGGTTAACACACAAGACATTCTCAACAGAGCGACGAATCGATGATTCATCATGGAAATAGACAAGCGCGCCATTCTACTTCCTTCTTCTTCCTTTGTTTAATGGCGATTTACATAACCTTACATTAGAGCACATCGCCACCTATTTGGTGGTTGCGAATCATTTTTTCAATCTTTTCGTTTAATAAGTATTCTTTATTCACTGAGCCCCTTTTAGGGTTAAGAATTTAATACTATTCCAGTCTTTCCACCTCAAAATTTCATGTTAGATTTAGTGTGTTACTTGCAGTTTCTTTGTAAGTATTAGTGAAAATTGAGATTTTTTGTCAGTGTACTTTAGAAGACCCCTCTAGTTTTGTGGTACTTGACTGTTTATTTCTTTGCTCGTTGTGTGTGAAAGCTGGTAATAAAATAACTGCAACAGTAACGAAGTAGAGTCCAGTCGAATGTTTCTCTTGGCCGGTCTCTCGTGGCCCCCACAGGGCCCAGGGGTCCAATAAGCATCCATCTGCAGACAGCCCACTACAACACGCTTCAGTGGACATCCATGCAAGCTAGGGTGTTTGTAAGTGTGTGTGTGTGTGTGTGTTTGTGCACTCTAGTATGTCTGACTGGAGCTGCAGACATTTTATCATTCTAGAGCCGTGGGGAGCAACCGCCCCCGCCGCGCAAATACACAAAAACAATCTTCACAAGCCCTCTCTCATCAACGCTGTCACCACAGACGATTGTCCCTCTTTTCTTCAGTTTGCTGTGCCACCTTTATAGTCTCCTGTCAGCCCATCCAGCAGTGCCACCGCGAGCCGCCAGGCACATCCATCCTCCTCCGGCAGGCCAGAGATCGATACAGCTGCTCTCTTAATCAGCTCTCTGGTGACTGCAGGCGGAGGAGGCAGTCTTTTATCCCGCTTGGTTGCCTCTGTTCATTCAACATCTATTTTACCTCCGTATCTCCTCTGATCCCCACCCTGTGCTGGTGGGGCAGAGTCTCTGTCAGTCTTTCTCTCTGGACCATGTTGTGATTCTCTCTGAGAGTCTCAGTGCTGCAGTAATTGTGCTGATTTATTATAGGGTAACTTCTGCACTGGAAGTTAATTTATACAAAGTCACAAACACTCAGAAGGAGACAGAAACTGAAGGATGCCCAGCGAGTCGCAATAGTTTTAAACTGGTTGAATAGGGGCAAAATTGTTCAGCGTACTAAAGTAAAAAAAAAGCCAAAGTAATAATATGCAAAATTATTTACAAGAAACACATTTTCTCTCAATGCAAAATGCTGAACAGTTAGTTCATGCGTTCATTACCTCAAGGCTAGATTATTGTAATGCTCTACTGGGTGGTTGCCCTGCTCGCTTAATAAATAAACTGCAGCTGGTCCAAAACGCAGCAGCTCGAGTTCTTACTAGAACCAGGAAGTGTGACCATATTAGCCCGGTTCTGTCAACACTGCACTGGCTCCGTATTAAACATCGCATACATTTAAAAATTTTGCCAATTACTTACAAAGCACTAAATGGTTTAGCTCCCCAGTACTTGAGCGAGCTCTTAACGCATTATACTCCATCACGTCTATTGCGGTCTCAAAACTCTGGCCAGTTGATAATCAACTGCAGGCAGTCGATCCGTTTCCTATTTAGCACCTAAACTCTGGAACAGTCTTCCTAGTATTGTTCGGGAAGCAGACACACTCTGAACAAACACATCTCTTTACTATGGCATACACATAGAACATTTTTAATTTATATTATTCAAATCAGTTAAATGATTGTTAGGCTGCATTAACTAGGTCAGCCAGAACCAGGAACACTTCCCATAACACCTGATGTACTCGTTACATCATCAGAAGAATGGCATCTACGCTAATGTTAGTCTCTCTGTTTATCCCGAGGTTTACTGCAGTCAGCCGGATCCGGGCCGTATCCAGATCAGATGGTGGACCTGCCCAACTCATCCCTGAAGTGTCTGCAGAGACCGTGTCAACTAGACCAAAGAAGCACCAACATGGATCTGGTAATCTGAAGGATCTGGAGAGATTCTGTATGGAGGAATGGTCTCTGATTTCTTGTCAGGTGTTCTCTAAACTCATAAGGCATTATAGGAGAAGACTCAGAGCTGTTATCTTGGAAAAAGGAGGTTGCAAAATGTATTTAATAAAAGGGTGCCAATAATTGTGGCTAACGTGTTTTGTAACGGAACTGCTCTGAGGCTTGAAGGTTGATGATCCAAACGCAGTATTTATTGAAGGGGTAATCCACAATCGTAGTCGACACAAGACACAAGACACAAGACACAAGACACAAGACAGAGCGCTCAGAATTGCAGTTGTTACACTAAACAAGACTTAACAAAGAATGACAGGGTGAACAGGCTAGATATAGGCAGAGGTAATAAGGTAAACGAGACACAGGTGTAAACAATGAGTGATGATGAGTCCGGGCAAAGGGTTATGGGTAATGTAGTCTTTGATGGAGTGACAGTCCGGGGTGGAGTGCCCTCTGGTGGTGATCAGGGACACTCTCACTGGTGATTGTTTTGGAGAAAAGCTTTTATTTCATAATGTGATTTACCCCCCACTTTCAATTCTTTTACTTCAATGAAAGGTTAGATTTTTGTGATTTTTGAGTAAAAGATCAAAAGGATAAAAAAATGCAGATTTATTTTTTACAGCCATATTTGATCATATTTATCAGGGGTGCCAATAATTCTGACCACAACTGTATATTTAAACTGTACTTGCAGATATTATTATAATATTAAAGAAATAAATGGCCACTTGAGTGTACTTAAAAAGTACTTTCTTAACACACTTAAGAGCACTTTTAAAAAGTACATTTTTAATAATTGATTTAATAAGCTTTTTTTGCTTTATAGAAGTACACTGATTTTGATGTGTTGACTATCACACTAAAGCACATGTTAAGTATTTGATTTTAATTTTAACTGGGGTGTGTTACTCAAAGTTACGTTTAAATGATTGGTTAGCTTTAGTTTCTAAAGCACACTCTATGGAGAGGATAACATGAAATTAAGAGCAAAAGTATACATTATGGGCACCTCTAAAATGTATTATGGGCACCTCTACTTATTGGTTATTGCTCTAATTGTGTGTTTTTTATGTGTTGGTGGTGGGTATTATCACAAAAGGAAAAAAAAAGTATAAGGAAAAATAAGGAATAAATATTGGCATAAAATATTATGTCTTTAAAGGAAATATCCTTTTGTATAGTTGTACTAAATGTGTTTAAACGGAAAGATAAGTAAATATATTTTAAATGTAAATAGCAACTTCATCATTACAAATGTGTAATTGCATGACACAAGTTTTAACAGAAATTGCAATAAAGTATATTTTAGATGTATATATCATCAGTGCTTGTCAGTACACTTTACCCATTTTTCAAAGACAATAGAAGTAATTATGAAATTACATATAAAGATATGCTTAAGTTGGTCAAAAAGCACTCTTCAACAGTTCAACTAATTGCATTTAATATAAATTATAATGCAACTTCATACAAATAACATACAATTAAGTGTCTGAAAATAATACATGCACGTCACACTTAATTATATTAAGTGTGACATAATTATAGATAATTATAATTTCTGTATTATTTTTTCACAAGGGAATGTCTACTGAATTTCGAAGGTTTCATGCCACTTGTGTTTGGAACAAAATCACATAATGTTGTTTAAGGACTAGGCTGCCTAATTTTGCTGCCACCAAAGTAACCGATGAATATGAATTGCAAAACACAGTAGAATTAGGATGTACAGGTTTTGATATCAAAAAGCTGAAAATCCCTGTTTATTTTGCTATCCTAAATACACCAATCAGGCATAACATTATGACCAGGTGAAGTGAATAGCACTGATTATCTCTTCATCACGGCTCCTGTTAGTGGGTGGGATATATTAGGCAGCAAGTGAACATTTTGTCCTCAAAGTTAGAAGCAGGAAAAATGGGCAAGCGTAAGGAATTTTGAGCGAGTTTGACAAGGGCCAAATTGTGATGGCTAGACGACTGGGTCAGAGCATCTCCAAAACTGCAGCTCTTGTGGGGTGTTCCCGGTCTGCAGTGGTCAGGATCTATCAAAAGTGCTCCAAGGAAGGAACAGTGGAGAACCGGCGACAGGGTCATGGGCGGCCAAGGCTCATTGATGCACGTGGGGAGCGAAGGCTGGCCCGTGTGGCCCAAATTCCCCAGATCTCAATCCAATCGAGCATCTGTGAGATGTGCTGAACAAACATAATCTGATCCGGGACGCCATTAAAATAAACCATCCACTTGTTTCTGATGCTGGGACGCATCCAGTGCAGTCAAACGTTAGCCGTTAAGTGACTGAACGCCACTGGGCGGGGCCTATGCTGCGATGATGTATAACTATTGCTCTGGAGGCGGGCATATGTAAATGTATTTGCCTGTGTGACGCCACAGATCCTGCAATATCAAAACAAGATTAAAAGCTCACCTGAGATTCATAGGATAAGACAGTAAGGGAACTCCTCTAACAGCGATTTGTCAAGAAACCACTACATTTGTTCTCTCACAAACCAATACAATAGCCTTATCTGTGGATTTACTATCAGTGAGAGAAGCGAGGACACATCTGTGCCGTAATCACTGCCTTCTCCACAAGCCCACACTACCTTTAGCCTGACCGCACACCTGTGTACACACAGCTGCACACGCACTCACATGCACGCACTCACACTCATACACAAACACACACACTCTCACTCACTCACGCACTCACTCACGCACTCACACAGGCACTCACTCACGCACACACGCACGCACACTCACGCACACATTTAATTTCTTCATTTTAAATACACAGTTTATTACCACGGTCTTATGTGTACACACAGCTGCACACACACGCACTCACACGCATGCACTCACGCACGCACTCACGCACTCACATGCGTGCACTCACACACACTCACACACAGACACGCACGCAAACACTTGATATCACATGAAAAGAACATCACTGATCAAAATAAATTAGTTTATTTCAACATTTCATTACAAAAAATATTTTATTTCTTCATTTTAAATAGACAGTTTACCACGGTCTTATTTTAAAACATATTGTTTTTCAATTTAATTCTATTACCTGCTACGCACCACAGAATCAAGGATATTAAAAACAATACAGTGCTTTGCATTATGGGTAAGTCAAATCTTACCCATAATGCAAGACTCACGCTGCCCTCTACTGTCCAGTGAGGAGACTTCACATTCTCTTTTCATTTCAAAGATCTGATCCAGATACAATTTTCCAGTCTGAGGTTGTGACACCCATCTCTATGAAGACTGATCTCGGATCAGACATGGTTCAGTCGGAGCGAGCAGGAAAAAACTGGCGTATAAGGTCCTTCTTGTTGACCTTGCCCATCTGGTTTCTGGGCATGTTCTCCACCAGGATCAGCCCTGCGGGAATGGTGTATGGAGCCATGTGCTCTCTGAGAGGGGAAACCAAGAGAAGACCAACTTATAGACGTCATGAGAAAAAAAAAAACATGTATTTCTGCAGTCCTTTCACAACTGTTGTTTGTTAGATTGTCCCTAATGAGATCTTAAAGGAACACTCCACTATTTTTGAAAATAGGCTCATTTTCCAACTCCCCTAGAGTTAAACAGTTGAGTTTTACCATTTTCAAATCCATTCAGCCGATCTCCGGGTCTGGCGATAGCACTTTTAGCATAGCTTAGCATAGCTCATTGAATCTGATTAGACCGTTAGCATCTCGCTCAAAAATGACCAAAGACTAGAAAATCGCAACTTTTCATTTTCCGTCGGTCTTAGTATACGATGTAACTACAGAAGAGTCAAGTTTTAAATAGGAAAAATATCGAAAGTCTTTGGTCCTTTTTGAGCCATTTTGGAAAATGAGCCTATTTTCAGTGTTCCTTTAAGTAATACAGCCCATAAACATCCTAGCTAAGAAGAAATATGCACGCACTTTGTAACAAATCTTTCCCTTGTGGGTCAAATGCAATTTTTGGGGAGTTTTTTTGTTATTTTATTTACCTTTAAATTACTAGATTTTATCAATAAATAATAAATAAATAATAATTTAAGCACATTCTTTCCAATTAAATTCAAAGTAACTCACTATTTCACGCATAACCCTTTTAATTCAGCTCAAAATATCTCACATTGGGTGTCTCTGCCGACCTCTTGTGGAAAAATAATAATATAAGATGATATTTCATGCCTCTTGATGGCCTTATAGCTCTATATGGAGCGGATGAGCTGTTCCGCTGGGTCCTAAAGTCAGTTTCTCTTCTGTGTGCATTCAGATACACATGTAGACATTATTTTTTGGTAAAGTATTTTGAGCATTTGTAGGTTTTTCTATGTGTACTGAAGCATTCCTCACATTCCATTCATTCCTAAGGGGGTCAAATTGACCCGTGAGGGAGGGATTTGTTACTTTTTTTATTACAGCTACATAAACTCCTTGAATCCAGTCTTTTTTTTTGTGTATTTGTAGTTCAAGTACGACAAGAGTCCTGAGGTCTTGGACCACTCCCATAAACTCTCAATTTTTAAACATTTTTTGAAAATGAGTTTCGGGTCAAAATGACCCGAGGGAAGGATGAGAGTTATTCTTTTGTAATTGTTATTAAAATATCAGCAGAGTTTTATACTATTGCGTCAGTGTTAGCTATACAGTCAAACCAAAATCTATTCAGACACCATCAACATTTTCTCACAGTTTATTCGCTATAGTTTAGAAAATGGTACTAAAATATGACAAGAACTCAGAGTTAAACTGTGTCAGAACAAATTCATGTTGATAATGTCAGATAACTTTGATAGAAAGGGATGTAATGGATTACAATCAACCAATCGGCTGTTAGATTTAAGAACACAATTGGATAATACCAATTCAGGTCAACCAATGACCAAGCAATGCTTCATTGTGTTCAGTCTGTGGTGTCAAAGGTCACATTAGCAATTAAAGAACAAACACTGAAGCAAAACATGCTCAGCTCAAAGTGTCTGAATCATTTTGATCAATTTTACTGGTAGTCACTGTATGAAGAATTTTTCGGTATAATGTCACAGTTTACTTTATTTTGCTTTCCTCACTTACATAAATGAACTATAGTGTCCTGCACCCACTAGTGAAACATTATATCTGGTGTCTGAATCATTTTTGGTTTGACTGTAGATCTGGGTCGCTAAAGACCCGAATATGTGATATGTGATATGTGACCCGAATGATTGGTCAAACATTCATGCATTTAAGGGATGGGGCCCTGTCATACACCCGGCGCAATGTGACGGCAGGCAGTTTTTTGCTAGTTTCAGCCCAACGCAGTTCTCATGTTCACGTCCAGCTCCTCGTTGTTTAAATATCAAATGCACTGGCTCATCTGTTCACCCATGGGCGTCTGGCCTGAACACCAGGAGTTCAGGAGCATTGTTGGAGCGTTGCTATTGTGAGAAACTGAAAATGACTGCGCCATTGACCAACACAAACCTGCTCTAAAGTCAATAGCGCAGTATTTGTTGTGTTATTTAAAGGGTGTGTTAGTAATATGAGCCTATAGGCGGAGCACAACGCGCGTACACTCTGCTTATTACACACACAGGGACGCGCAGCAGCACACACACACACATTTATAAATATTAAAAATAAAAGGATTCCTCTCTGGAGAAGCGTTCAGTCTTTCCGTATGTAAATAGTGAATCCACCATGGTGCGAGCACAACTGGCTTTTAAAGGGAATAAGAGATGAGACTCTGATTGGTTTATTGCACGTTACGCCCAAAACACACCCATGACTCATTAAGAGACGAGGGACAACCCTTTTGGACCATGCGCCCAGCATTTATTCCATCGTTAAACTAGCAAAAGTGGATTTGGACACACGCTCAGATTGTTAAAGGAGTTCCAGGACCTGCCGAAGTAAAATATTGCGCATTTGGTAAATTTTGTCGCAGATGGCAAATTCATGGAAAACTAAATTATTAAGATTTTAAGCTTTACAAAATTCAACTCTGGGAGTGGAAGGAAATAAAGATGTGTCATAATTTAATCCTGCGTGTTTTATAAGGAACATGTGGTGGAAATGTCTCCAGGCAAAGTGAAGACTCTAATGACTGTGCAGATGTGAAACGTCACAAGTGAAATACACACATAAATACAAAAAATTGCATATCTTTTAGCGCAGCCGTCGTCCTCTTTGCTGGAACTTCTGTTGTATGAAACGCTGCGAGATACATGGAATTTGATTAATTCCACAAACAATGAAATCAGCGTGAAATAAAGACAAATACTAAAAGGCAGAGTGGAGTGCTGAGCTAATTAAATGTTTCACAGGACTCCACAGGCCTGGAGCCGTCTTTATCATCTTATGTGCAAAAAGATTTTTTTCTATACAAGTCCCTTCCAGCAAGGTGTCTCTCTTTTTCCTCTCACTCCTGAATATTCTGTTCTTTACTGTAACCTTGTTCTCTCTGTGTGTGTGTGTGTGTGTGTCACTTTCAGCTCATCATGTCCTGTCTTTCTATGCCTTATGACCGAGATATAGAGTGACGATTACAGAAGATGACAGCTGGAGTTACGGCGCTGGGGAGTGAGCATCTCTCTCTTTCTCTGCGTGTGTTGCTCTTTGCCGGGCTTTGCTGGAGGGGCCGGGACGGGTCAGAAGGGCTGCCGCAAAAACCACACACAGCATGGCACCAGCAGGGCACACCCCCTCACCATATGGAGCTCACACACACACACACAGACAGAGAAAAGCCCTGAGCTACTTTCTGTAAAGGGACATGCGTCTTCTGACAGTACTCGCATTAAGGCTACATTTCTATAACAAAAGTGACATTTAAAAGAGAGAGAGAATGAGTAATAAAATAAACAGGCAGTGCATCACTGCTTTTCTTTCTCTGCCTCTTCTCCCACCAAACACACATCTGTTCTTGCAGCATGCTCCTCATGAATGAATGTGTGTGTACGTGTGTGTATTGTTATTTATACAGAGGCCTCGAGTGTAATGCGTGTCCTGAGGGAACCCAACTCGACTCAACACGCCACACGCACGCTGACGCAAGCCCAAAAAACACTTCCAAACACACCGCTGTGCTCCACAATAAACTACTCGCAACAAGGCTGCCGCTGCATTTCAGCAACATTTCATCACCTGCCTATTTCTTTGAGTAAGTTCAAGTGTGTCTTGATTGACAGTAGAAAGATTCTTGTCCTGTCATATCACTTCTGACCTCTAGGGGAGCTGTAAGAGATGCAGTAGATGTACAGATGTGGCACAACCACAGAGCACATTGCATATTACACGCACAAATGGCAAGAAGTGTGCGAAATCAATTTGCCACCCCACCTTTAAAAGACTGTAGTTTCAACAGAGCAACGAATGCACCAGTGATAAATAGTAATCCTACTATGGTTACTAAAGTTGGGCTTTTAGCCAATCAGTTAGGACTACTGAAATAATCACATTTTTAATATGTATGAGCTAAGTTGCTGTTTACATGACACCGTTTTCAACTAAAAACTTTTTATGCGATTTGGCCATTTATTTACATGACAACGGCGTATTGGGTGCCAGAAACCGCAAACTTTGTTTACTGGTTTCAAAGTGCAATTTTTTGAAAACTACACTCACCTAAAGGATTATTAGGAACACCATACTAATACTGTGTTTGACCCCCTTTCGCCCACAGGACTGCCGCATACTGGATGTTTTTCCCTTTTCACACCATTCTTTGTAAACTCTAGAAATGGTTGTGTGTGAAAATCCCAGTAACTGAGCAGATTGTGAAATACTCAGACCGGCCCGTCTGGCACCAACAACCATGCCACGCTCAAAATTGCTTAAATCACCTTTCATTTCCCATTCTGACATTCAGTTTGGAGTTCAGGAGATTGTCTTGACCAGGACCACACCCCTAAATGCATTGAAGCAACTGCCATGTGATTGGTTGATTAGATAATTGCATTAATGAGAAATTGAACAGGTGTTCCTAATAATCCTTTAGGTGAGTGTATATTGTTATCGTCTCAGTGTAAACTAAAAACATGTGAATTTGTAAAAACGGTGACGTCATGCACATGCGTATTACGTGTTTAGTCTATAGGCACGTGTGTTTCTTTACAAAGTGACATTGCCATCTACTGGTCAGGCAGAAGAATACAGTGTGTTTGAGTCATTTTTCGTGGATCTGTGAGAATGGGAATTGTTTTGACAAGGCTGTCGTGTACACAAAGGAAAAAAAGATCAGTTTTTAGTACACAGTTGATGTGTAAATGTATGGTAAATGTTTTGCGTCCCCCCCCCATTCAAAATGTTTTACCAATCAGGCGAAACTGGGGTGTGGGTAAGTATTGCAAATGTGTGTTCATAGCAACTATATATGAAATTACAAAACGTATCAGATACTTAGAATTTTACCACAGCAATTATTTAAAAAATTTTCTATAAAATGTACCTTTGGACCAAAAAATAAAAAAAAAGTCCTGCTTCCAGAGGGACCAAGAGCCTAATCTATGAAATGTTACGTGAAAACCATCCTACATTTGATGTTACGATTATTTCTCCAATGTGCGTCCGTGTGTTTCAGATAAACCCATGCATCTCTTCCACATGTATAAAATGTAGAAATCGCAAATGATCTTGAAATTGTGCGAAATTTAATTGTGTGAAATCTGAATGGTTTCAGATCTCCATTTTGTAAACGCCACCTAATTAATGTTATTAACATATAACAGAGCACCAGTCAATGCCCAAATCCTTTACTTGAGAACTGCGAGCGGCAATAATTGCTTACGTTTCCAAATACCGGGACTCTCTTCCACAAGGAAAAGTGAGTACGCCTGCTCGGACCCTGACATGGCACTAAGCACTTTCCATGTCAAAGACATTTTTATGAATATGAACGTTGGCGTGGATATTAGTGTATGCACACTCTGGGCCCTATTTTAACGATCTGAGCACATGGTCTGAAGCTCACGGCGCAGGTGCACTTCGGGGCACTCTCTGCTGTCTCAGACGGCGACATTTTTGTCCTGTGTCGGCCACCGTAGCTTCTCTATGTGCTCCGAAAGGGAGGGGTAAGCTTTGGGTGGTTGCAATTCACAACCTCACCGCTAGATGTCGCTAAAATCACACACTGCACCTTTAAATAACACAAAAAATACTGCATTATTGACTTTATAATATTATATTCAGTTCCTCAAAATAGCAACGCTCCAACAATGCTCCTGAACACACCTGGTGTTCAGACCAGACGCCCATGGGTGAACAGATGCGCCAGTGCATTTGATATTTAAACAACAAGGAGCTGGACGTGAAAACGTGTCGGGCTGAAACTAGCAAAAAACACTTGTGTCGCGCCCGCCGTTGCATTGCACCGGTGTATGATAGAGCCCAGGGGTAGAAATTCAACTGAATTTGCATTAAATCTGGTTGTTTTAACCAAGATTATGCTGCAAGATGTTTTTTTCCTACTACATTTAAGTTCCCTGTTATAGGCTAACCTGCAATTTTGCAAATTTCCAGTTTATTCCCATTAATTTCAATATATTCCCGTTAATTCACATAAATTTCCATATATTCCCATTAATTCCCAGATATTCCTGTTAATTCCCATATATTCCTGTTAATTCCTATATATTCCCATTAATTCCCAGACATTCCTGTTAATTCCCATAAATAACTATATATTCCCATTAATTCCCATATATTCCCATGGAAGTTTCCAACTTTAAAAATCCCTGGAATTTTGCAACCCTAATGCTGATAGTCAAAAGTCTGCCTCAGTGAGGTTATGAGTTACCTGGCCCAGGCCTTCAGCTGTGACAGAGTCATGGTCTTCCCCTTCCTCAGCTGCACAACTGCAGTGACCTTCTGACCCCAGACGGCGTCTGGAGCACCAATCACAGCCACATCTAAAGAAAAAAAGGTGCATTTTTATTCCCTGTCCACATGTGCATGTGTGTTTGCATGAATGTGTGTGTACCTGTGATATCTGGGTGGGCTAGCAGATGTCTCTCCACATCTAGTGCGCTGATTTTGTATCCTCCGCTCTTGATGATGTCCACTGAAGTGCGGCCCAAGATCCAGTACACGCCATCTCTGTAGAGCGCGGTGTCACCTGAAAGAGCAACCCGAGCGGTCAGAGAGTCCTTCGAGTTACACATGCCTCTACACCGTTTAATGGAGGTCTGCGCCTCTATTACTCACTGAAGACTCAAGCAGTGAGGCAAACGCTTGCATAGTCTACATCCTCCCACTACAGCTGTGGAAGGGGGCAGTAATAAGAATATAAAGGTTGCATGTGTGTGTGGTTGCTGTAAGTTGTCCTCTTCTGAGCTTTAATAATAGCCTGCAGTCAGGCTCAAGATCTTCTGCTTGCAATCTTAAAAACCAATTGCACAGAGCTGCTCAGCTGGAGACTGCTTAATTACCACCCCATAACACACAAACACACTGCAGCCATCAGCCGCAGGGACAGTGCGGCACACCCTATCCAAACCAGGTGCATGTTTCCGGCATCAGGTTTCCTCGAAGAAAGCGAAACGGTGCCACAAAGTGACAAAAGCAAAGCCAATCAAAACTTATTTGATGCTTGATGTGCAGCTATGTGGAGCTGAAGGCCCTGTCCCAAATGGCACACTTCATGTTAAGTCCACAAGACCGTAAGGTGTCACGTTTGACATTTTAGGTTTCAGAAGGGTGCTCGTGCCTCCTTTGTGGACTATATGCGCCCTCGATGCACACTTTTGTCGAGCATGCACTGAGGCAAGCTCTGCTGCAGACTTCTACCCCACAGTCAAAGTGGCATTATGTCACAAAAGTGTGGACTCAGAGGAAGACGGTGAGGGATTAAGTATACTTCCACCATCCATGCGCCACGATGGTCCGCACACTGTCCGTGTGACGTAATTTTCGCCATCAGGAGTGACTGCAGATGTTCGCACACACTAACCGTGGCCGTGAGCATGGAAAGATGAGTTTGGTTGCATGTGCACTATCTAGTGTACTTTGTTTTCGAGTACTCAAGTCACTCGCACATGTGCTGTTGTATGCGCACCGTCCACGCGGTCATAAAAATTGGGCTACACATGAACGGTGTGCATACAACAGCACATATGCAAGTGACTTGAGTACTCGAAAACAAAGTACACTAGATAGTGCACATGCAACCAAACTCATCTTTCCATGCTCATGGCCAAAGAAGTATACTTTGAAAGGCTTGTGTGTGTGAACGTCTGCAGTCCCTCCAGTTGAAACTAATCCAACAAGCTCTCTCACCCTGAACACGTGCGTTCTTCTGTCATATTCTGGGCTCATCTGCTTTGCCGCACATAGTATGCTTTATTAGTATTGTGTTTACTGAGTTTGGTCTTTTACTATCACTTTCTTAGTACATTAAGCGTTTTAGAACGTCGCCATCAGGTAAAACAGACGATTAGTCACGTGGGTTTAATGTTCCCTACATCAGAATTTATTCGGCAAATGCGTTTCCATCTCCCATTATTCGCACTAACTCTTTTTCACACATGGCAAAAACCACCTCAAGCGTGCATACATTATTTTTTTGCAAATTAAGGGCTTTTGGGCGAAATTTGGCATTTCCATCACTCGTTTCTGATGCAATACTTCAAAATGCGCATAAAAACAGGGTGATGGAAACAGCTTGTGAAAACAGAGGTTTTTGAAAACAATCATGGATGTTTAGTCATGTGACACATATTGAACCAATAGACACTGCTGCTAAAATGTCACTTTGCACACTCTTCATATCACAGTCCTGCAAAGATGACATAAAATGTACTCACATTTGCTGTCCTGCGGCGAATCAGCGAATGCTGAGATATTTATTTTATGTCTTGTTCCGTCTGTATTATCTCAGTGAGCTTGTATGAGTGTGTACGAGAAACTTTTGGAAAACGCTTGAAAATGCTAGTGTGGACGGAGAGAGTTTTGAAACAAAAACGCCATTTTCAAATGAATACAGATTAATGTAGAGGTAGTCAGCAAAGCATGCAGTTCAGTCTCCATGTTATTGTTTACATGGTTGTCGACTCGAGGCTGGTATGTTACAGAGCCGTGGCGTTGAGAGAGATGTCTCTGGGCTGTGTTTCCCAAAAGCATTGAGAGCTTAAGTTGATCAATAGCTACCAACGGTCTCTACAAGGCTCACAGTGCTTTTGGGAAACGCAGCCCTGCTCTGTTATTGTCGTGTTCCTGTAGTGTAATGTGGGCAGCCATGCCTTTTGGTTCGTTTACACCGAAACGCAACCCCAGCGTTTTCAAACTAAAACAGGGTCTGCAGTGTTCGAAAATGCACTAGTGTAAACAGGGTCTTAGGGTTCCATTTGGGACAGGGCTGAAATAGGAATTAGTCCAAATGCTGAAATTAATGTGGAGTTGTGGACGTGTCTGTGAAGTCCAAGAGACAAGAGTGTGTCATTTTTGTCATTTGATGATTTAAAAGGGTGCTCACAAATTACTCCATTGGGTTCTTAATGGTGTGGTGACTACTACCCAACAGTCCATTATGTCCCAAAGTGTAGACGTTGGTTTGAGGGCATGGACACGGACATAAGTTGCATCCAAAAGTAGGTCACCATGATTTTGCCAAGTAAGACAATAAGACATTCCTGACCGAAAATGTAGTCTTAAAGGGGTCCTATAATACCCCTTTTTGCAAAATGTAAAATAAGTCTTGGATGTACCTAGAGATGTACCACAGATCATTTTTTATAGCATGTTAAAATTGTCACTTTTTGAGGGTGAGCAAAAACGAGCCGTTTTGTGTGTGTGTGTCCCTTTAAATGCAGATGGGCTGCTGCTGCCCGCCCCCTTTCTAGAAGAGGGTGGAGCTTCAAGAGCTCATGTTAGCAGCTCCGATTACCTCACGCAGATACACACTGAAAATATCAGAAACTGTTCAGCCCTTTATGTTCAACCCGGAGTCGGACAATGATGGAGAGACTCAAGAAGAAGAGACAACATGTAGAATGAGACAGGACGCTTCTGAATGGATAGTTAACGATCTTCAAGTCATTGATTAGCATATTCCTTCATGATAATCTATAAATCGCTGGTGTGGGAACTGTTGTAAGATGCAGAGCCAGAGAATATCTGCTGCATGAAGAGAGAACAGGGATAGTTTAGTTTAATTACGGTTATAACTTATGTTGTCATCTTGCTTTAAGACATGCTATTGCGTTCGCACTGTATTCCAATAAATGTGAAAGACGGATGACCGCTTGAGCGACTCCCAAATGTGCTCGACTACAACAGCTCTTCCTCTTCTCAACATGGCCTTTGTTGCGTGTTATTTTATGTATATTTTAGGGTTAGTGATGTCACTAACCTGTGAAGAAGCTCGTTGTAATCCCTAGCCGTTTGTTGTAGTCCTTAAAAAGCGATTTCTGTAAAAGAAAATATCTCCCTTTGCTTTGAACTTTGAGCGTCGTAACACTGCAGATGTTGTTTATGCTCAAACAGCAACATCACACTCACTAAAGCTAAAAAAGTCAAATCATAATCAACCACCTCTTTAACCCAATACCTACCCCTAATCCTAAATCTACCCATAAGTTATCCCTAAGATCAGAGGGAAATGATAGGCGAATAACACTGATGTAGAAGTACCTAACCCTGGTTGTAAGCCTAAACTTGACAAAAACTGTAAACTTGTCCCTCAAATCTGATTGGTTGATTGGAATGTTGTTCCAGGAACATGTTGTACTTGGTAAAATCACGTTCACCCCAAAGGTCCTAGTACAGACAAAGCTGTACCCTACCATTTAACAAAGACGACCACACCTCCCCCTGTAGCCTCATGAGAGAATAAAGAGTCCATCAGATGCACACTACAAAATCTCAGGTGAACTAGTAGGTCATCTGGGTATTTTTTTACTAATTGTTTTATGAATACCACACATTTAGACTAATTTGCCATACTTCTAAGCATACTGGCATATTCTCTAATGGGAAATTAAACCAAGCAACCGACAAAGTTGTACATGGCTTGTCTCAGTTGTTGCTGGTTAGGACAATCTCAGATTAACATCAGAGAGGGGAAATTCAGCTTTTCTGCTTTTTTCATGACATGCCTGGTTAGGACAAGGTGTTATCCTCCACTTTAACACACACCTTGATGAGAGGCCAAAGATTTCAATCTGAGTCTGAAAAGTACAAGCCATCACTAGCCAGGCTGTCTTCCAATCTCTTTAGCAGAGCGGAGACAAAGAGACTACTCATCGAGTGTTGGGGCTCAGCTGGGGCAGGACCACGAAGCCGACAGGAAATAGGTCATAGCAGGTGAGTGACTGAGTGTGAAAGAAAAGGAGGAAAGAACATTGGGCAAAGGTGTTGGATGTCCAGTGTGGATCATTATTGAGTGCTAAGCCCCAGCTGTGGCAAAGGAGAGTTGAGAAACGAGAGAGCATGTGTGTGAGCTGTGTGTAGGTTAAGGACAATATGTCATGGGTTATAGTGTGTGTGTGTGTGAGAGGGGAGGTTAAGTTAGCAGGGCAGGGGCAACTGGACATAAACTGTGACTGTTGGGAGATGAAAGACAGTTGATGAGTGAGATAGGAATCACGTCCACATGGTCAATCCATACATCATCACCTAAAAACTCACTGTCACAAACTCTAATTAGCTTCCATCCTTTATTGACGCAATGCGGTCATTCCCTTCCTATAGGGAACATCAGTATTAATAGTATACTTAAAGGGATAGTTCACCCAAAAATGACAATTCTGTCATTAATTACTCGCAAACCTGAAAGTCCTTCGTTCATCTTCAGAACACAAATGAAGTTATTTTTGATGAAATCTGAGAGCTTTCTGTCCCTCTATGGACAGGCTACACAACTACCACTTTCAAGCATCAAAGGCATCATAAAAGTAATCCATGTGACTCCAGTGGTTTAACAACAATGTTATGAAGTGACACGAGTGCTTTGTTTGCGCAAAAAAACGATTTACCACTTTATTTTCAAAATATTAATCCCTAACGCGTTCACAAGAGCACCACGACGCATGCATGTTGTGTTGACGCGAGAGCAGACGTTGTTGCGTGAATGCGCGTTGGAGATTAATATTTTGTAAATAAAGTAAAATAAAAATAAAATTAATTGTAAATAAAATAAATACCGTATTGTTCCTGATTATAAGACAACGCCCCCCCTTTTTCAAGATGTACCTTTTGGAAAAAAGCTTTTGGTTAAAGCTGTAGTCCGTTAAAACTGGGTTAAAAATGATCCAAAATAAATTTGAGCAAGTACATAACCACCCAGTGTTCAGAACTATCTGCTCGATTTACAACGGTAAGCTTGTAATAATGTTTTTAATTCCAGTGGTACTGGTGGATTTCCGCGGGAAATTTGAGCACGTCTTTGCGTCATTAAAGAAGGTGTCCCGGCTAGTAGGCTATATTGCATGTGAGGATGTTGGAGGTGGAGATTTATAGCCTTTTCTCACAGCACTTGATATAATCAAACTTATCAATTTGATGGCGGATCCAGAAAGGTTCAAACGACAATCACCAGTGACAACTGGAGATTCACCCGTTGTAAAATGCAAAAGACTTCGGAGCCACTTTCGGAGTGGCTACAGAAAAACAGAGACTGCACCGGCCTATACGAAAACAAGGATAAAAAGGGCTTTTGAAAGATGGTGTGAACTCCGTGTTTTGAAGGAGTTCAAAACGGACGCAGAGACTGCTTTTTTTCTGCTGGACAGGTTAGACATTTCAATGGTTCAATTATGTAACAGTAGCACACTTGTTCACTTAATTCATACAGTTGTGCCTTTCTCGTTTTGCTATGTGCATCATGGTAAATATCAGTTATTTTGTGCCAGCTGAGAGGGAGCAATTCACCTCCACTCCACATTAATTTGTTGGTATATGACAATTAGAAATTAGACACAAAAATGGAAACTGAACTACGGGTAGCCCTAATATTTACATTATATTATATATACAATATTTAATATTCACATTAAATGTAGTCACGCAATGATGTTGTTGTTAACATTAACAGTTTGAAAACAAAGTATAACCTGCACGGTTTGATGTGATATGATAAGCGATCGTTAGATTTAATCAGTGTGATTTATTGCAATGCTTTTTTTCCCTTAGTTGGTCAGAACGAAAGTGCATGTTAGCTACTTGTTCAGATTACATTTTCCGGTGAAAATCCTTATGTTGGTCATACTTTCAAAAAGCAGAATCTGTGACTCCAAATGACAGTATCCACACCGGTGCGGTGACTGACAGCCGCACGTTCTCCTCAAAACATTGGATTCATCCGCGCTACGCCGTGCCGAGGCACAATTCACATAAAGTTGATAATTCCGCGAATAACTGCAATTGCAGATTTTGAACAGAGATGGCGACAAAGAGGAAAAACTACGGACTGCAGTATTGAAAGTATGTCAAATACTGGTAAAATGTATCTACGATTACTTCAATTTGTGTTTTTAAGTCTTACAATCACAATCTTCTAACATTACTCTGACACACCGTATTTCTTGGCACGCTCATTTAACGCAAATTTGGCGCCACCTATTGTTGCGTGTGTATTATTGACATGTAAAAGTCTAGACCCTGAATATAAGACAAACCCGTTTTTTTCAGATGTATTTCTAAGGAAAAAAAAGTCTTATATTCAGAAACAATATGGTAGTAGATTATGTTTTTTGCACAAAGCACTCGTCATTAAAAAGATCTTCATTTGTGTCTTACGGGTTTGGAACTACTTGAGGACGAGTAAATGACTGGGTGGAATATCACTTTAAGGTTCAAATCTAGGGACATATCTGGAAAACAGAGACATTTGACCATGTTCCAGTAAGTTCCCTATAACCACCCAGAACTCCTATAAACCACCTTGGCAAAACCCACAATACCCTAGCATTGCAGTGGCAAGTTTTTTTTTAGCACACTCACATTTTTCCAGAAATGTCTAGTTTCATTCATACTAGCTTCAACTCATTGAAGGTGCCAAAATAGGCAGCGGGAGTAGGGTCACTAACAATATACACTGATCAGGCATAACATTATGACAGGTGAAGTGAATAACACTGATGATCTCTTCATCACGGCTCCTGTTAGTGGGTGGGATATATTAGGCAGCAAGTGAACATTTTGTCCTCAAGGTTGATGTGTTAGAAGCAGGAAAAATGGGCAAGCGTAAGGATTTGAGCGAGTTTGACAAGGGCCAAATTGTGATGGCTAGACGACTGGGTCAGAGCATCTCCAAAACTGCAGCTCTTGTGGGGTGTTCCCGGTCTGTAGTGGTCAGGATCTATCAAAAGTGCTCCAAGGAAGGAACAGTGGAGAACCGGCGACAGGGTCATGGGCGGCCAAGGCTCATTGATGCACAAGGGGAGCGAAGGCTGGCCCGTGTGGTCCGATCAAACAGACGAGCTACTGGAGCTCAAATTGCTCAAGATGGCTTGATGTTACTTTGACACATACCACCTACCTAAGCATTGTTGCAGACCATGTACACCCTTTCTTGGAAACGGTATTCCCTGGTGGCTGTGGCTCTTCCAGCAGGATAATGCTCCTGCCACAAAGCACAAATGGTTCAGGAATGGTTTGAGGAGCACAACAACGAGTTTGAGGTGTTGACTTGGCCTCCAAATTCCCCAGATTTCAATCCAATCGAGCATCTGTGGGATGTGCTGAACAAACAAGTCCGATCCATGGAGGCCCCACCTCGCAACTTACAGGACTTAAAGGATCTGCTGCTAACATCTTGGTGCCAGATATCACAGCACACCTTCAGGGGTCTAGTGGAGTCCATGCCTCGATGGGTCAGGGCTGTTTTGGCAGCAAAAGGGGGACCAACACAATATTAGGACCAACACAATAACATAATGTTATGCCTGATCGGTGTACGTGCTAGTTGGCTGTGTTGAAGTGCGACTTTCGTCGTTGCTAATTCTTTGACGACGGTTTGGAGTGTCCAAGCCTTTTTCATGGAGCGGGTCACTTCATATATGTTAAGATATGTTAAGATCACATGGCCAACTGAGTATCAATTTAACCGCCGTTATAAAGGAATAAATAAATAATTTCTACAGTGGCATCTGTAACCTTTGCATGATGCCGTTTCCACCATGATAGGTGTCAGTATATGTTGGACATCAGTTGGCGCAACATAAACAAAGAATTATGTACATATAAAACAACCGCCTTTTCGGTAATTTTCAATAAAGCTCTAAAATGTACTACAGCGTTTCATCTTCGACTCTCTCCCCCATCCCTCTCTCTCTCTCTCTCTCTCTCTCTCTCTTGCCATCTCCAGCGAGGAGCCCGGCATCAATAGAGGGCCCATCTGTTCCCATACATCAGGCTCTTCATTTCAGTTTATTAGCTGGGATAAATCATAAATATTTCATTATACATCATGGGCGGCTGTCGCAGGGACGGCACAATTTATCAGCGCTGCCCTCTCTTGCCGCCCAGCACTGGAGCAATAAGCTTTCCAGTCTATTAAACAAGATTGATACAGTGTGTAAATTTAGATATTGGGAATTTCTTCACAGACCACTGCTCCACAGTGATAGGCTGGGGTGAGGTGAAGGAGAAGCGGGTGGGTGGAAGGAGACGAAGAGAGAGAGAGCGAGGGATGGGGGTGGTGGGGAAAAGTGGCTGGGTGTTAACAGCAGTAAGAGTGTATTTACACTCACCCCGTCCTTCTTTAAAATAACCCTAGCCGCAAACGCAAGGTGTAATTTGGTCACAGCACCGTAGCTTCCTTCTCATGGAAATGAAGCAAGAACATGTTTGACACAGGGACAGATAAGCTGTTGGTGTATGAGCTGTTGGTGTTTCATCCTCTTTAAGAATCCGTAATGCCCCTGGGGAGGGATCAAAGGTCACAGAAAGTATTAGATCCTCATGTCAAGGGTTTTCTTCTTCATGTGGATATGAATATCACTGTGTCCTAAACAGCTGCAATATGATCAAACAACAGCTGAACGCTACCTCATCCATGAAAAAAAGTTTTTGTCCTGAACCAAAACATAAACACACTGTTTAATTTCTGCAGTATTGCACTGCATATCACACACAATAGTACAGAATTTAAATGATTAAATAATAGTACATTCATTAAAATGTACTGACCACACTCATCTTTGTGGAGACCATTCATTGGCGTAATGGTTTTTATACTGTACAAACTGTATATTCTCTCCCCTTACACTAACGCTACCCATCACACACACACACACTCTCTCTCACACAAACCCTACCCAAAACCTACCCATCACACGCAGAGGCAGACGCACACACACACAAACACACACTCTCTCTCTCTCTCTCTCTCTCACACACACACAAACCCTACCCCTAAACCTACCCATCACACGCAAACACACACACACACACAAACCCTACCCCAAAACCTACCCATCACACGCAAACACACACACACACAAATCCTACCCCAAAACCTACCTATCACACACAGACACACACACACACACACACACACACACACACACACACTCTCTCTCTCTCTCTCTCTCTCTCTCTCACACACACAAATAATCCCTCTCTCTCACCCCCTACACACACTCTCTCTCACACACACACACACACGCACACACACTAAAAAAACAATAACATCTTTGAAAATGTGAGTGCACACACATGTACTGTATTCAAACATCTATTATGGGGAATCATACCACATGATATTTTACAACCTAAACTATAGCCTTTTGATAAAAATGTAACATTTTCTAATTTTGTGAAAAGAGGATCTACATTAATACTGAGGATGTACATGATTATTGTTTAATCAAAAATATCAAAAAAGCTAATCATATAAGAGGTATATCTAAATAATTGCGTGTGTGTGGATAGAATTTTTTTTATGTATTTACAAATTAATAATCACGCCTTTGGCTCACAACCCTAAATTCCTGTAAACTGCTTTGAAACTAATCAAGTGCCTCCCACCGGCTCACAAAAAATATACGCAAATGAGACGTGATTGATTTTGCATCGTTTATGACAACACAAGCATAGTTACATGCTACCATCTGAACTGCACAGACATTCACTCTAATCACACACCTAACATCAATACAGTGTTGAACGGCAAAGACCTCCGGTGCTTGATATGAGGTAAACAACGACCCACTAACTGAATGACAACTTTTCTGGATGAATAGTAAAAATGAGTAATTGTGCGAACACTAATATGAATCGCAGCATAAACGCAGTGGCAGCAAAGGCATCAGTCCACTGAAGTCACCGCAGAAGCGTTACGGCCCAGCGGCTTTCCTAATTAAAATGATAAGAAGCTTTATTGCACTAGTTCTTTTTTCCTCACTGTCTGGCTGAGGTGTTTAAGTGAACACAGCCATGTTGCATGCTAAACAAGGACGAACACATGATGCAATGAGGAGAAAGCATCCCAAAGACGGCTCGTGCATTTAAAGCCAAGTCATCCTTCACACTACTTCCATATATAGTGTCATCTCAGATGGTGAGCTGAGGTTTGGTGACAAAAGAGCACTGCTTTAATATGTGCTTGGTTCAGAATTTGGTAAAATAAGTTAAAATGCCATCAAACACATCTCTGAAAGCTCCTTGCACATGCCAACACTTAAACTAGGGATGCACGATATATCTGCCATCATATCGGTATCTGTTGATATATGTTCATTTTTAATGTTATCGGTATCGGACGATATATGTTCATTTTTAATGTTATCGTATCAGCCGATATATGTCCATTTTTAATGTTATCGGTATCGGACGATATATGTTCATTTTTAATGTTATCGGTATCGGTCAATATATATGTTCATTTTTAATGTTATCGGTATCGGCCGATATATGTCCATTTTTAATGTTATCGGTATCAGCCGATATATGTTAATTTTTAATGTTATCGGTATCGGACGATATATGTTCATTTTTAATGTTATCGGTATCGGTCGATATATGTTCATTTTTAATGTTATCGGTATCGGCCGATATATGTCCATTTTTAATGTTATCGGTATCGGACGATATATGTTCATTTTTAATGTTATCGTATCAGACGATATATGTTCATTTTTAATGTTATCGTATCAGACGATATATGTTCATTTTTAATGTTATCGGTATCGGACGATATATGTTCATTTTTAATGTTATCGTATCAGCCGATATATGTCCATTTTTAATGTTATCGGTATCGGACGATATATGTTCATTTTTAATGTTATCGGTATCGGTCGATATATGTTCATTTTTAATGTTATCGGTATCGGCCGATATATGTTCATTTTTTATGTTATCGGTATCGGACGATATATGTCCATTTTTAATGTTATCGGTATCGGTCGATATATGTTCATTTTTAATGTTATCGGTATCGGCCGATATATGTCCATTTTTAATGTTATCGTATCAGCCGATATATGTCCATTTTTTATGTTATCGGTATCGGCTGATATATGTTCATTTTTAATGTTATCGGTATCGGTCGATATATGTTCATTTTTAATGTTATCTGTATTGGACGATATATGTTCATTTTTAATGTTATCGTATCGGCCGATATATGTTCATTTTTAATGTTATCGGTATCGGCTGATATATGTTCATTTTTAATGTTATCGGTATCGGTCGATATATGTTCATTTTTAATGTTATCGTATCAGACGATATATGTTCATTTTTAATGTTATCTGTATTGGACGATATATGTTCATTTTTAATGTTATCTGTATTGGACGATATATGTCAATTTTTAATGTTATCGGTATCGGTCGATATATGTCAATTTTTAATGTTATCGGTATCGGTCGATATATGTATATCGACAAATAATGTATTACTTACTTCAGCTGAGACACTTCAGATGTGCAGTGTTCTCCATGATGGGTTTGAATTGCTTGAAATATGGAAAATACAGTTCAGAGCAACATGTGCAGCGCAAGTCTGTCATACAGGCTACATAAAATTATAATGATAACATCATCATTGTGTGCTTCGGAGACACTTTTTTTTTTTTTTACACAAATTATATAAAAATTTGGATTTAGATTTATCTACTAATATATCGGTTATCGGATTTCAAATATAAAGAATTATTGGTTATCGGTATCAGCCAAAATGTTCATATTGGTCCATCCCTAACCTAAACAAACATAAATAGGCTGTTTTGCTGGAAGCTCAGGGTGTAAACAAATACAACACAAACACATCACACACACATATGCTTGCAGGAGAAGCTGAAGGGGGGTTGACAGCTCTGGAAAGGGCAGTGTGACAGAGGCCATGTTTCACGTCCAGCACACTTACACATCAGTGAACAAACACAGCGCTCTGACAAGCTGTGAGCTCCACTGCTCCTCCTGAACATGTGTGAATGACTCTATATTCCCTGACAGCCATGAAAGCAGAGCTAAGGTGAGGAACATAGACTCTGTGCTCTTTAAAAACACACTGAATGTCGACTGGGTTTGTGACACTTGAACTGAGCTTCTGTTTGGATATTTATAGAAATTCAAAAAGTTAAAAGAAACAACACCGTAACTCTATAAAGCCTACTATAATATTTCATACATGAATCTATTCTCTTATACACAATCCTCTGTACGCCTTCTGCCCTCTGACTTTTTTTAGCAAGTAGTATACTTTAAATATGTCCCCTTTCAGGTTGTCGTTCATGTATTTTTGCAGTGAAATCTTTAATAATCTACACATTATAGACACATAAGAATAACTTTTATAGTTAATAATATTTCAAGCAAGACATTTACTGTACTGAAGGAACTAAATGACATGAAATTGCACTATCCAAACTTAAATGGTTGTAATTCATGAATGCTTTGGAGTGTAAAAACATTTTAGAAGTTTAAGTTTACTATAAAACAAATGTACTGTACTAAAAAAAAAATGTCTAATCAATAAAAGTTTGTGTTTACATAATATGTGTGTGTGTTATGTACGGTGTATAATTATTATGGATATATAAATACACATACATGCATGCATATATATTTATATATAAAAAATTTATATATTATATAAATTACATAAATATATATACAGTATATACATGCATATATTTTTTAAATATATACATGAATGAGTTTGTATTTATATATACATAATTATACACAGTACACACATATATTATGTAAACACAAACTTTTATTTTGGATGCGACTAATCGATTTGACAGCACTATTTTTTATACAAAATATATATTTAACAAAATAAATGTTACTATAAAATTACGTTAAAATCAAAGCCATATGTCTAACCAAGCTGTGTTACAATTTTGAAGTTGATATTTCAAAACGATTCTCTCTTGAAATTATAAGCTTTCGAACGATACCTAATTTATGATGATTACTAAAATATGTGATAAAAAGTTAAGGGGTTAAGTCAATTTTTATTTGTTCATCTCTCAATTATCATTGTATTGCATTGCACTAAATGTTTTAAAACTACAGAGCTTTGATCATAAAACAAAGCATTTAAATATCATCTTACTAAGGCATATGATTGCAGACATAAAGTGACGACTGATGATTATTTGCTTTTATCCTAAGCGACATACATTGCATTGCAGGCATTCATTTAATCCGTTCATGAATTCCCTGGGAATCGATGACCTTGGCGTTGCATCACGCTTTACTGTCTGAGCGACAGGAGTGCTTTCAGCGTATTTGAGCAAGATTTGTTTGTGTTTGGCAAGTACTGCAGTGCTCTTTGAGATGAAAAAGAAACAAACACATATCAGCGGTTAGATCAATGAAGGATAATGCTGAGAGTCAGCATATAAAGTGTTGTCTTCCTCCAGTATGAGCACAACTTCTGAGCTGTAGATTAAGTGTGGTATGATGGAAAGTGATCTCTGTTAAGTAACCAGATATACAGCAAACACTCACAGCTACATGAATATTAATGCAAGGATTTTAGAGCATTATAACACTTCTAGCTCCACACAGCGCCTAATGAGGACGAATAACAGACAAGCACTGACAAAACACAAATTACATTTATCTTCCTTAAAGGAGCACTCCACTTTTTTGGAAAATAGGCTCATTTCCCAACTCCCCTAGAGTTAAACAGTTGAGTTTTACCGTTTTCAAATCCATTCAGTCGATCTCCGGATCTGGCAGTAGCACTTTTAGCATAGCTTAGCATAGCTCATTGAATCTGATTAGACCGTTAGCATCTCGCTCAAAAATGACCAAACACTTTCAATATTTTTCCTATTTAAAACTTGACTCTTCTGTAGTTACATCGTGTACTAAGACCGACGGAAAATGAAAAGTTGTTATTTCTAGGCCGATATGGCTAGGAACTATATTCTCATTCCTGCGTAATAATCCAGGAGCTTTGCTGCCGTACTATGGGTGCAGCGGCGCAATGATATTACACAGCGCCTGAAAATAGTCCCCAGCACGCTCTCTGTGCAAGCAGGTTGTCACGTTGGTTATGTTGACAGAAGTTAGCCTATTTTCAGGCGCTGCGTAATATCATTGCGCTGCTGCACCCATGGTCATAAGTTGACCTCAGACAACAGTATAAAAAATAAAAAAGCCAGTTCATGACCCCTTTAAGTTTCAGCTCAAAATACCCCCAGATTATTTATTATAGCTTGTCAAATTTGCCCCGATTTGGGTGTGAGCAAAAGATGCTGCGTTTTGTGTGTGTCCCTTTAAATGCAAATTAGCTGCTGCTCACGGCCCCCTTCCAGAAGAGGGCGGATCCTTTACACAAGCTTCGGAAACAACATCAACAACAAAACAGGTGAATCTCACTCAGCCAAAATGTCAGAAATAACCAGTTGTGGAGCAGCCGTAAGGCTGAACCGGAGTCGACACAGATGAGAGACTCAGGAAGAGGTTGACACTTTTAGACGCACCTGGATGTGTGGATACATTTATGTTGAGGAGTTATGTTAATTCAACTCATTGACTAGCATGTACCATCATGTTAATCTATAAATTGCTGTATAGGTGCTCGTGTGGGAGCGTAACACGTCCGTCACCCGACTATACAATTCATAATGAATGTGCGTTTATGAATTACGCAGACGGTGAGCGTTTTCAGGATAAAACTAACGACATAGCTCCAGTCTCTGTGAATACAGTCAGAGACTATGGTAACTTTAGCCATATTAGCCGTACAGCATTCTAGAAAGCTCATTCAGAAAGGAAATCTGCAAACATTCACAGAATATAAAGTTAGAGCACGAAGCGTTGGTATTGACCCATCCTTCAGAAACAACTTTTTTGCAAATCCAGTGTTGAACTGACCCTCGTTTGTGAAGCATTCATGCGTAAAATGATTTGCACAAATATATAACATATTACAGACATTCTTCGGCACATTTCCTTCAAAAATGAAATTTAACTACGGTGTCCTCAGTGGCTCTGATGCCGTGAGTCTATGAGACTCTTATATTCGTTGGTACATCAACAACAGAACATTAGTAATGTTTTTGGCGCAGTCATTGTAATACTTGTGCGCTGATACAGCGAGTAAACAGAAATGGCGTCTCACTCAGGGGCGTGTCTATGCTAAAAGGGCCAATCATCAACAGTCATGGGCGGGGCTTCCCTACTCTTACGCAGGAGTAGAGGGAAATATGAAAAAGCTTGTTATGAGAGATTGATAATGATTGATGGGGATTATAAAAAAAGTATTGGGTGCATTTTTACCATTATAGGCTGGATGTTTACACACACTGTGTACACACATCTGTGTTCAAACACCTTATAAAAGTGAATTTTTCATAAAAGTGATGATAATAATTAATATACGAGTATAATTAGGGCTATCAACATTAACTTATTTGGAATAATAAGATTGATTAAACATTTAATAATGGCATAATAAGCAACTGTGTCCATTTTCAACATCAATATAATAGTTATGTAGATTAAAAATAGTTTTTAGTTTGTCTACATTTGATAAATTCAAAATACAATCATAGATTCCTCCTCTTCAGATGTGGGATTGTGGGTAATATTAGCAGGTAAATAGTCCTGTATACATGGATGGACTTTGAAGGTCCACCAGAAATAGAATATCATCCAAACACTATGAACTGGGATGCACTATTTCTAGTCTTGTGCCCATTGGGACACAGCTGTAGTCTTATTTTGGTAATTAATACCCGAGCGAGTGCTTTACACTTGGGTGAGTGATCTTATTTGTCTAATATGATTCAGTGAGAGGAGGCGGAATTGCTTTATGTTAATGGCACTGAATGCACAGCTCACATGTGATAACAGCTCGTCTTTAAAATATCAGAGGTTTAGATGTAAACTATATTCAGCTGTAGCATTCAAACACACAATGAAATGATTCCAGAAATTTCAGAGATTACATAATGTCTTTATTTTCTTACCCCATTGGGTTTTAGCACAAATCTAACAAACTAGATGGTGTAGAAACAATAAACTTAAAGGGACCCTATTATGCATTTTTTGGATATTACTTTTCATGAAGTGTGAAATAAAGCTGTTTGTGAATGTAAGAGGTCTGCACGGTTACAAAGATGTAAGTTATTGTCTCCCAAAAGAAAGAAATCAGATTCTGAACTGCCTGAAACGAGTCGTCAGTAATTCCAGTCTATGTAGCTTTGTAACAAATTTTAATAATTACAGCCTCTGGTCTTGATTGGCTGAACAGCGTCTCTTTGCCCTGCCCTCAATCACTGTAGCTGTATCTGAGACTGGAAGAGTTTGGTTGGTGTTGATGCTGTTTTCTGTTGCTAAAGCAAATCCACTTTGATGCACTTCCAGATGAGGACTGGTACCCTCATTGATACGGTAAACAGACGCCATCGTTACTATTGGTATAACTGTGCGGAGCTGAAATTCAGATATGGTAATAGGTGTTTCTTTTCAGATGCGTGCTGTAAGTGGTCGACCAATCACAACAGACTGGGCCATCTGACCAATCAGAGCAGAGTGGGCTCTCGGAAAGGCGGGGTTTAGAGAGAATGGATCCTTGAGAAAAGACCTTGGATGAATGTAAACCTATTGTAGGAAACCAAATTAGCAGCCTTTAAAATAGCATAATAGGGGCACTTTAACTAAAGGGGTCATGATATATTTTCCCGGAGCTTTTGGCATATAAGAGGTCATCATACTATAAGAATAGCCTGTAAGTTTCAGGACTGAAAACTCCCTTTGTTAGTCCAAAAACAGCTTTTATTGTAACCAAGCCCAGAGAACGACTCGTTGTGGAATGTCCCTATCATCGTAACTTTGGCCCCGCCCACTGGCGTGTTAGTGAGATGACGAGGAGAGATGAACAGACTAAAAATAACATTACCTTCCAAAGGATCCTAATTCTAGGAATGTGCTTATTTATTTTCAACAATGTGAATGTCTCAGTTGAGCATTATTTATGTGTATTCACTACATTTCACTGAAGGAAAAATGCCTTTTATTTATAAATTATGGCAATTTTGATGTAAAAATTATACTAACATCATAAGTGCACCCCAGGAAACATTATTTACAGTGTAAATGCTGTCCATCTCCTACAGAACCATAGCCATCTAAATCAAATCCATGAAAACTCAGGAGAACAGGACAAGAGTAAAAAGTAGACTAGGTCAAGCAGCCGTTGAGGACAGTCCCTTAGTGAGACCGGGAGGGAAGCAGGACAGACATATCTCCAGAAAAACCTCAGAGCTGTTGACTAGTACTGCTCAAGTTTCACATCTACCAAGAGCAAACTGACCACTGCTATAAGCACCAGACAGACTCAGAACTTGCTGTAGCTTCTGGGTGTGTGTGTCCATCCACAAGCGTGTTGGAAGGACATGCAGAGCCGTCGGTGCTACACACAACCAGGAACAGGACAGCAATGCTCGTTGTCATCTTACTTCTATTGTTACTTCTGGTGTTTAGCGTTGTGTTACAACATGCATAATGCATTATAAAACAACCTTGCATCATCTGATAAATAATCATAACTACAGTTACAATACATTATGATACTTACCTATTTGGGTAAGAATACAACGCATTATAACACCAGACGAAGTTAGCATTTATAATGCATCATAAGGGTATTCTTAATGCATTATAAACAACCTTATAATGTGTAGTATCATCTCATGAATAATCGTAACAACAGTAATAATATTTACCTATTTGTGGTTATAACTATTAAGAGTATGATTTATAAACACACAATAAACATCATTTTATCCACTTAAATTATAATGGATTATTATACACCGATCAGGCATAACATTATGACAGGTGAAGTGAATAACACTGATGATCTCTTCATCACGGCTCCTGTTAGTGGGTGGGATATATTAGGCAGCAAGTGAACATTTTGTCCTCAAAGTTGATGTGTTAGAAGCAGGAAAAATGGGCAAGCGTAAGGATTTGAGCGAGTTTGACAAGGGCCAAATTGTGATGGCTAGACGACTGGGTCAGAGCATCTCCAAAACTGCAGCTCTTGTGGGGTGTTCCCGGTCTGCAGTGGTCAGGATCTATCAAAAGTGCTCCAAGGAAGGAACAGTGGAGAACCGGCGACAGGGTCATGGGCGGCCAAGGCTCATTGATGCACGTGGGGAGCGAAGGCTGGCCCGTGTGGTCCGATCAAACAGACGAGCTACTGGAGCTCAAATTGCTCAAGAAGTCAATGCTGGTTCTGATAGAAAGGTGTCAGAATACACAGTGCATTTCAGTTTGTTGCGTATGGCGCTGCATAGCCGCTGACCAGTCAGGGTGCCCATGCTGACCCCTGTCCACCGCCGAAAGCACCAACAGTGGCACGTGAGCATCAGAACTGGATGTTGGTAGCCAAACAGTTTTGGTTCCCAAAGACTTCCCATTTCTTTTTTGTCCATACAATGGAAGTCAATGGGAACCAAAACTGTTTAGCTACCAACATTATTCAACATATCTTCTTTTATGTTCGGCAGAAGAAAGAAACGCATACAGGTTTGGAATGAAAATTAAGCGTGAGCAAATAATGACAGCATTTTCATTTTTGGGTGAACTATCCTTTGAAGTGCGCTCAGAAAGCACGTGGTTGTCTGTGACAGCAATAATAAGGTCACTTCTTCCTCTCTCTGCCTTTCACTCCTCACACATAATGTCAAGAACAGCACAATCAGCAACGCTCCATCTGCCAACATGTGGCTCTCTCTCAAAAACAGGGGGATGGCACTGGGGACAGATTCTTCTGCTCTCCAAAAGGAAGAAAGAGAGATTGTCCCTGTACTCAATATGTGGCCCAAGAGCTGACAAATGTATGTCACCTTCCCAGAGTCCTCTTAGATTACTTAACTGGTTCATGGCTCAAGAACACAAGATGAATTTAAAATATCTCAAATATATATCGAAGATTTAGACTCATTGGAAAAACATACCTGTGGCAACCGCTGCTTCTTGAATGTTTTGCGACAGTTTCAAAAGGAAACACCAAACCCTAAACACACCCGATAGTGTTAACAAAAGCAAACGTGACAAACACACATTTTCTGAAGCAACCTGCTATTTGAGCTGCGTCTTCGAGTCTTTGAGCTCTTTAATGGCGAGACTCGTACCCGAGCGCTTCACGGCGGCACTGCCGAGCAAGTTTACTACGGCAGAACACACACACACATATAGAGCTGCTTCTGTGACACACACCTCAACATGTGTTAGTTCACAAATCATGCACTGTGGGAAAAGGGTTTCGAGGTCATTATACAGTATTGTGCAAGGATTCGCGCGGAAATAAGTCTTTATTTTAATTATTCCAAACACTGTTTTGTATTTATAAAAAAGTAATAATAATTTGTAAGCAGAGAGCTAAAACTGATTAGACTTGTGAGCTCCCCACTGGTGAGCTTAATCTGTGTGTGTGTGTGTGAGAGTGTGTGTGAGTGTGTGTGTGTGTGAGAGTGTGTGTCTGTGCGTCTTTGAGTGAGTGCGTTTGTGTCTGTGAGAGTGTGTGTGTGTGTGTGCATGTGTGTGTGTAAGTGTATGTCTGTGAGTGAGTGTCTATGAGTGTGTGTGTGTGTGAATGTGAGTGTCTGTGTGTGTGTGTAAGTGAGTGTATGTGTGTTTGTGAGTGAGTGTGAGAAAGTGTGTGTGTCTGTGTGTGTGAGTGTCTGTGTGAGTGTGTCTGTGTCTGTGAGTGTGTGTGAGAATGTGTAAGAATGTGTGTGTGTGTGTGAATGTGTGTGTGTGTGTAAGTGTGTTTGTGTGACTGAGTTTGTGTGTGATTTGAGTGTGCGTGAGAGCAAGTGTGTCTGTGAGTGTGTGTGAGTGTCTGTGTGTGTGAGTGTGTGAGAGAGTGAGTGTGTGTCTGTGTGAGTACGTGTGTCTGTGAGTGTGTGTGTGTGTGTTCGAGAGGTCAGTGAGAAGGGTGTGTGTGACCTGAGGGTGGAGGTCAGACAGAAAGATGAGCACAGGAATGGTCAGGAAGAACACACAGGAGAGAGGGATGACCGAGCGATGTCTGGGATCTGTAAACAGGGCTGGGTGATGAATGGCTGAAAACACTGATGCACAGAACAAAGCAAATAAAACACACAAACTCTTCCACAGATCATTAATAACCATCTATAATCTGATGTATAGTGGAGAGAGTGAAACAGCTAGTTAACATTCTGCCCAGCGCTCCAGAGCTCAACCCTGTTCCCACCTCGCTCCGGTTATTTACGAGCAGCTGGGCTAATGTTCACTCCCTAACCAGTGCTTACCCGAGCGCACACGACTTTTAGCATGCCTCCATTATTCATAACTATGTGTGCGCAGCATTTGGAAAATTGCTAATGCTTCTTTGCGCGCAGCCTTGGCTTATTTATTTATTTTGTATTTATTGTTTCCCAGAGCGTAATTCATTCCAGGAAAGAGCTGTCCTTCTGGATAAGAGGGCATCACCTCAACCCTTCCTGTTCTTTCCTCATTTTCTGGCTTTTCCCTGGTTTTCCTCACTGTTTGTCTGCTAGAATAAATAAAGTGCTTGTTTACAGCATGTGGGACAATAATGATGTTACACTACAGCAGACAGTGAAACACATCCACCACCTTCAACACAAAATGATTTCTGTGCAATACAAAATAATAGACATTTTACTCAAATATCTGTCTGTGCTGTTTATTAATTGTTATATGCAGATGGGCAGATGTGGTCAAGCATGTCTGTGTGTGTGAGTGTGTGTGTGTGCGTGTGAGAGTGTGAGAGTGTGTGTGTGTGCATGTGAGGGTGTGTGAGTGTGAGTGCGTGTGTGAGGGTGTGTGAGTGTGTGTGTGTGAGTGCGTGTGAGGGTGTTTGAGTGTGTGTGTGTGAGTGCGTGTGAGTGTGTGTGCATGTGAGGGTGTGTGAGTGTGTGTGTGTGCATGTGAGGGTGTGTGAGTGCATGTGAGTGTGAGTGCATGTGAGGGTGTGTGAGTGTGTGTGTGTGAGTGCATGTGAGAGTGTGTGTGTGTGTGCATGTGAGGGTGTGTGAGTGTGTGTGTGTGAGTGCGTGTGTGAGGGTGTGTGAGTGTGTGTGTGTGTGTGTGAGTGCGTGTGAGTGTGTGTGCATGTGAGGGTGTGTGCATGTGAGGGTGTGTGAGTGTGCATGTGAGGGTGTGTGAGTGTGTGTGAGTGTGAATGCATGTGAGGGTGTTTGAGTGTGTGTGTGTGTGAGTGCGTGTGAGTGTGTGTGCATGTGAGGGTGTGTGAGTGCGTGTGTGTGTGTGAGTGCGTGTGTGTGAGTGCATGTGAGTGTGTGTGTTCATGTTTTTCTATCCCGGTGGGTACTTCAACCTGAATGCATACAGACTCATGGAGAAATAAGAAATATTTTCAATTAATCTTTTCAATCAAATGATAATTTATTATTATTATTATTATTATTATAATTATATATTATTTTATTAAAAAGGTTTTATGTTGGTCAGGCATCCTCTCATTGACTGTGTTGGCGGTTCTTGGCCAGAGTAAGACTTTAAGCTGATAGTAAATGTCTCACTGCACAAGACTGAGACTGTGGACAAAAAGATGAATAGCAGGTTATTGAGTTAATATTTCACTTGCAGAGAGAGTGGAGCAAAAAACAGGGCCAGATGAAGATTATGATCCCAGATATTTATTACGAAATCCTAATGACCTTCAACCAGAGTTAATGAGTGTGTGTGTGTGAGTTACTGTGTGTGAGAGTGTGAGTGTGTGTGAGAGGGTGTGTGTGTTAGTGTGTGTGAGAGAGGGTGTGTGGGTGATTTAGTGTGTGTGTGTGTTCATGTTTTTCTATCCTGGTGGGGATTTCACCCTGAATGCACACACACTCATGGGGAATCGTGTCACTGTGGGGACATAAATTGAGGTCCCCATGGGTACAAAAGCTTAAAAATCATACAGAATTAAATTTTTTGAAAATGTAAAAATGCCTGTAGTTTTGTGTGATTGGTAGGTTTGGGGGTAGAGTTAGTGTGTGTGTGTGTGTGTGTGTTGGTACCTACCATTGAGAACCTTGGGTACAAATGCCAGCTCATTGTGCTAGTGTTTGGTAGTTTAGGTCATGTGCACACGCTGGCGATCCGTGGACTTTGCATTGGGGGGATTTCTAAAACAGGGGCCAAACAGTTGGCCAAGTACTGCTCGATCTCAGCTACTATAGGAAGCATGTTTATTTGGAAAAGGCGATGTTTCCTGTATCCTTAGAACTGCATAATCCATAACAATGTCCTGCCTTGTTTTAATCTGTTAGATCATTCGGAAAAAAAAATTGATTCCTAATGAAATTGACTTGTAATGTGGAATCAAATAAAGAAGTGTGTGTGTGTGTGTGAGTGTGTGTGAGAGTGAGTGTGTGTGAAAGTGTGTGTGTGTGAGAGTGTGTGTGTGTGTAAGAGTGTGTGTGTGTGTGTGTGTGTGAGAGAGTGTGTGTGAGTGTGATGGGTAGGTTTAGGGGTAGGGTTAGTGTGTGTGTGTGTGTGTTAGTGTGTGAGTGTGATGGGTAGGTTTAGGGGTAGGGATAGGGGTAGGGTTAGTGTGTGTGTGTGTGCGCGTGTGTGTGTGTGTGTGCGCATGTTTATGTGATTTATGAGGACACAAATTTGTATAAATGACATGGGTATTACACTGGTATTACGACGTAAACGTGGTTTATGAGGACATTTCAAATAGCTTTAAAAACATACTAAACAATGTTTTATTAAAAATTTAAAAATGCAGAATGTTTTCTGTGATGGGTAGGTTTAGGGGTAGGGGTAGTGTGTGTGTGTGTGTGTGTGTGTGTGTGATGGGTAGGTTTAGGGGTACGGTTAGGGTTAGCATGAGAGAGAGAGAGAGTGAGTGTGTGTGTGTGTGTGTGTGTGTGTCTCCAACAGTCGAAATTCACAGCAACAACAAAAGAACAAGAGAGATATGGAAGAAGAGGGAAACAGAGGCAAAGGCAACATAAAGGCACGCATAAAAATCAATGTAAGAACGGAGCGCGAGGATTGGCAGAAAGTGAGCGCTGTAGAGAGGGTGACAGATGATCTATAGAGGTGCCAGTCACAGCCTGCAGCCACACTTACACTATTAGAGACACAGCCGGGCAGACACGGGCCGCATTGATCCGTCCCATCTCTCTCTCAGAGAGTGTGATGATGAAATGTGAAGTTCTGAGGGTGTGCAGATGGACTGAAACATCCAGCAAATTTAGGAAGAACAAGCCATTTTTCCAGGTTGCAGGTGAAAAGGGAATGAGAAGGAGGTTTCTTATTAGGGATGGGCAGGATGGTCGATTAATGGTTCATCAACTGACAATGATTAGTGAGGGGGTTAGATTTCCAGAATGCACATTTGCTTCTTTTCAATCCATCGGTTAACAACACTGTGTGAATGCTTTGTAAAAATATGGGTCGATTTAAACAGCAGGGGCTGAATGAACATACATATTCACTTTCTGACAGTAGGTGGCGCTTATGGAACAGCAGAAATGCTTGCAAGTGATATAAACGCCATAAAATAAACATTCGATACGTCCGAAATTGGATACTGTATAGTAGTTGCATTGCTTCACTGCGATAATAAAATAGTAAGTGTGTTTTTGTGTCCACCTTCAATAATAAAATATAATTTTTGTCTGTTTACTTGTTAAAGGGGATGTCTAATGCTATTTCATGCATTCTGATTTATTTACACTGTTAACATGCCACTTTTTTTGAAAATAGGCTCATTTTCCAACTCCCCTAGCGTTACTAACGGTCTAATCAGATTCAATGATCTATGCTAAGCTATGCTAGATCGCCTGAATGGATTCAAAAACGGTAAAACTCAACTGTTTAACTCTAGGGGAGTTGGGAAATGAGCCTATTATCAAAAATAGTGGCGTGTTCCTGTAAAGAGTTGATTCTCATGCTAAACATGTCCAAAATTTCAAAAAAATTAGTTGGACGTGTGATGGAGTATTTCTGTGCCAAATACACTCCTTCAGGATTCGAACAAGTTTCGGAAAGTTTTTTTCGAGTATGGCCCTGTATGACATCATAAAGGGTGGAATTCCTTGTATGGGCACTTCTCCTGGATGAGCGCACACACACACACACACACACACACACATCAACCAGAGCGAGAGCAAGAGCGTGTCCATCATCGAGCTTCGTTCGGGTCACTGCTGGCGTTGTGTTTTTAGACCACAAAATCAACACTAAAGAAGTGTGTTTCTGGTGTGAGGGAAAGATCACCTTGTTTAGCTTCCCAAATAACCCAGCGTTAAGGGAACAGTGGATGCAGTTTGTGTTTCAGGAGTTCAGGAGTTTGTTCCCGGTCATAAGTGGAAACCGCAGGCGGTGAGTGAAAATGTAGTGTTGTCATTCTGAAATATCTTAAACGCTTCCAATACTCATTTCCCGCAGAATAGACACACGATACCAGCGTCTCTTTCTCTCATCTCTCCGACAGCGAGTGACACACAAACCCGCCTCTTCTCACTCACTCATTTTGTTTGCTCCGGATGAATATTGTTGCTGTTGCAGGGCTTGAATTTCGGCGTGGGATTGCACATATTGCTCATACTTTTACTCATTCCCACAGATTTTGTGCTCACACTCACATAAAGCCGCCTCTCAGCACTAAACTGAGCTCTTTTTCGCTGCTTATTGCGCATAACCAGTCAAATACACACAATAATGTCAAAATGCTGCGAGTATTCACGTAAACACAGTCAGTTCTGTTTAAAGTGAAGGTAAACAGTTGAGAAAGAAAACGCATGTGTAACAGTGTAATGGATCCGTGCGTCAGCTCTTAAAGTAACAGCAGCCTAATAAACCTGCTGACAAATTATGAGATGATATTACAAATATCTATATGGCAGTTTTTCGCCATGGTATTGATGTCAAAACTGTGGCCAGTGAAAATGCAGAGTGGCTAGTAACCACTAGACACAGTGACAAAAGCAAAAAAATTAACCAAGCCCTGGTAACAAATAAGAAGCAGTTAGTCTGTTTCAGAAACTGAACATACACACACACACACACACAGAGGCTGATCGCTCTCTCTCTTATTATGGGATGGCGCTGTGTAATGGACTGTGACAGAAGCATGAAGCATCACAACTCTGTCCTTGCTGCCCCTGTCTCTCTACCTCCACATTTCTATTTACATATTTTTATTTTATCAATGAAATAGTTCTGTCATCTATAAAATCCTGTCATCATTTACTCATGGATGGTGTTCCAAACCCGTATGACTTTCTTTCATAGAGCACAAATGAGTTTGTCCTATACAGTGAAAGCATACAATGAGCATGGGATGTAAAGATACAAAAGTGCCATAAAGTCATCCATGATTCAAATATATCTCAAAATCAAAAGATGTAAATCAAAGTTGTTATTCACTGATGATCTTCACCTACGCCACAGCAGTGCTTGTTAATATGACCAAAATACTATTCGTTTTTATTAATATTTAATTTTAAAAATATATTTTTTTTCATTTTATTATATTTTTAATAATAATAATTTTAATAATATAAATATTATTTTTTATGTCTATGTATATTTTTATACATTTAAATTTAAGTTTGAGTTATTTTTGTTAAGTTAAGCTAAATGGAAATTATAAATGTTCTCTTGGCAAATAGCCGAAATACAAAAGTCTTTTATATTTTATTTTACATCAGTTAACATTTATTTTATTTCAAGTAACAAATATGTTTTTTTAAGGCTTTAGTTAATGCCACATCTCTCAAAACATATTCACCGTGCTGAACCAGGTTTGACATCAATGGCATAAAACAACATTGTTTTTTAGTTTGAATGTGCACAGGTGCAAACAGAAAGCTGCTTTATAGCTTCAGAACATTATGAATATGACACATGAGTTATATATGTTGATGCACAAGAGCAGCCAGAAGTAGGGGTTTGGAATGGCATGAAGCCGAATCAATAAATTATGACAGAATTGTCATTCTTGGCTGAATAATTCCTTTAATTTTTATGCTTTTATGGTCTCAAACTGGACCATTATGTCTTCTTCTCTGCGCTCTCATTCATCCTATGATTTGTCTTGTGCTTCATTCATTCACTTGAGCATGTCAGCCCCTCAGAACACACTGTGTAGACACATACTGTACATATTTAGCATAACAGACAAGCATAAAGTACCAGTTTTGAACCATCCGTCCTCAGTGAAGGTGTCTGCCGTCTCCTGAGGTTTGTTCCAGTATTTCTGAAAGACAGAAGAACCTCGAACCAACAGTTCGCCCTCCTTCCCCTCCAAACCAGCCTTCACCTAAGAATAAAACACAAAGTCAGTGTGTCGTCTTCACTAATTATTGCATACTTGAAAACTAATTTGATCCGATATTTTGATCAATTTAAATGATGCTACTGTAAGTTGATGTGTGAACGGGACATTTTGAGACTAAGTAAATGTGGTTGTCAATCCCCAAAAAACTGACAGTGCGAACCTAGCCATATATTACTTTAGAGTAATATTTGACACATCCATAATATTGCTGTTGGAGGACTCATCTGAGCTTTTGGGGTTATTCATGGTTTGCTTATAGTAATCTGTTAATACTTTTACATTTTTGAATTTCCTTTTGCTGTTTGAATGTTGAAGAATGAGGAGAATTGTGTCACTTCATTGCAAGTTTTTTGCAAATGAATATTATTGCATTCATAGAGCAAATCTAGGCAATCGCTGTCTGTTTGCAGTTTAACGGAAGTCACTCCCATAATTTGCACAAAGCGTCATGGGACGGATGAAAAAGGTGGACAGGAACACTTATTTACTATAGAAAAATAAGAGTTTTTTAGGTACCTGGGTTCCCTTTCTGTTGCCCTCAGCGATCACAGTGCTGGTGGAGTTTGTCATCATGATACGCACTTCCACTCCTGGCAGAGGAACTCCAACAGCACCTGGAGAAACACAGACATTTACATTCAATACAACTTGATTATATTCTCTTGATATTTTCATTTTGATGGCTTATCTACAGTTTTTGGTCAGACTATTGGCTACAGCTGCACGATTAATCGTTAAAAGATGGCGATCTCGATTCAACCTGGTGGTCTTTTCAACCACACAGTATCATTATTTCTGTCTTACAATCATTCAAATTATCTCAGATGTACTGGGATAAAAGTTTATAGTTCAGATATAAACACTGATGTCTATGGTAGCGATCAAAATAGAGCAAATCACCGTTTGAAAGAAACTTGATGCTTCAAATAAAGATCGTATCAATGTCATCATTACACCAGTAGGTGGAGACAAGTGACTGTTAAAAAATGTATTTGTCATTGAATCATTCACTCAAGAGATTCGTTTAAAAACACCGATTCATCCAGAAATGAAACAAGTGAAGTCTTTATGAGTGAGTCGTTGAATCATTCACTCAACCTGTTTTAAGCTCTTTAAATTAATTAATTTTTTTAAAAATAGATTGCAAAAATTTGTAATTTCATGTCTCATGTTAATCTTGAGTATCTATAGAGTAGTGTTGCATCCTTCATATCTCAGAAGAGTCTTTGGTTTATCAGATTTATACAAGACAGATACACTGTACCGATTCTTTCTGAAAACAGCCGAGTCTGTGGAGGCGTGCAGTGGGCGGAGCTAAAGAGACACACACAGAGACACACACACACACACAACCACCATGGCATTATCCCTGGATAACTCTCGATTCACTATACGTTGGTGTTGTTCACATTATATGCACTTACGCGCCGATTGCCAACAAAACACACACATTTGATGCAGTTTTACTCACTGCCTGCGGTTTCCACTCATGACCGGGAACAAACACACAGACACTTGCAGAACTCCGGAAACACAAACTGCATCCACTGTTCCCTTAACGCTGGGTTATTTGGGAAGCTGAACAAGGTGATCTTTCCCTCACACCAGAAACACACTTCTTTAGTGACATTGTTGATCTCGTGTCTAAAAACACAACGCCAGCGCCGCCGACGGCTCCCGTAACCCAGCTCAGTGATGGACACGCTCTTGCTCTCGCTCTGAGTGATGTGCGTGTGTGCGCTCACCTGGGAGAAGTGCCCATACAAGCAATCCCGCCCTTTATGATGTCATAAAGGGCCATACTCGAAAAAAAGTTTCCGAAACTTGTTTGAATCCTGAAGGAGTGTATTTGGCACAGAAAAACGTCCAACTCGTTTTTTTTTTATTTTGGCCATGTTTAGCATGAGAATCATCTCTTTAACAGTGTAAATAAGGCAGAATGCCCCCCCCCCCCCTTTAATTACTAGATTTTTTACTTGAATTGGTGTTTGCTTAATTTTGGATTCTGGGCGAAATAGTACTACTAATAAAATAACACTCTTTTTGGAAATCTCCATGGTCAAAATTCATCTCCAACACACTAAACTAAGGAAAAACATCAGCCTATTGTAAAACATGCCCGATTTGACTAATAAATTCAGTCTGCACTGTAAAGCTGTGGCTCAGATATGCAGAGCTGAAGGAATGTCTTATACATACACACGCGCATGTAGAATCTGACCATTAGGGGCTTGAGTGTGAATATAAATGAGATGGGGGCTGATCTGAGGTCTGTGTGCGGCGTCCACTGGGATATGATCGTGTGTGAGTATATAGTGGAATGTGGTTGTCCCTGTAGCAGCACTCCTGTCACAAAATGAGAAAAGAACACAATAGCACCAAGACTGCTTAAAGAAGCCATTAACAAGCCTCCAGTCCCTCTGCCCATCACAAGCCCTCATTAAAACAGACACACACACACACACACACACACACTCATGTTTTATTCAAAGCCTCTCGCACAGCAATCCACACTGTGCACAATCCACAGGGAGTGGCAACACCTCCTAGTACAACACAGAACGTGTGCATTTTTACTATTGGCACAATTTGATTTATTTTTCTCCAGTTTACCCTTCTGAACTGCTTGTTTAACTAGATTTGTACATTCTCTTGAAAATGTCAATGGTGTTTGCATGTGTAAAACTCAATGCTACACTCTCAAAAGAAATGGTACAAAAGCAGTCACTGCGGTACAACAGCACACACCTCTCAAAAGGCACTAATATGCACTATTTAGGAGTAAATAAGGTACAAGGGTTTACCTTTTGAAAGGGTACCGGCCCTAGTGACAGCTTTTGTACCTTTTTTTCTGAGAGTGTAGGGTGTTCTGGCTGATTGTTAGGGAGTTGAGGTATTGTTCATGTTGGGAACACACCCATGTTGGGAATTGTTTCTCATGTGGATGTCTGTAAAAATAAATTTGCATGGCACGTCAGTGATAAAACTCGGATGGAGATTTATTCACGGTGGAGGAGCAGGTTCTGTGATCCTAAGAACCCGGGAACTCGCCGTTCATATAGTCAGTCACATGGTTCTCAGCTAAATAAATAAATGTCATACGCTAAATAAAATGTCACATGCTTGGAATAGTACGAATAAATTCATATTTAATTTAACAATAGAAAAATAACATCCCATTTATTATTTGATCATTTAAATCTCTTATTTAAAAAATAGGACAACAGACCTCTATAAAGGTAAAATGGTCAGTTTACCTCTCAAAAATGTGAAAATTAGCAGAAATAAGTTAATGCAAGCTCTTATTTACATAAGGTAAAAATAAAGCTGATTGGGTTATATTTTGTAATGTATATAATTGTAAAAATACATATTAAAATTGGGTAACACTATTTTACAGTGTCATGGTTACATATGTTACATGTAGTTACCATAGTAATAACTATAAATTATGCATAATTGCATGCAACTAACCCTAAACCAAACAAAACCTTCTTACTTAATATTACACAGCGCTTAAATATATAATTACACTGTAACAGACACCTTAAAATGAAGTGTAACCTAAAATTGTATTGCATACCTTTTGCTGCCACAATAACAACCCATTTGAAATGTTTACGTGCTTTTCTTTCTTATTTTTGTTCTTAACAGCTGTGATGGAGCGGTGATGAAATATTGTTCTTGTAAATACTTTCCAGCATTTCAGTAATAAAAGTGTACAACTTTAAAATGCAAATCACCATGAAGCGCATCAGTTACTGTACGGTGCTCGGCAGTGGTCAAAAAGGATTTAAACTGTGAATTTTGAATTGATCCCTTCTTACAAACTCAGAGATGTGGATTCAGGCGGCAATTAAATTACCACACGACCTTGGTGTTCGCCAAAAAACAGTAGGTAATTCGGCAAGGGATTACATGTGTGGTAGGAGAAAAACACTGACATTTTTGTATTCGGATAGCAATAAAAATCACAGACTAGCCCCTGTAAATTCTGAAAATACCTTACGTCCCTATGAGAAACAGTTACCGTCCAAATAGGGCTTAAGTATGAGAAACAGGAAAGTAGCAGATAGTAGCTGAACTTACACTTCTAAATTGGCCACTAATAACTCCACTAAAATTGCTCCACTACTTTGATAATTTTTTATCATTAGTTAAATCATTTACTTTAGACTATTTGAATTTGTTTCATTTTATGTTACCCTATAGATTTTTCCTATTAAAATTGCCTGTTTACTCCATCTGCACTATTTCACATTGTGTCCAGCTGCGATAGAAAGATTTCTGTGAGTGGAGAATTTAGTGAGGAACAGCTAAAACAGAAACTGAGAGAGAGAGTGAAAATGTGTTAAAAAACGTATATATATAAGGGCGCATTATCCTGCTGAAAGAGCCACAGCCACCAGGGAATACCGTTTTCATGAAAGGCTGTACATGGTCTGCAACAATGCTTAGGTAGGTGGTACGTGTCAAAGTAACATCCACATGGATGGCAGGACCCAAGGTTTCCCAGCAGAACATTGCCCAAAGCATCACACTGCCTCCGCCGGCTTGCCTTCTTCCCATAGTGCATCCTGGTGCCATGTGTTCCCCAGGTAAGCCACGCACACGCACCCGGCCATCCACGTGATGTAAAAGAACACGTGACTCTTCAGACCAGGCCACCTTCTTCCATTACTCCGTGGTCCAGTTCTGATGCTCACGTGCCACTGTTGGTGCTTTCGGCGGTGGACAGGGGTCAGCATGGGCACCCTGACTGGTCAGCGGCTATGCAGCTCCATACGCAACAAACTGAGATGCACTGTGTATTCTGACACCTTTCTATCAGAACCAGCATTAACTTCTTGAGCAATTTGAGCTCCAGTAGCTCGTCTGTTTGATCGGACCACACGGGCCAGCCTTCGCTCCCCACGTGCATCAATGAGCCTTGGCCGCCCATGACCCTGTCTCCGGTTCTCCACTGTTCCTTCCTTGGAGCACTTTTGATAGATCCTGACCACTGCAGACCGGGAACACCCCACAAGAGCTGCAGTTTTGGAGATGCTCTGACCCAGTCGTCTAGCCATCACAATTTGGCCCTTGTCAAACTCGCTCAAATCCTTACACTTGCCAGTTTTTCTGTACACCATGCTGTATAATTCTAGAGCACCTTTATGAAACATTTACTGCATAAAGATACTAAAAAGAAATTTTCACAAACTCATAATTAAATACATTTAATGTCACCCTTCTGCTAAAAGATATATTCCCTCATTAAGTTTGACAGCTGGCTTATGGCAGCTATAGAGCAACGTGTGGATAAACGTGTTTTGCTGATACTCTTTCGTGCTTTAGCACAGGTGGAAGAACTATCCATTATTTGAATTAACATTATCACTCAATTCTGACTTTATATCTCACAATTCTGACTTTATATCCCACAATTCTGACTTTATATCTCACAATTCTGACTTTATATCACTCAATTCTGACTTTATATCACTCAATTCTGACTTTATATCAAAATTATGTGATTAGGTGCTTACCAGTTAACATCAACATTATCTAACTGCTGCAAGTGGCAAGACAAAACTTAACATCCTCGTTGAAAACACTCCTCTCACGTGTCAAAACTCATCCTGTACATCGCACTTTCTGCAACCAGCAGTAATTGTTTTGAGCCAGTGATAAAGTCTTTTGTACTCGGCTAAAGAAAAACAGAAGAACTTTTAAAAAAATAATTTTCTAGGACAACAATAAGATTTTCCAGGACATTTTACATTTTCTCAAAAAATTTTTACTTAAAATGTTAGTGCCGTCTTCATTATTTAATTTATGTTTGAATAAATCTGTTTAACAAATATTACAGCCATTGTTTAAATGTTTACATTTCACCAACAAATTGGAGTAGAAACATAATTCGATTATGAATTATTAATATAATTTTTTTTGTTAACTCAGTTTTATTTGAGTGCTGATTATTAAATTAATTTGGTTAATTTATTTATTATTAAATAAACGTTATTTATTTTCAGTAATTTCAGTGTTTAGTTAAAATTCAGTAATTCAGTTTTCAGCCAAGTGCATCCTGGATTATCCGTTTCGGCTTCAGCCCAGTATTTTCATTTCAGTGCATCACTACTTAAAACAAATTTATTTAAACTAGAACAATGGCCTTATTTAGTTCATGAGTTTCTGAGATTACTTTAAAATGAACTAAAAATGAAAATCCAGGCAATTTCTTGAGCAGACTTGGAGCTTCACAACATCAGGATTTTGTGACAACAAAGGTACAGCCACGTTTTGGTTCCCATTAGATCAGACTCATCATAATCCATCTCTGGTGATCACAGTGACTGTGACTGATATTGATTGACTTCAACCTACTTTCCTGGCGTCTCGTGGGGCAGAGCAGGAAATGTTAACCGTGGCAAACTCCTCTTAATCATCACTTCTGAGCATTAACTCCAGCCCGTTTTTTTCCTCCGAATTCTTCACTAATAAAACTACAAGGCACATAAGCTGCCTCCGACAGCAACGCTAGCACCTTCACTCACGGACGCGTGTCGAAAGGCGAACAAAACAATCCTCAGACACCCGGAGCGATGCAAAGAAGTTGCGAGAAGAACACTAAAAGTGCTTTGATACCGACACTGAAAGGAGACGTGGAAGCTGACAGGAGCATGGAGACTTTCTCAGAAGATAAATCACACAAAAACAACAAAACACAGACGAAAGAGAGACAAACAAACAAACTACTTCAGAACGGAGTTTGATCTGTGACAACTTGCCATCATAAACTGTCTGAGAAAAAAACAAAAAACATACCGTTACAGAGATAAAACGTTAAGGCTAAACATCTGTAGAAGCACAAGATGATAATAGAGACCCAAACCACGGCATTTCAGAGTCTACAATACCAGCTATTTGTTAGCATTCACAATCATCTCAGCTGATTGGTTGGATTTTAATTCGCTCATTGAACAGGGCAAAAATTTTACATAGCAACTAGTTAACACCAAAATACTATAGCTCTCACAATGCCTCTTGTTCATGAGCTAAAGTGAAACAATTTTTTTCACAACTTAATTTCATTGAGTTCAATCCACCTAATATATTTAAATCTGAAGTTTACTTAATTCATTTGGAGCTAAAACTACTTGAATGATTTTTGTTGACATCACTAACTGGGAAGTAGATCTGTAGTTCCCAGCATGCTTTGCAAGGGACTGCATTATGAGAGTAAGTTTGGGGATTAAGTGTCATTTTATGTGTTTTTCAGTCATGTTAGTGTTTAATGTTGGACATTTGGAAGAGTTTTTGAAGTGATTTTTTATTGTGATTACCATTGTGCTGAAGAGTAAACAGTGGAAAATTTGAAAAAGTTGGACAAACATAAGAAAATTTAGTTTGACAAATGTAATAAAGTTACACATACTAGAGTAAATTAATTAAGAGAACAAAATCATCACTTCCTGTGAAATTGGCGCAAAATATCTGTAATAAAAATGTAAGTTGCTAAATCATGTCTTTTTCCCTCCAACATAAATGAGTGTCGTCTCAGAGCGTCAGGCGAAACACACACACACACACACACACACACACATCATTAATGAGTGTCGTCTCAGAGCGTCAGGCGAAACACACACACACACACACACACACACACATCATTAATGAGTGTCGTCTCAGAGCGTCAGGCGAAACACACACACACACACACACACACACACACGCACATCATAAATGAGTGTCGTCTCAGAGCTTCAGGCGAAACACACACACACACACACACACATCATTAATGAGTGTCGTCTCAGAGCGTCAGGCGAAACACACACACACACACACACACATACACATAAATGAGTGTCGTCTAAGAGCTTCAGGCGAAACACACACACACACACACACACACACACACACACACACACACATCATAAATGAGTGTCGTCTCAGAGCGTCAGGCGAAACACACACGCACACACACACATCATAAATGAGTGTCGTCTCAGAGCGTCAGGCGAAACACACACACACACACACGCATCATAAATGAGTGTCGTCTCAGAGCGTCAGGCGAAACACACACACACACACACGCATCATAAATGAGTGTCGTCTCAGAGCTTCAGGCGAAACACACACACACACACACGCGCACATCATAAATGAGTGTCGTCTCAGAGCTTCAGGCGAAACACACACATACACACACATATCATAAATGAGTGTCGTCTCAGAGCTTCAGGTGAAACACACACACACACACACACACATCATAAATGAGTGTCGTCTCAGAGAGTCAGGCGAAACACACACATACACACACATATCATAAATGAGTGTCGTCTCAGAGCGTCAGGTGAAACACACACACACATACACACACACATCATAAATGTGTGTCGTCTCAGAGCTTCAGGTGAAAGACACACACACACACACACACACACACATCATAAATGATCGTCGTCTCAGAGCTTCAGGCGAAACACACACATACACACACATATCATAAATGAGTGTCGTCTCAGAGCTTCAGGCGAAACACACACACACACACGCGCGCACATCATAAATGAGTGTCGTCTCAGAGCGTCAGGTGAAACACACACACACACACACACATCATAAATGAGTGTCGTCTCAGAGCGTCAGGCGAAACACACACACACACATCATAATTGTGTGTCGTCTCAGAGCGTCAGGCGAAACACAAACGCTGTCATGATCTCTAGCGTTGGGATGCTGGTGTTTGGGAACGCAATCGTGTGAGACGCTTCTGGAGGAATTAAACCAAATCATTCTGATCACAGATTTTGACCAACATTTGAGATGCTGCGATGCCATTGGTCCGCTGGTTAGTCCAGTTATCCAATCACAGCCTCTGCTGAGGCATAGTTTATGCGCATGTCTTTTTATTGGATAAAAATGTATCCGCCTCAATTGAGCACTTAAGTTTTTAATGCGCATCTTGACATTTCCATTCAGCGTTTTTTTAAGCGATATCTCAAATTGCCCATAAAAATAGGTGGATGGAAACATAGCTATTGTTCATTTTTGTTAAGGGAATGCATATGTGCTATTAGGGATGCAAAATGTATTGGCCGATATATGTTTTATTGTTATCTTTATTAATCAGATAAAAAAAATGGGCTGAGACATGCAAACTGTTCATCATGATGGGTTTGATTTGCTTAAAATGTGATTGAAAGCACTTAAAAAAGGAAAATACAGTTCAGAGCAAGCCTGTCATATAGGCTACATAACATTATAATGAGAACATCATAATTGTGTGCTTAGGACATTTTTGTAATCAGGCTCTCAAAAATGATTTATCAGCCAATTTATCGGTTATATGATTTCAAATATAAAGAATTATCGGTTATCGGTATCAGCCACATTTTTCATATCGGTGCATCCCTAAGCTAGCAGTCATGTATTACACATTATTGAAGCGATGCAGTACCAGGTACACGTGTTCCCTTAAGTGGATTTGATAGTGCCATGCCGATCTCCGTCATGCCATAGCGCTCCAGCAGCACATGACCCGTGATCTCTGCCCAGCGCTCCAGGACGGGCTGCGGAAGAGCAGCAGAACCCGATACCATCAACCTGAGAGACACAGAGAATTGGCTATCATTTCAAGTTAGAAATTATGCACTTGTTTTTCTTCAAAAAGTCTTGTTTGAGCATTTGACCCTGAGGTAAAGCACACAGAGGCTTACATGACTGAGCTAAATAAAAGTTTGCAGGTTCTCCTTTGCTTTACTGAAGAATGAAAGAGAATTTGGGAGGAGAGGCTCCAGTTGGGTGGATCTAAAGTCAGAGGCTGTGAGTCTAGCTAAATGAATGTGGTTTGTTTTAAAGAGAGAGAGAGAGGTGGTACCGTATTCTCTCTTTGCACACAGCCCTGATGAAGTCTTGGACTCGAGGTTGAGTGAAATGTTGGTCGTAATATTCAATGAGTTTTGAGTAGATGGTGGGAACTGCCATGAATACGTTCACCATGGGGGACTTTGAACCGATCAACTGCTCCCAAACCTAGAGCACAGCAAAACAACAACAAAAATTAGCATTCAAGCTTTGTCAACCAAATGTGTAACTAAACAGTTCAATGTACAGTAACTATAACACAAAATACATCTGCCAAATTTGCGAATATTAATTTTTGGTATGAACTGATATAAAAATGTCAGCCAATTCATTAACCAAGAATTTTAAGGTGTCAGTTACCAGTGGTGGAAAGAGTACTGAAAAAGCATACTCAAGTAAAAGTACTGTTACTTGTCAAAAAATGTAGTGCTAATAGAGTAAAAGTACCTGTCCTAAATACTACTCAAAGTAGGAGTAAAAAGTAGCCCTTTTAAAAGTACTCAAGAGTAGTGAGTATTATGCTATGAATGTTATTCCACCTTATACCCTGCAAATTAAAAATGTAGTTTAATCTTATGGAAGATTCTCAGTAGAAACAAAAAAAAAAAAAAAAAAACAAGAGATCACCAACAGTATTTCAGTATTTCAATATTTCTCCAAGTTTTATTTTTGACTGCTAGCACTAAAAATACAGCCATGCAATATTTAAGAAAGCAACCAATAATCTGGTAACATTTATGACAACCATTCTGTAGAGGTTTTCTTGCAGGTTAATTAAAAAAGGTTGCAAAGCGTTGTGCATTAACAATTTTACGGTAAAAATCAGAGTTCTTTCTTTTCGATGCATTTATTGTACTGCTTTAATTTCAGTAAATACACTTCAGAAATCAGAATTGAGTAATTCTCACCACTGATTACACTACATTACATTAAAATATGCACTTTAATAAGCCGACAGAAAGCAGGTTAATGCGTTTACATGCTGAACGAAATCAATGTAAGGGACAAAAATCTAGCAGTGACGATAGGTTAATGCCTAAAGCCTTGTTTATACGAGACCCCATTTCGCTTGCCGGTGTGCAGCACATTTTTTGTAACTTTTCGCACGGCTCCACATCCGAAGATGCACGAGTTCTAGGCAAATCTAGCCGAGCATGACGTCTCATCACACCGGCACCCAGTTTGCACGCATAATTACAAGTAACTAACCCAATATTTATTTATGCATAATTACAGGTAACTAATCAAAAAAATTTATGCATAATTACAGGTGACTAACCCAATATTTTTTTTATTATTTTGCATTATTACAGGTAACTAACCCAATATATATATATATATATATATATATATATATATTTTATGCATAATTACAGGTGACTAACCCGATATTTTTATTTTTATGCATAATTACAAGTAACTAACCCAATATTTATTTATGCATAATTACAGGTAACGAACCCAAAAAAATGGATGCATAATTACAGGTGACTAACCCGATATTTTTATTTTATGCAGAATTAAAAGTAACTAACCTAATATTTATTTATGCATAATTAAAGGTAACTAACCCCCAAAAAATGAATACATAATTACAGGTGACTAACCCGTTTTTTAATGCATAATTACAGGTAACTAACCCAATGTTTTTTATGCATAATCACAGGCAACTAACCCAATATTTAAAATTTTATGCATAATTACAGGTAACTAACCCAATGTTTTTTATGCATAATCACAGACAACTAACCCGATATTTTTATGCATAATTACAGGTAACTAACCCGATATTTTAATTTGTATGCATAATTACAAGTAACTAACCCAATATTTATTTATGCATAATTACAGGTAACTAACCCCCAAAAATTGTGCATAATTACAGGTAACTAACCCAATATTTTTTTTTTATTTTACATTATTACAGGTGACTAACCCAATATTTTTATTTTTATGCATAATTACAGGTAACTAGCCCAAAAGTTTTATTTTTTTATTTGTATGCATAATTACAGGTAACTAACCCGATATTTTAATTTTTATGCATAATTACAAGTAACTAACCCAATATTTATTTATGCATAATTACAGGTAACTAACCCAAAAAATGTATGCATAGTTACAGGTGACTAACCCAATATTTTTCTTTTTATGCATAATTACAAGTAACTAACCCAATATTTATTTATGCATAATTACAAGTAACTAACCCAATATTTATTTATGCATAATTACAGGTAACTAACCCCAAAAAATTGTGCATAATTACAGGTAACTAACCCAATTGTTTTTATTATTTTGCATTATTACAGGTGACTAACCCAATATTTTAATTTTAAGCATAATTACAGGTAACTAACCCAATATTTTTATTTTTATGCATAATTATAGGTAACTAGCCCAAATTTTTTATTTTTTTATTTTTATGCATAATTACAGGTAACTAACCCGATATTTAAATTTTTATGCATAATTACAAGTAACTAACCCAATATTTATTTATGCATAATTACAGGTAAATAACCCAATATTTTAATTTTTATGCATAATTACAAGTAACTAACCCAATATTTATTTATGCATAATTACAGGTAACTAACCCAAAAATGTATGCATAGTTACAGGTGACTAACCCAATATTTTTCTTTGTATGCATAATTACAGGTAACTAACCCAATTGTTTTTATTATTTTGCATTATTACAGGTGACTAACCCAATATTTTAATTGTAAGCATAATTACAGGTAACTAACCCAATATTTTTATTTTTATGCATAATTATAGGTAACTAGCCCAAATTTTTTATTTTTATGCATAATTACAGGTAACTAACCCAATATTTATTTATGCATAATTACAGGTAACTAACCCAAAAATGTATGCATAGTTACAGGTGACTAACCCAATATTTTTCTTTGTATGCATAATTACAGGTAACTAACCCAATATTTATTTATGCATAATTACAGGTAACTAACCCAATATTTTTATTTTTATGCATAATTACAGGTAACTAACCCAATATTTTTATGCACAATTACAGGTAACTAGCTCAATATTTGTACTTTTTATTTTTTTGCATAATTACAGGTGACTAACCCAATATTTTTATGCACAATTATAGGTAACTAACCCAATATTTTTTATTTTTATGCATAATTACAGGTAACTAACCCAATATTTTTATGCATAATTACAGGTAACTAACCCAATATTTTTATGCACAATTATAGGTAACTAACCCAATATTTTTTATTTTAATGCATAATTACAGGTAACTAACCCAATATTTTTATGCATAATTACAGGTCACTCACCCAATATTTTTATGCACAATTATAGGTAACTAACCCAATATTTTTTATTTTTATGCATAATTACAGGTGACTAACCCAATATTTTTATGCATAATTACAGGTAACTAACCCAATATTTTTATGCACAATTATAGGTAACTAACCCAATATTTTTTATTTTTATGCATAATTACAGGTAACTAACCCAATATTTTTATGCATAATTACAGGTAACTAACCCAATATTTTTATGCACAATTACAGGTAACTAGCTCAATATTTGTACTTTTTATTTTTTTGCATAATTACAGGTGACTAACCCAATATTTTTATGCACAATTATAGGTAACTAACCCAATATTTTTTATTTTTATGCATAATTACAGGTAACTAACCCAATATTTTTATGCATAATTACAGGTAACTAACCCAATATTTTTATGCACAATTACAGGTAACTAGCTCAATATTTGTACTTTTTATTTTTTTGCATAATTACAGGTGACTAACCCAATATTTTTATGCACAATTATAGGTAACTAACCCAATATTTTTTATTTTTATGCATAATTACAGGTAACTCACCCAATATTTTTATGCACAATTATAGGTAACTAACCCAATATTTTTTATTTTTATGCATAATTACAGGTAACTAACCCAATATTTTTTATTTTTATGCATAATTACAGGTAACTAACCCAATATTTTTATGCACAATTATAGGTAACTAACCCAATATTTTTTATTTTTATGCATAATTACAGGTAACTAACCCAATATTTTTATGCATAATTACAGGTAACTAACCCAATATTTTTTTTTTTTATGCATAATTACAGGTAACTAACCCAATATTTTTATGCATAATTACAGGTCACTCACCCAATATTTTTTATTTTTATGCATAATTACAGGTCACTCACCCAATATTTTTTTTTGATATCAATTACTGAGACAGGTATAAATAAGTTTTTTAATAACTTATATGCATAACCAAGTTTGTATTATTTATGTTTTGATAATGATATTATCAAACAATGAAGTATAGACAAATTTTTTTTATCATTATGAATTCATTTGGCCATGATAATCATGTAGTCATTATAGTAATGCTAAATTTTAAATCTAAAGGATAAAAAATCTAGTGCTGACAATCGATTAAAAAATAACTAATTAATGACTAATTAATCTGTAATTTCATTGCGATTAATCACACCTAACATTAAAGTTTTTAATATATTTTAATAATTTCACATTTAATCTACAAATTAATGTAGAAACAACAAAGACAGTAGCCTATATTTAAAATATTTGTTTAATGGCATATTTTTATGAAAGAAGGCATCACTGATATATAATTAAAAGCTAGTAAAAGTAGTACATTTTAACATTTATTAGGTTTTAAAAATATAACAAATTTTAATTTAAGTGAACTTGAATCAATCTTCACATAAATCCATTATTATAATAAATGACACATTTACCTGCGCTTCAATATATCAGGGCTCAATGTTTTCTATCGGCCCAGTCAGACCAGTTCAGATTTTTATTTTCCCTGTTAAAATGCACAAATATTTATTGTTTTTGACCCATGTGACCTTGTAAACAGAGCTTTAAGATTTTTAGGAAGGTCTAACAGGATATATACAGATATTGAATAAAGTTATCAAACACCAGTCTTCACTCCATAAATTATAAATTAAATATAGATTAATCCTTATTAAAAGTGATTCAGCCAAGAGCAGTGAGTGATTTTCTCTTTGTCTTTTGTTCTTTGATTAACATTAATGGCAGACAGCAGCAGGTTTATTAGGCTACTGTCACTTTAAGAGCTGACGCACATGAAAAAACATGAAAATCGGTCAAACCAATGAACAAAAAACTGAGAAGAAATTGCAGGATGTTGCCACTGAGATGAATGGGAATACTAAAAGATATTTTCTGCAGCTATTATAGACCCCATTGGTTCACATTAGGTGAAATCAGACATCGAAAAAGACACTTAAAACCTGGATAAAACCAGCTTTGATCATATCTGTATCTAGTATTGGACTAATCAGGCGGTTACTGTTAATTACAGGGAAAAAACACTTCAGATAACGATTAAGTCACTGATCGTGCATCCATTGTGCTATTTGTCTTGTGGGGGAAAGGTGTCGACTGGAGGAATGTTGTTAAAAAAGGAAAAAAGCGAGTATAGATTTGTAAAGGTCAGTGTGATTCACAGAAGAGAAACCGTTGAGATTCCCTGTAGAGCGAGTATTGAGGTCAGAGTGAAGACTGTGCAGGACACACTGGGCTTTTACTGCGTTTCTCTGCTTTTGATGAATGTGTTGCGTGAAGCATAGTGAAGGACGGCAGACCCGATCCACACACACTCATCCCAGTCTGTCAGACGGAAACAGATGCATAACTGCCCATATAAACACACCTCTCACACAGGCACACAAATCAATTACACCGCGTCTAACTTTACTCACTAACTCTTCCGTTGTATGACATGCAAGCACACAGGAATTAAAAGGAGGTACAATGAATGATCAAACATAAATATGTACGATTCACACATAAAAGATGCAATATAACAATTCTTTCTTTTTCATCTCTCACACACACACACACACACAGTCTAGCACGCCTGGCTGCACCTTTAGAACACAGTGGGAGAAACGCGTGAATTAATTGAAGGTGAACGACAGATTCTCCTTGGCTCCGTCCCCCCTGGGAGGCACACATCTCCCCCCGCCCTCGCTCTCTCTCTCCATTTCATTATTTCCTGCTTCAGTACCTCCATGCTCTTATCATTCCTGCTGTCTCGCACTCTCTCCATCAACCCCCCCACCAACACACACACACACACACACACACACACACAGTGACACTTCTTTTATCATCAAAAACCCATCTCTCATCACCACACCTCCTCCTCTCCACTCTGGTACCCAAGTTGCTCTGGTTTCTCTTTTTCATTACATTAGCCCCCAACAAAGAATTGAATGTAAGGTATATTTCAAAGTATACAATGTATTTGCGTAAACTTAGGCATCAAATTCATGTAAAATCTGGCATGTTTTGTCTGGAGACATTCTTGACGATAATCTATCAAATTAATTTTGATTCATCAAACTGTTTTGCAGACTTCAGTCAATTAATTTGTTGGACTAAAATATGCAAAATATAGCAAAATACAGAAGAAGGACAATAGATTCAAAATGAGGAGCTCAAGCATGGCAGGTCATGATTTAACATATTAAGGGCCAGGTTTACTAACAGCTTGCACCAGCGCAAACCCTCTTTTAGCGTTCAAAAACTACGGTCTGGATTTACTAAAGACACGCAGTTACAGGGCTCCAGGCTAACACTTGAGAGCTGTGGCGCCTGATTTGGTGTCGCTGGAGGAAAATATATCATAGAGTTAATTTAATCATAAAAGTACTAATGTTTTGTACTCATTGTTCTGTTAATAAGTGCAGTTACTAATAATATTACATGTTTGTTTATTGGAAATTTAACAGTGAAGCACTGAGCTTGAATTGATATGCAGATAAAATTAACAGTAATGTGCAAAAACCTAATTTTTATAGAGAAAATGTAAACATTCTACTCTTATTAAATGTGCCATTGTTGTTCTATAGTCTCACACTAAACTGACCGACAGCTTCAGTGATTATTAAAGGAACGCTTATTACTTGCTTTCTGGGTAATTCAGTCACAATTTGAAGAAACGTTTTTGTTTTTTCATGAGACTTTGTGACTTCCTACTTTTTCCATATATTAAGGAGTGGAAATGTCTAATAAGTAAATTATGCTTCTCTGCTGCCATCTACTGGTTATAGTGGTCATTTCATGTCTTTTTAGATAAAAGTGCTTGTTTGCCACAAAGTGCCCTACACCTTTAAACTTTTAGTTCCCTTTCAGTCGGTCACGTTCGACGTACGTCGGACGTCACCGACGAATTGGGATCACTTCTGGGAGCCCCTATCAACTTCGAGATATAGAGAACGGGCCAATGGCCATTGGCGTGCGAGATTTGCATCTCGCGCTCCGCCCCGCGCTGCGGGTATAAACAGGAGGCGAATGCAGCGCACTATTGTCATTCACTTCGGAGCCGAACACGGTGTTGATGAAGGAGACTGTTCCTGCTTCAGCAGAGAGAGAAAGAGAGAGAACGAGAGAAGACGCTTCTTTGAGTGCTGGGAGAGAAGGCACGATCAGCGGCGGCCGCAAGCTCACTGATACAGTGATAAACTGCTGTTTTTACAGCACTGTTGGTTTGGTGAGGGCGTTCCCAACGGTGAGTGCATACACAGGCTGCACTACTCTCCTGTGTTTTGCCGCAGTCGTTCCTGGGTGCTTCAGCACATTTAAAAGAGATTTCTTCTAAAAGAGCAGCGCGGGTGTGACACTGCGTCTTTTTCAAGACGTCATTCCACCCGTGCGTTTCTGGATGCGGTTGTTTCCTGTCCTTTGACGGCCACGATCCCTCTCGCATAAGCATGTTGAGATTGCGTTCGTGGGTGATCCATGTTCTCTCAGGAGAACGGGATCACGTCGGCGCGTTGTTCGTCTCGCCTTCCTCGTGAGGGTTTGAGTGTTCAGCGCGCCGTGTGCCGTCTAGCTGCCGGCTGACAGCACGGGTTGTCACGGCAACCCAGCGCGTCACTCGGCGCTTTAGATGCGCGGTCGAGACTTAAACCTCAAACGGGGTTGAGTCCCTTCGCCTATTCCCCGATCTAGTTTCTTTTCTGGTGCACCAGAAAGGGGCTACTTCGGCTAATAAGCCTTGGTGACCTGAGGATTACAGTGGGGCTTCCCTGCCGAGTACATCTCCGTGGGCCCTCACTCCTCTATCGCATCGCAAGCATGCTGAGACTGTGTTCGTGGGTGGTTCATGTTCTCTCATGAGAGCATGACCACGTCGGCGCGTTGTTCGTCTCGCCTTCTTCATAGGGGCTTGAGTGTTCAGCGCGCCGTGTGCCGTCTCGACGGCCACGCTCACAGTCTTGCATGCCTGCTGGTAGCTTACAGGTGGGATTGCTGGTTCCAAAAAAAAAAAAAATAAAAAAAAAATAAAAATAATAATAAATAAATAAATAAAGGGGACCTAGCGTTTCATCTGGGGCTCTAGCAGAGGACAGATGTCAATCGCTGCATCGGAGAGAGGGCTGTTATAAGCTGGAAATGAAGATGATGCTGAGTTTCCCACTATAATGGTGTGTGCTCATGCTGAATCAGATTCAGACTTGACAGCCATGCTTTCCTGGGTGGCTGAGGCGTAGTGCAACGCGTAAATCGCCTTGCCCGCCCCCTTGCCTTTTTCCCGGATGTGCATTGGAAAGCTTTGGCAGTGTGGAACTATTTGGTGCCAAAATATGGGGTGCCAATGGTGCCATAATCTGGATAAAGTTTTCCTCTCTCTCACTACCCTCATCGGTGAGGTGGCAGTGCCACTGGCAGGCCACCTCTGCCCTGCGCTCTTAGTGCACGAGGGTAGTTCTGAGCTGAGGTTGAGCTGCGCACCGTGACTGATTTACATTTAAAGTCACAGCGCTGGCCCTTGGCCAGACGATGTCCACCCTGGTCCAGAAACACCCTTGGGCTACCTTGCAGGGGTGTGAGACGTCGCCAGAGTACGCTCTCTCGATGCTCACATCTCACAAGGTGACCCTTTTCGGCGACACTGTCGGTGACTGTGCAGCAGTCCTCCACAGTGCAAAGCAGATGGAACCCCTCAGTCTGCTCGCTATGGGCATCCCACGATGCCACCCGTCTTGGCTGCCAGTCAGCTGAGACGGGTGACCTGGACTTGGTTGAAGCTGCTCTTCCCCGGAGGAGGGCCGGGTGGAGAATCATTGCTAAATTTTGTTCCGCCACCGGTGTTACAGCCAGTGGTACCCAAATTCTTAAGAGCAGTTCCAATACCTCTGGGTCTCGGGAGTTCAGGAATGGCAGCGTGTGACGCTATGAAGCCGCGCCGCTCTCATTCCCCTCCCCACAAGAGGGCGAGAATGGCAGTGTGCGACGCCGGGGAGCCTCGCCACTCTCATTCCCCTCTTCTCAGCGGTGTGAGGACGGCAGTGCGCGACGCTATGCCTCGCCACTCTTGTTCCCCGCTGAGGAAGGAGGTGAGGTAGGCAGTGTGTGACGCCACAAAGCCTTGCCACTCTCTGCCCCTCCTTCAGTCGCCAGCGGACCGCAGCGTATGGCTTGAGAACGCTACCATGCCTTCTCTCATACCCTCCGTCCAACCGTGGGGGCAGGTAGGTGCTGCGTGCGCACTCAGACCCCACTTCAGGACGCTGTGCCTCTTGGGTCGGGTCCCTGCCCTCCACTTCGCTGCCCTACTGCGGGTACGTCTGTGGGGCGGGTGTGTTCATGGTACGGTTTCCGGAAGCCTAGCTAGCACTTCCGGGACGGTCCCGCTGACTCACCTGCACCACCAGGCTCGGCTATGCGATTCAGTTCGCACGGCATCCTCCCAAGTTCTGGGCGTCCACTTCACTGTTGTGTGGAGCTGCGACGCCCATCTTGTGGAAAGAGATCGAAGTCCTACTGGCGAAGGACGCGATTGGAGCCGGTCCCTCCAGCCGACATGAAGTTGGGGTTCTATAACTTCTACTTCATTGTGCCCAAGAAAAGCAGTGGGTTATGACCAATCTTGGACCTGTGAGTCCTGAACCGGGCCCTTCACAAACCGCCCGTTCAGATGTTGACGCAGAAGCGCACTTTCGAGTACATCCGTCCCCAAGATTGGTTTGCAGCGATCGACCTGAAGGTCGTTCCCTTCAGGACTGTCCCTGTTGTGTGAATACAGAGACACGGTGATCAGTCACCTCAGCCTGTTGGGACTTCGGGTCAACTGGGGAAAGAGCAAACTCTGCCCCGTGCAGAGGATCTCTTTTCTCGGTATGGAGCTGGACTTGGTCAATCTGACAGCGCGTCTCACAGAGGAGCGTGTCCAGTCGGTGTTGAACTGCTTGAATTCGTTCCAATGCAGGACAGCGGTACCACTGAAACATTTTCAGAGGCTCCTGGGGCATATGGCATCCGCAGCCGCTGTAACGTCGCTCGGATTGCTTCATATGAGACCGCTTCAACGCTGGCTACACGACCGAGTCCTGAGATGGCCGTGGCACAGCGGATCCCTCCGTGTCCCCGTGACTCCGAGGTGCCGCCAAACCTTCAGCCTGTGGTCGGACCCTTCATTTCTACGGGCAGGAGTTTCCCTAGAACAAGTGTCCAGGCATGTTGTTGTCTCCACGGATGCCTCATCCACCGGCTGGGGTGCCACGTACAACGGGCTTGCAGTTTCGGGTCTGTGGACGGGGCCTCAACTGCAATGGCATATCAATTGCCTCGAGTTGTTAGCAGTTCGTCTTGCGCTGGGCCGCTTCAAAACGCCGCTACTAGGCAAGCACGTTCTGGTCCGTACGGACAACACTGCGGCCGTTGCGTACGTCAACAAACAGGGTGGTCTACGCTCCTGTCGCATGTCTCAACTCGCCCGCCATCTCCTCCTATGGAGTCAGAAGCATCTGAGGTCGCTTCGTGCCATTCACATTCCGGGCCTGCTCAATCGTGCGGCCGACGAGCTCTCACGACAGCCAGTGCTCCCCGGAGAGTGGAGACTCCATCCCCAGGTGGTCCAGCTGATCTGGAGTCGCTTCGGGACCGCACAGGTAGATCTGTTTGCCGCCCCGGACACGACCCACTGCCAGTTGTTTTATTCCCTGACCGAGGGGACCCTCGGCTCGGATGCGCTGGCACACAGCTGGCCCCGGGGCCTACGCAAGTATACGTTTCCCCCAGTGAGCCTTCTTGCACAGACTCTGTGCAAGGTCAGGGAGGACGAGGAGCAAGTCCTGTTGGTTGCTCTGTATTGGCCCAACTGGACTTGGTTCTCGCGACAGCACCTCCCTGGCCCATTCCTCTGAGGAAGGACCTCCTGACTCAGAGACGGGGCACCCTATGGCACCCGCGTCCGGTGTCTGGTCCCTGGACGGGACGCGGAGGTTCTAGGTGGCCTACCACAGGCTGTGGTAGACACCATCACTTCCGCTAGAGCTCCCTCTACGAGGCGCCTCTATGCGTTGAAGTGGAACCTGTTCGTCGACTGGTGTTCTTCTCGCTGAGAAGACCCCCGGAGATGTTCGGTCGGTTCTGTGCTTTCCTTCCTACAGGACGGGTTGAAGCGAAGGCTGTCTCCCTCCACCCTCAAAGTCTATGTTGCCGCTATCGCCGCTAATCATGACATGGTAGGTGGTAAGTCTCTAGGGAAGCACGATCTGATCGTCAGGTTCCTGAGGGGGGCGAGGAGACTAAAACCGCCTCGCTCTCCCTCTATACCCTCTTGGGACTTAACTCTGGTGCTAACCGCACTGCAGAGGGCGCCCTTTGAGCCTTTGCAGTCAGTTGAGTTAAAAATCCTGTCTCTGAAGACAGTACTCCTGACTGCATTGGCCTCTATCAAGAGGGTAGGGGACCTGGAGGCATTTTCGGTCGACGAATCGTGCCTGGAATTCGGGCCCGGTAACTCTCATGTAATCCTGAGACCCCGGCCCGGATATATGCCCAAGGTTCCCACCACTCCCTTCCGGGACCAGGTGGTGAGCCTGCAAGCGCTGCCTTCGGAGGAGGCAGACCCAGCCCTAGCTTTTCTCTGTCTAGTCCACGCTCTGCGGACTTACGTGGACAGAACGCAAAGCTTCAGGACCTCAGAACAGCTCTTCGTCTGTTATGGAGGCCAGCAGAAGGGAAAGGCTGTCTCCAAGCAGAGGATGGCCCACTGGATAGTGGATGCCATCGTCTTGGCGTACCAAACCCAAGACGTGCCCTGCCCGCTCGGGTTAAGAGCCCACTCCACTAGGGGTGTAGCTTCTTCCTGGGCGTTGGCTCGTGGCGCCTCGCTGACAGATATTTGTAGAGCTGCGGGCTGGGCGACACCTAACACGTTCGCTAGATTTTATAGCCTCCGTGTAGAGCCGGTATCTTCCTGTGTGCTCGCTTCCTATAGTCAGTAACACCGAAGTGCCCGTTCCAAGTGTCGGCTTGCTGCGCCACTCCCTTCCCTGTGGAACGGATACGTGCGCTTATATGCTCCAGTCGAGTTCCCCAGAACGGCGAACCCTGTTGAGTCCTCCGCAACCCGCGGCAGTCGGATGTGGCGGAGCGTCCGACGCCAGGTCTAACACTCATATGCATTGGTGGAACTTGTGTTAGGCTGGGTTCCATATGTTGTGACCCCCACGGCGGTCCCATATGTGTATTCTTCCACGGTACGGCTCCCTACGGCGAGCCCGTGTCTTTCCCTCGGCAGAGTTCTCTGCCGTCTCAGTTAGGTGTTGTTCCCCCGCCTGTTTGGCCGGGGCCACCCCTGGGACTTCCGTATGTTGCACTGCCCACGGCCAGTCCATACGTGTATTTTCCACATGGTAACTCCCTTCGGGCATGATGTGGCTTCCGCAGCGTCCCTCTGGGCACGCTTTCCCAGCGGTATCCAATAGTCTGCTGAAGTGGGTCTTGCGGAACAGCAGTGTGACTTCCCTGCGTGAATTCCCCGCCCGGAACAGACGGGGTCTGAGGGGCTCTCGCTGGGCGCTGGAAGTGGTAGTAACTGTGGCGTTTTCCAAAGGGATCCCAATTCGTCGGTGACGTCCGACGTACGTCGAACGTGACCGACTGAAAGGGAACGTCTCGGTTACGTATGGTAACCCTCGTTCCCTGAAGGAGGGAACGGAGACGTACGTCCCGTCGCCACAGTTGCTGTACCATCACTGCATGGCCGAGTCACTAGTTCGGCTCCTCAGTGAAAAACAATAGTGCGCTGCATTCGCCTCCTGTTTATACCCGCAGCGCGGGGCGGAGCGCGAGATGCAAATCTCGCACGCCAATGGCCATTGGCCCGTTCTCTATATCTCGAAGTTGATAGGGGCTCCCAGAAGTGATCCCAATTCGTCGGTGACGTCCGACGTACGTCTCCGTTCCCTCCTTCAGGGAACGAGGGTTACCATACGTAACCGAGACGTTTTACAAATCATCACATTAAAAATAACATTAAAATTGGGTAATATTTAGAGTCCTGGAAAAAGTGCGAAGCTCTTGAAAGCCCTTGAAAAGTGCTTGAATTTCACTTTCAAATGGTTGTACAAACCCTAAGATGAATAACGTAAAAAAAAAAAAACATTTGACTATTTCTTCCACAATACCATGTAGTGTCACTACAGTAAATCATGTGGCGTGACTACAGTAAATCATGTGGAGTCACTACAGTAAATCATGTGGCGTGACTACAGTAAATCATGTGGAGTCACTACAGTAAATCATGTGGCGTGACTACAGTAAATCATGTGGCGTGACTACAGTAAATCATGTGGCGTCACTACAGTAAATCATGTGGAGTCACTACAGTAAATCATGTGGCGTCACTACAGTAAATCATGTGGAGTCACTACAGTAAATCATGTGGAGTCACTACAGTAAATCATGTGGAGTCACTACAGTAAATCATGTGGCGTCACTACAGTAAATCATGTGGCGTCACTACAGTAAATCATGTGGCGTGACTACAGTAAATCATGTGGCGTCACTACAGTAAATCATGTGGCGTCACTACAGTAAATCATGTGGAGTCACTACAGTAAATCATGTGGCGTCACTACAGTAAATCATGTGGCGTGACTACAGTAAATCATGTGGAGTCACTACAGTAAATCATGTGGAGTCACTACAGTAAATCATGTGGCGTGACTACAGTAAACCATGTGGCGTCACTACAGTAAATCATGTGGCGTGACTACAGTAAATCCATGTGGCGTCACTACAGTAAATCATGTGGCGTCACTACAGTAAATCATGTGGCGTGACTACAGTAAATCATGTGGAGTCACTACAGTAAATCATGTGGCGTCACTACAGTAAATCATGTGGCGTGACTACAGTAAATCATGTGGAGTCACTACAGTAAATCATGTGGAGTCACTACAGTAAATCATGTGGCGTGACTACAGTAAACCATGTGGCGTCACTACAGTAAACCATGTGGCGTGACTACAGTAAATCCATGTGGCGTCACTACAGTAAATCATGTGGCGTCACTACAGTAAATCATGTGGCGTCACTACAGTAGATCATGTGGCGTCACTACAGTAAATCATGTGGAGTCACTACAGTAAATCATGTGGAGTCACTACAGTAAATCATGTGGCGTCACTACAGTAAATCATGTGGCGTCACTACAGTAGATCATGTGGCGTCACTACAGTAAATCATGTGGCGTCACTACAGTAAATCATGTGGAGTCACTACAGTAAATCATGTGGCGTCACTACAGTAAATCATGTGGAGTCAGTACAGTAAATCATGTGGAGTCACTACAGTAAATCATGTGGAGTCACTACAGTAAATCATGTGGAGTCACTACAGTAAATCATGTGGAGTCACTACAGTAAATCATGTGGAGTCACTACAGTAAATCATGTGGCGTCACTACAGTAAATCATGTGGCGTCACTACAGTAAATCATGTGGCGTCACTACAGTAAATCATGTGGAGTCAGTACAGTAAATCATGTGGAGTCACTACAGTAAATCATGTGGAGTCACTACAGTAAATCATGTGGAGTCACTACAGTAAATCATGTGGAGTCACTACAGTAAATCATGTGGCGTCACTACAGTAAATCATGTGGAGTCAGTACAGTAAATCATGTGGAGTCACTACAGTAAATCATGTGGAGTCAGTACAGTAAATCATGTGGAGTCACTACAGTAAATCATGTGGAGTCACTACAGTAAATCATGTGGAGTCACTACAGTAAATCATGTGGAGTCACTACAGTAAATCATGTGGAGTCACTACAGTAAATCATGTGGCGTCACTACAGTAAATCATGTGGCGTCACTACAGTAGATCATGTGGCGTCACTACAGTAAATCATGTGGCGTGACTACAGTAGATCATGTGGCGTCACTACAGTAAATCATGTGGAGTCACTACAGTAAATCATGTGGCGTCACTACAGTAAATCATGTGGCGTCACTACAGTAGATCATGTGGCGTCACTACAGTAAATCATGTGGAGTCACTACAGTAAATCATGTGGCGTCACTACAGTAAATCATGTGGAGTCACTACAGTAAATCATGTGGAGTCACTACAGTAAATCATGTGGTGTCACTACAGTAAATCATGTGGCGTCACTACAGTAAATCATGTGGCGTCACTACAGTAAATCATGTGGAGTCAGTACAGTAAATCATGTGGAGTCACTACAGTAAATCATGTGGCGTGACTACAGTAAATCATGTGGAGTCACTACAGTAAATCATGTGGTGTCACTACAGTAAATCATGTGGAGTCAGTACAGTAAATCATGTGGAGTCACTACAGTAAATCATGTGGAGTCACTACAGTAAATCATGTGGAGTCACTACAGTAAATCATGTGGTGTCACTACAGTAAATCATGTGGAGTCAGTACAGTAAATCATGTGGAGTCAGTACAGTAAATCATGTGGAGTCACTACAGTAAATCATGTGGCGTGACTACAGTAAATCATGTGGAGTCACTACAGTAAATCATGTGGAGTCACTACAGTAAATCATGTGGAGTCACTACAGTAAATCATGTGGAGTCACTACAGTAAATCATGTGGAGTCACTACAGTAAATCATGTGGTGTCACTACAGTAAATCATGTGGCGTGACTACAGTAAATCATGTGGAGTCACTACAGTAAATCATGTGGAGTCACTACAGTAAATCATGTGGTGTCACTACAGTAAATCATGTGGAGTCACTACAGTAAATCATGTGGAGTCAGTACAGTAAATCATGTGGAGTCACTACAGTAAATCATGTGGCGTGACTACAGTAAATCATGTGGAGTCACTACAGTAAATCGTGGCGTCACTACAGTAAATCATGTGGAGTCACTACAGTAAATCATGTGGAGTCACTACAGTAAATCATGTGGTGTCACTACAGTAAATCATGTGGAGTCAGTACAGTAAATCATGTGGAGTCAGTACAGTAAATCATGTGGAGTCACTACAGTAAATCATGTGGCGTGACTACAGTAAATCATGTGGAGTCACTACAGTAAATCGTGGCGTCACTACAGTAAATCATGTGGAGTCACTACAGTAAATCATGTGGAGTCACTACAGTAAATCATGTGGAGTCACTACAGTAAATCATGTGGAGTCACTACAGTAAATCATGTGGAGTCACTACAGTAAATCATGTGGTGTCACTACAGTAAATCATGTGGAGTCAGTACAGTAAATCATGTGGAGTCACTACAGTAAATCATGTGGAGTCACTACAGTAAATCATGTGGTGTCACTACAGTAAATCATGTGGCGTGACTACAGTAAATCATGTGGAGTCACTACAGTAAATCATGTGGAGTCACTACAGTAAATCATGTGGTGTCACTACAGTAAATCATGTGGTGTCACTACAGTAAATCATGTGGAGTCAGTACAGTAAATCATGTGGAGTCACTACAGTAAATCATGTGGAGTCACTACAGTAAATCATGTGGAGTCACTACAGTAAATCATGTGGTGTCACTACAGTAAATCATGTGGAGTCAGTACAGTAAATCATGTGGAGTCAGTACAGTAAATCATGTGGAGTCACTACAGTAAATCATGTGGCGTGACTACAGTAAATCATGTGGAGTCACTACAGTAAATCGTGGCGTCACTACAGTAAATCATGTGGAGTCACTACAGTAAATCATGTGGAGTCACTACAGTAAATCATGTGGAGTCACTACAGTAAATCATGTGGTGTCACTACAGTAAATCATGTGGCGTGACTACAGTAAATCATGTGGAGTCACTACAGTAAATCATGTGGAGTCACTACAGTAAATCATGTGGTGTCACTACAGTAAATCATGTGGAGTCACTACAGTAAATCATGTGGAGTCAGTACAGTAAATCATGTGGAGTCACTACAGTAAATCATGTGGCGTGACTACAGTAAATCATGTGGAGTCACTACAGTAAATCGTGGCGTCACTACAGTAAATCATGTGGAGTCACTACAGTAAATCATGTGGAGTCACTACAGTAAATCATGTGGTGTCACTACAGTAAATCATGTGGAGTCAGTACAGTAAATCATGTGGAGTCAGTACAGTAAATCATGTGGAGTCACTACAGTAAATCATGTGGCGTGACTACAGTAAATCATGTGGAGTCACTACAGTAAATCGTGGCGTCACTACAGTAAATCATGTGGAGTCACTACAGTAAATCATGTGGAGTCACTACAGTAAATCATGTGGAGTCACTACAGTAAATCATGTGGAGTCACTACAGTAAATCATGTGGAGTCACTACAGTAAATCATGTGGAGTCACTACAGTAAATCATGTGGTGTCACTACAGTAAATCATGTGGAGTCAGTACAGTAAATCATGTGGAGTCACTACAGTAAATCATGTGGAGTCACTACAGTAAATCATGTGGTGTCACTACAGTAAATCATGTGGCGTGACTACAGTAAATCATGTGGAGTCACTACAGTAAATCATGTGGAGTCACTACAGTAAATCATGTGGTGTCACTACAGTAAATCATGTGGAGTCACTACAGTAAATCATGTGGAGTCAGTACAGTAAATCATGTGGAGTCACTACAGTAAATCATGTGGCGTGACTACAGTAAATCATGTGGAGTCACTACAGTAAATCGTGGCGTCACTACAGTAAATCATGTGGAGTCACTACAGTAAATCATGTGGTGTCACTACAGTAAATCATGTGGAGTCAGTACAGTAAATCATGTGGAGTCAGTACAGTAAATCATGTGGCGTGACTACAGTAAATCATGTGGAGTCACTACAGTAAATCATGTGGCGTGACTACAGTAAATCATGTGGAGTCACTACAGTAAATCGTGGCGTCACTACAGTAAATCATGTGGAGTCACTACAGTAAATCATGTGGAGTCACTACAGTAAATCATGTGGTGTCACTACAGTAAATCATGTGGTGTCACTACAGTAAATCATGTGGTGTCACTACAGTAAATCATGTGGAGTCACTACAGTAAATCATGTGGCGTGACTACAGTAAATCATGTGGAGTCACTACAGTAAATCATGTGGAGTCACTACAGTAAATCATGTGGAGTCACTACAGTAAATCATGTGGAGTCACTACAGTAAATCATGTGGAGTCACTACAGTAAATCATGTGGTGTCACTACAGTAAATCATGTGGAGTCAGTACAGTAAATCATGTGGCGTGACTACAGTAAATCATGTGGCGTCACTACAGTAAATCATGTGGAGTTTGCCGTTTGATGTTTTTCATATGCAACAGAAATGGCAGCTCTTATCAGTTGGGCACCGTGGTGGTCGCACCAGGGTCAAACCTCTAACAAAATTTAGTCACTACAGTAAATCATGTGGAGTCAGTACAGTAAATCATGTGGAGTCACTACAGTAAATCATGTGGAGTCAGTACAGTAAATCATGTGGCGTGACTACAGTAAATCATGTGGAGTCACTACAGTAAATCATGTGGAGTCAGTACAGTAAATCATGTGGAGTCACTACAGTAAATCATGTGGAGTCAGTACAGTAAATCATGTGGCGTGACTACAGTAAATCATGTGGAGTCACTACAGTAAATCATGTGGAGTCACTACAGTAAATCATGTGGAGTCACTACAGTAAATCATGTGGAGTCACTACAGTAAATCATGTGGAGTCACTACAGTAAATCATGTGGAGTCAGTACAGTAAATCATGTGGAGTCACTACAGTAAATCGTGGCGTCACTACAGTAAATCATGTGGCGTTACTACAGTAAATCATGTGGAGTCACTACAGTAAATCATGTGGCGTGACTACAGTAAATCATGTGGAGTCACTACAGTAAATCGTGGCGTCACTACAGTAAATCATGTGGAGTCACTACAGTAAATCATGTGGTGTCACTACAGTAAATCATGTGGCATGACTACAGTAAATCATGTTTCTCCTGGTCTCCACGTCAGCTCTATTTGATCTGATATCTGTGGTTTATAACAGAGAATTCTGCGCCAAACGCTTCCACTAGATCTCGTAGTAGAGATGTTATTAATTCTGTGGTGAATTCAAACTCTTTCTCACTGGACATTCTAGCACTGTGTAGTAACGGTGTCGCGTGATAGAGATCAGCCCGTGCAGCTCAAACGGGTAGCGCGGTTCCGTTTCGCTTTCGTTTCGTTTGCCGTTTGATGTTTTTCATATGCAACAGAAATGGCAGCTCTTATCAGTTGGGCACCGTGGTGGTCGCACCAGGGTCAAACCTCTAACAAAATTTAGTCGCACCAGCAGGAAAAAGGTCGTAAAATGCAACCATTTGGTCACAGTCTGGAGTTATGTTTGCAGCTGACTTTATTGCACATGCATTTGTAGGAGTTTCCCTTTCAGCAAGGTATTAATGGGAGGAGAGTATTTAAATTGATAATACGAGGTGATTTACTAAGCTTTGCGCTCGTCAATTTACTGGTATTTTCTCCATTGTTTACCGGCCAAAAAAAGCATGTCTTGAACCAGATGCTAATTTGCGCTGCTCTTGGTAGATTGTGTTGGTCATTATGGAAATGATCCAACTGCGTCTGCGATCACCTGCAAAACTTTCCACTCCCGCTTTTTTTTTTGGAATTACGCTCTCACGCTAATTTGCCCTGTTTAGTAAATCTGGCCCAAGATTCAGTGCAACAGGCAGTAGCATTGCATGAAAACCTTTTATGTCAACTTTGATGAGTTGTATGTAAATGGTTTAAGATATCAAAAAGATTTAGATAAGAAAATGTTAGATTTTAGGCAAAACTCCTGAAGAGTTATAAGCAAAATAGGTGTTCTGAAACTTCTCAGGTACCCTTGTCTATGACATATGACAATTGCGGAGATATAACCTCAGGTCTACTTTGGCATGCTCGTTCGTTGAAATGCTATAAGAGTACGGTTTGGTCTATCAAAAAGCTTTTAATAACTTTTTTCCAGCATGGTCTGTGGATGATCTGATTAATTCGAGTTAAAAAAATTATGTTGGCATGAGCCAAGGAATCCGAGAAGGGATGCACCGATATGAAGATTTTGGCCGATACCGATAACCGATAATTCTTTACATTTAAAAGTCGATAACCGATATATTGGCCGATAAATCTAAATCCAAATTTGTATATAATTTTTGACAGCATAATTTTTCTCACCATTAAAATTCATGTCCCAAACACACAATTATGATGTTCTCTTTATAATGTGATGTAGTCTATATGACAGACTTGCGCATGCAACCGTATTTTCCTTTTTTGAAGTGATTTCAATCATATTTCAAGCAATTCAAACCATAATGGTGAACAGTGCGCATCTGAAGTGTCTCAGCTGAAGAAAATATTATCGATCGGCTTTAATATATCGGGCAAAATTTCTTATCGGGCCGATAACGATAACATAAAAAAGACCATATTTTGGCCGAGACTGATATATCGTGCAGAGGAAAAGAGAATTTTGCCCTTCTGATTCAAAAGTTATTAACATAAATATAAGACAAATAAACAAATAATTTTGACGATCAAATAATAATAAAAAAAAGATGGTAAAACACACCTATAACGTGCAATTACATGCATTCACTGAAATTCATTCATCACACTGAAAATGAAAGGTCAAGTACTTTGCATTGTGGGACTGTAGGTCAAGTCAAGCTTATTGCAAGCTACAGAGGCAGTGCAACGGCACATTTTGGCAGGTGCAATAGGCTATTGTTTCAAAAATGTTCAAATTTCAAATTAATTGCTGCACACTGCCATAGTTTAAAGGTATCATTAACTGAGAAATAAAATTTTCCTTCTGCAGAAGAAGATCAACGCCTACTTCATCATTGCAACTTTGGCCCCGCCCACTGGTGTGTTAGTGAGATGATGAGGAGAGATGAACGGATTAAAAATACCATTACCTTCCAAAGGATCCTAATGCTAGGAATGTGCTTATTTATTTTCAACAATGTGAATGTCTCAGTTGAGCATTATTTATGTGTATTCGCTACATTACACTGTGGATTCTTTGGTAAATCAGTTGCAATTTCAGCGCAGGCTTTGCAAACAGACTTTTACAATATGGACTCGACAGTAATGCCACAACATGTCAGTAACCGTGTTAATTCTAATGCCTGATCTGAGACCAGTGATTTCTGATATGTAATGATTCATGTACAGTCAGATGTTCTTTGTCTGTGTCAGTAAATCAAACCAGTGACTAAACGCTCAACTTCACATTGTTTCTCTTAGAAGGATGAAAATAATCTGTTATTTAAACTGTGATTAAATTATATATAGAAAGCGTTCAAAGCAGCCAATCACAGCAGTGGGCGTTTACACTGAAGCCTCACAGCAGCCAATCACAGCAGTGGGCGTTTACACTGAAGCCTCACAGCAGCCAATCACAGCAGTGGGCGTTTACACTGAAGCCTCACAGCAGCCAATCACAGCAGTGGGCGTTTACACTGAGTCTCACAGCAGCCAATAACAGCAGTGGCTGTTTACACTGAGTCTCACAGCAGCCAATCACAGCAGTGGGCGTTTACACTGAAGCCTCACAGCAGCCAATCACAGCAGTGGGCGTTTACACTGAAGTCTCACAGCAGACACGCCCCTTCAAACAGAGTGTTCACATCAGAGGCTAAAATCAGGGTAGGAAAAATGACTTATTTCTAAATTATGGCAATTTTCGATGTAAAAAAAAAATCATACTAACATTATAAGTGCACCACACGAAACATTATAAAACAAAACAATGCAGTTCATGACCCCTTCAAATAAACTTAATAAAACAAAACCAAGCATTAATTTGACAAACACAGTTTTCTTTCCCGTGTTCAATTTAAAACTACATTTAAAACGTGTCTGCTAAAAGGTTTTTATTGTCGTTTAAAAGTACACCAGCATATAGATGTGTAACAGACTGAAAGCTACAAAACTCCAATTTTGATTTCATAGTATCTCTAATGCGGTTTTTCTTTAAAAGCATTTATGTGTATAATTGTACATGCCAAATCCCAAAACACACCCACTCTGAAATGCAACAATGAGCAACATACATGTAGAAAACACCCGCCCTGCACCATTACATGATGGATAACCTTTTACATCCCATCATTAATAATAGTAGAGTCTCTGACTGCAGGCTGTCTAATGCATTCATACCACAATAAATTCATCTACACGCATGTTTTGCTCCCACCAGATCTGAGATGAGCGCTCATCACTCAAACAACTCAAAGCCAAAGTAATGGTGGCTCAGATATTGATTTTTCTGCTTCATTAAAAATTACTGAACCGCATGTTGTAAATAATAAAACCCTTGTGGTGAAGAAAGCGTTTGATCCCTCAAAGAAGGTGTTTGTTTTTTAACATGTGCGTTCAAGGTCATATCTGTGGAAAACAGGGAATGTAACTTTCTTGTTGTCCTGAATGTCTTTTTTTCCTGTTGTGTCCTCTCCAGACCTTTCTTGTCAATCAGATCCTTGACTCCCATTAAATTCTCCTGGACCTTAAAGCCCTTCCGCTCGCTCGCTTTCGCAAACCCCCCTCCCTTTACAAAACGCGGATCATTCCTCAATGTCATGGCATCCATTGATCTGCTTCTAAAGCCCTTACCGAAAGTTGGCGTGGCCAGATACAAAGCTACACTGGGCAATCCATCACACACACTCCGCGCTCACGGTGACAGTCCGGGGTGTCTTTTACACACACACACACACACACACACACACACACACACACACACACACACACACACACACACACAGGGGTTTGAGCCAGTGGCTGTCAGTTCTTGAGTCCTGGTATTGACGCCTGCAGTGCTGGCACGCAGCAACACAGCTACAATTAGCGCATCCCTCTGACAAGTACCCGATAAGGGCAATCACTGGCCTCCTCCACCGCGCTACACACAACTTCATCGTGCAGGTCTCATGAGTTCCTCCCCAGGGGAGCCGGGTAGACGCCCCACGCACTGACGCTTGCAGCATGACTTCTGCAAACACATTTATTTGCTCTAAGAAAGTTCCACTGCGAGTGCACAATGGAACAAATAAAAATGATTTGTTGAATAATCTAGGTTAACTTAAAGGGGTTATGACATGGATTTTTTTAATTATATAAATATGTAATAAAGTCTTTTTACACAAAAAACTAAAAATATTTTCAACCTTTATTCTGAGCCTCTGTCTGAAATTATCAGTTTTTAAGGCACGGCTCCTTTGAGGCCTGTCAGTAAACGCCCACTGTTATGATTGGCTAACATCACTGCAGAGGAAACACCCATTCACGCGAGTAAGTGTTTTGAAAACATTCTCCATATAAAACCATCATTTAGCATTATGAAATCATTTACTTGCGGTCAGTCGTGCAGCTGCTGTCAGATCAAACAGTCGCTGCTTCATCTGTCGAGGAACGTTTCTTTGCAAACTCTCCATTAAACTGTACCTCGTTTACAAAAGAAAATGCTCCGAACAAACATATAATTTGATCTGGGACACCATTAAACTAAACCATCAATTATTGTCATTATTTACAACTAAATCTACAACATTTTCATGGCATGGATTTTTTTAAATTATATTAATATGTTACTTGATGATCACTTATAATGTTAATAAAGTCTTTTGCTTAAAAAACTAAAACGATTATTTTCAATCTTCATTCTGACCCTGTGTCTGAAATTATCTGTTTTTAAGGCGTGGCTCATTTAAGGCTTGTCAGTAAACGCCCACTGTTATGATTGGCTAACTCAGGGCTCCAAATGGTTTTGCAACCTTTTATTTCTGACGGAGCGACTAAATTTAGTTAGAGGTCGCACTGGTGCCATGACCACGTTGCCCAATGAGCTGGCATTTCGGTTGTACATGAGAAACATCAAACAGAACGAAACGAAAGTGGACCGAAACCATTTAGAGACCATTTATCAGCTCGGAGCAATAATTGAACAAGCTCAGAACAGGTACTCACGAGCTGATCTCAATTGCGAAACTGTTACTACACACAGCGCTGGTTAAAGGGCATATTGCAGGTTAATTTTTTTTCTAAATGAATATACACTCACCTAAAGGATTATTAGGAACACCATACTAATACTGTGTTTGACCCCCTTTCGCCTTCAGAACTGCCTTAATTCTACGTGGCATTGATTCAACAAGGTGCTGAAAGCATTCTTTAGAAATGTTGGCCCATATTGATAGGATAGCATCTTGCAGTTGATGGAGATTTGTGGGATGCACATCCAGGGCACGAAGCTCCCGTTCCACCACATCCCAAAGATGCTCTATTGGGTTGAGATCTGGTGACTGTGGGGGCCATTTTAGTACAGTGAACTCATTGTCATGTTCAAGAAACCAATTTGAAATGATTCGAGCTTTGTGACATGGTGCATTATCCTGCTGGAAGTAGCCATCAGAGGATGGGTACATGGTGGTCATAAAGGGATGGACATGGTCAGAAACAATGCTCAGGTAGGCCGTGGCATTTAAACGATGCCCAATTGGCACTAAGGGGCCTAAAGTGTGCCAAGAAAACATCCCCCACACCATTACACCACCATTGTTTTTATAATGTATTTTCGGTAGTTTGTCTATTTCAATTCATTATTGTCATGGTAAATTATTGTGTCCAGCCTGTCAGGACATCGAGTGCACAAGTTTCCTAAAAAAAAAAAAAAAGTTAGAAACGCCTGCATGGTGGCGTTTTGTGCAGGTGAAGAGACGGGACTTCGAAACACACGCGGTGGTGTGTGTAGTGTTCACTTTAGACCGGAGGATTATCATCCCGGCGATATGATGGAGTCAAACATTGTAATACTCAAGTAAAGGATGATATTAAATGAATAAACATCCACACGCGATGCTTCTTTGCCGTTGTTTTTACGTGAATCAATTTCAACATTGATGAATACAAAGTATGTACATTAACACAAATGCATACAGTCTCACACTTTTCAAAAAAGTTTTGAATTATGTGCTGGTAATGTAAATATTATTTATGCCATGTATGTACATTCAAGTTCACTCAAATACATACTCATGACATCATATACATCCTCACACTATCAGTAAATCGGCACGAAAAAACCCATAACACAGAATTAATGAATAAAGGATAACATGAAACACACACAATAACACAATACTGTCTGTGGTTCGGCCGCCGGCGGGAGACGTGGCGGTCACGGTTCCGTAAGACTTGTTCACCGTAAGTCTTGTTTAAACATTTGCTAACTGTCAAATCAGTGGTGATGAGAAACCGCTAACGTTATATCACATAACGCTTAGTGTGGACGGATATTAACGAGTGTGACTTATCAATACTCCTAGATGACCAATACCAGCTTTGCTACTGCCTGATACATGATAATAATCAGTACAGTATTGTAATCTGAGCACAGTGTTAGCTAGCGTGTATATATCATTAGCTAACACTGGTCTCTCACCGAGACTCCTGCTCTGTTCTCTACTGTTTCTCCTCACACAACTCAATTTGTCTCCTCTAATCGTTGTTCTGTCTAATCCTGGCCTGTCCCTAATTGTGTGTCATTATTGTATAGCTGTGGCCATATGAGTATTAATAAACATTTATAATTTCCTCAGCGTCTGAACTGACGTTAATTTTATCTGCATCTGCTTTTCTGTTAAATATGCATTTCCAAGAAATATAGTTGTAAAATTATTAGTAACTGCACTTATTAATGCAAAACAATAGTCATTTTATGATTAAATTACCTTTATAATTAACACTTTTCAAAATATCCACGAAATTGTTACTAGTCTCTGATTTAGCAAATAGTTTGTTTCTGAATATAACAATGTCAACACAATGTCAAGTATTTGCTCTGGCCCTTGTTTTAAATGAGTTTGTTTAGTTGTTGTGCTTGTTGTTGTTATCTATTGCTGTTTTACAAGCAGGATGTGATGATTGGTCGGTGTTAAATGGATCGTAGTTGATCCGTATGGACCAGTCTCCACGGTTCAGCACACACATGATTTGCGGATTAATTGCTAAATTTCACTATTAATTCGGTACTCGCGCTGTTATCTGTGCACAGCCGCACAATTGATTCCTTTTTCGCATCTCCATGCACTTGAACGGACACATTAACACAAAATTATGTCATAATACCAGTCTCGGTATTGTCGTAAACACAGTCAGTTGTGTCTTAAGTGAACATAAACAGTTGAGAAAGAAATTGAATGTGTATCATTATATTGGATCCGTGCATTCAGTCTTAAAGTGACAGCAGCCTATAAATACCTGCTGCTAAGTCATTCATGTTAATCAAACAACAAAACACAGCTTTAAGAAAGATTATTCTATATTTAATTTACACAGTGAACACTATAGTGTTCTTTTAGGCCTTATTATTACATACGTGTACCTGAATACACTACAGTTAGACCTTACTTTATTTATATAAAGTAAGCTTTGTTATATTGTATTTAACTTGTAAATACTGTATTTGATCTTATTTTTGTTTTTACTGACTGTTCACCTGCATTTAATAATGCTTGAACTTTATTAGTTTTTGCTGTGGTATTGAAGTACTTAAAGTATGCTTTAAGTAATAAAAAAGCAAAGTAAACTCTATTGCTTGAAATTAGTTTACTGTTTCAGTAAGCTTGAGTTTTTATTTAGTTAGCATAAATTACTATATTGTGATATAAGATTTGGGTCATATCGCCCACCCCTACGTTGAACCACTAGTCGGTGTGGTATTAGTCCCGCCCCTCCTCCACTGTGATTGGCCGGCTGGGTAAAAAGGACAATAATGGGCACAACGTTTTACTCAAAGTTTAATATTTTTTTTGTTTTTAAATAAACAGTGCTCCCATTGGAAAAAATTCAAATACACTGGCCTTAGGAAAGAAGCACACAGCCTGAGGTTACCTAATATAAAGTGTGACCAAAACGTATTTTTGTGAAATGCTTTGCTGAAAAAGTGCACTTGTTTTGATTACGCATGCACTGATTTTCAGACACTTAAAATATGGCAAGTAAACCGCTGTAGGGTCACTGTATGTTATATGAATGAAGTGTGGTAATGATGTGGTTAGTGGGAGAAGCGTACCTTCTGAGCACTGAAATCGGGCAGCATGACGCAGGTCGCTCCCACCCATAGCGGGCACATCAGCTTGTTCACGATGCCGTGCACATGATGGAGGGGCAGTGTGTGCAGGATGACATCATCTCTATTCCAGGCCCACTCGGAGACCAAACCCTGAACCTACAAGGCAAGAAAAACAGATGTTGACCTACAGGTGCTTGTGAATGTTTTCATGCTCCACACGTTTGAAGCATGGGACAATCACGCCGGCTACACAGAAGCAGGCCAAAGCTATTGTGCTCAAACCCTTTAAACCGGCGATGTGAATTGAGTTCAAATGGACTGAATGATGCCCACAAGCAATTCTTCAGCTCTCATTGTGCTGTGGCATGAACATGATTATTTACCTGGTGAAGGCGTTCAAAATCACGGTCGAAACATCCACACTTAACCACAATACTCCTGATTCTGGTGTTATTAATCAGGTTTGTGTCAGTAATTTTGATTAAAATGCACCTCTATGACATTTACAGACCCTTACATGCATTACATTTGACTTCTTTGTCTGTTTTGCATGATTGTGGTACATCAAAAGAGAATATAACACCAGAAACACATCTTAGTTGATCATCAGATACTGCTCAGAACTAAAGAAAGAGCATCTATTCATCTTAGCCGCCATTTCATATTTGACAATCATTTATTACGTATATTCTGTGAGCAAACCTTCACTTATTAAAGACTTTTGAGCAGATTCATCATTATTCATTGTTTTTCTATCCAAATTTCTACATGGACAGTGCTGTCTTTATTTAATATTAAATTAAGCCATTATTTCATTATTTAATAATAAAATAATTTAAAATGAACATACAATAGTGGCCAAAAGTGATGTCCGGAAGGGATACTTGTTTTTAATGAGGAAAAACACTAAAATTGGTTAATTTATCTGACAAAATTATTTGGCAAAAAAGCCAAACTACAGCTAGAGGTTTTATTATTTAGAGGCAAAAATAATGCATAGGAAAAACAAAAAGCTCGCAGGAAAAAGCATACATTGACTACAACATAATCAGTTATTAATATTTCATTGGTTCTCTCTTGTTTTGGCACGTGTTCATAATTTCTTTGTATTGGAGCAGCTTGGACAAAAATGATGTCGGCACAATTTGTCATGTTTCATTGCATTATTATCACAAATAAAACAAATCGAATACAAGCACAATTTAGCAAAATATTTACAAAATATGTAACAAATTTAACAATATTTCAGTTTTCCAAGGCCAGATATCATTTTTGGACACTACTGTAGGTAAAATTTTGGTCACACTTTAGATTAGGGTCCAATTCTCACTATTAACTATGATATTTGCCTCAATAAACTCCTTATTACTGCTTATTAATAGTTAATAGGTAGTTGTTAAGTTTAGGATTAAGGAATGTAGAATATGGTCATGCAGAATAATGCATTAATATGTGCTTTATAAGTACTAATAAACAGCCAATTCTCCTAGTAATATGCATGCTAATAAGCAAATAGTTCATAAAAAAATAAAACTAAAGTGTTACCAAAATGTTATAGATTTAAAAAAAGTTCAAAGCATTTCTAAGGACGCTGATTTTTAGAAGGCATTTTCATTTAATTTGCATATTCATGGATCCATGTATACTAAATACAGCAAAGGTGTCGTGTTACATGCAAGCTATTTTAAGGCATGAAGGAATTATTTTCACAGGGGGAAAAAAAAAATGTTTATATATGTCATTTTGATTATCAAAGATGAGTTTTAAGGGACTGCAGGGGGACTTTAAGCTTGTCCGAAGATGCTCCCCATTAATGGAGAGTGATCTAATTTTCCACCCTATTGGAAATGCAGGTCAAGTTTTGATGGGAAAAAAACTCCACTGCCTTGAGTGGCCCATGAAATTAAATAATCAGAATGATCATTCAGAGAGGCGAAGTGGAACAAAAGTAAAACAACACAATGACATCAGGACAGGGAGAGGGAGAGGGAGGGGGTCTCATTCCACATCTACAGCTCCCATCAAACCTGAATCGCCTCGCAACGCTCAACTCTTCCCAATATCTGAGCAGGTGAAACACCTGACCTTCTCATTTGACTCTATGCATCATTAATAAAGAATACCTCCACAACACATGCCTGTCAGTGTTGTGGGTTTCGTCTGATTTTATTGGAAAAAATGCCAACAAACTGTACAACCCACTAGGGTTATTGTTATTCTAATAAGGCAAGCTATTAGAGGCTTTGCGTTACATTCATTTAAAACACTTAAAGGGATAGTTCACCTGAACATGAAAATTCTGTCATCATTTACTCACTCTCACTTTGTTTCAAACCTGAATGACTTTCTTTCTTCTGCAGAACACAAAAGAAGAGATTTTGAAGAATGTTGGTTTGTCGGGAGAATGTTTCAGGTCCCATTGACTATTTTTTGTTCATACAATGGAAGAAAACTTTGGTATACCAACATTTTTCAAAGTATCTTCTGAGCGCGCGAATATGATGGCCAATCAGAGACATTTATGTTGAGTGTGTGAACACAGTGGCCAATCAGACATATATATTGTGCGTGTGAACACAGTGGCCAATCAGAGACATATATGTTGAGCGCTTGAATATGATGGCCAATCAGAGACATTTATGTTGAGTGTGTGAACACAATAGCCAATCAGAGACATACGTTGAGCATGTGAACACAATGGCCAATCAGAGACATATAGGTTGAGTGTGTGAACACAGTGGCCAATCAGAGACATATAGGTTGAGCGTGTAAACACAATGGCCAATCAGAGACATATAGGTTGAGTGTGTGAACACAGTGGCCAATCAGAGACATACATGTTGAGCATGTGAACACAATGGCCAATCAGAGACATAGGTTGAGCGTGTGAACACAATGGCCAATCAGAGGTGTTTAAGAATCTGTTCAACAGCGCTCAAAATGCTAGAGGGAAATGCTGGTATCGTCACATTTTTTAAATTTCAGTACCGTCTTGGTACCGAACTCAGTACTTTTGACAACACACAGCAGTTTAAAAAACAAAGTGTATGAGCATACAGCATAAACACTCATTCACCATGGCCTGCAGGCTGATGTGGGTGTGCAGTGCTCCCTTCGGTCTTCCCGTGGTGCCGCTGGTGTAGATGAGCATTGCTGACCTCTCTGCCCAATTTGAGATGTTCTCCTCAGGCAGGGTCTGCACGTCCTCCAACTGTAGAGTATCTAGGCTGGACGTGGTGGGAAGCTGTAGGCAGGGCAGCCCTAGTTTCTGGGCCAAGGGCTCAAGGGTATCCGTAAAAGGTTGTCCGGCTACCAGCAGTGAGCTCTGGGAGTCTGAGATGACATATTCCACCTCATTTGGAGGATGCTTTCTGTAGAGGGGCACAGCTATGCCGCCACACATCCAGGACGCCCACTGCGCTACAGTGTAGGATGCGTCGTTGGCACACAGGAATGAGATGCGCTTGCCCTGCAGGTCTCCTGATTGACAGGCGAGTGCTTTGGTAATGAGTCCTGCCAGGCTTTGGCTGTTTTTGTAGAGGGAGCTGTAGGTGTGGCTCCCGCTGTGATCCATAATGGCCACATTGTCTCCATACGCAGAAGCTCTGGAGAAAACAGGAGCGACTCTCCCTACAGCTGGAGAGGTTTTGTGGTTGGCTCTCTGCACTACATTTCCCAGCAGCAACTTCAGGGCTCTTCTGCCAGCCTTACAGTGAGGCCACGCTGAAGAGCAGCTCCAGAACAACATAGCGTAGGAGCCGCCAACAAACCGTTTCATCTGTCTAAACATGGGAAAATAAAACAAAACAAAAGCAAATATTAAAGGATTAGTTCCGAATCTCACTCCCAAGGTGTCAAAAACTAAAGCATGGTCAAGTGCCTTCCACATCTCAATTAAGATGCTAAAGAAACCCCTAGGCGATGAACAGGGTACTCCATTGATTTCAATGAGAAACCTTTGGCGTCATACACAGACATGTTGAATGAAATTATATATTGGGTTATAATTTTGCTATTTTAATATAATTTAATAAGCCAACATAATTTTATTTACATTTAAACATTTTTATTCAAAATATATATTTTACCAAATACTTTTTTCTCTAAAATTGCAATCAAATCAAAGCTGTATTTCTAACCAAATTGTGTTCCAAATGTAAAATTGATATCACAATTTAAGTTCCTATGAGATCTTATTTAGGCATAATACCAACAATAGCCACCAGGTGACACACACATTCCATTGAATTTGTTTTAGGTGTTCTTCTGTCACAAATGAATACATTTCTGTCACAATATCACAAAACAGTCAAGATTTGGAACCTTGAGTTTCAGACCTTTCCGGCGATACGCGTTTTGTCAAGATTAGAAAAAGTCGGTATCAACGAACAGGGAACTACATTGCATGGGAAAGTTTAATGAAATTATATATTGGGTTATAATTTTGTCATTATGAAATATTGGGTTGTGATTCTCAATTTAATCAGCCAGCATCATTTTATTTACATTTAAACTTTTTTTATTTTATTCAAAATAATTGCTTCTAACCCAGTTGTGTTCCAAATTTGAAGCCGATATCACAAAAAGTTCCTATGAGATATTTAGGCGTAATACCAAAAATAGCCACACATTCCATTGAATTTTTTATGCGTTCTTGTCACAAATTAATACATTTCTGTCACAATCACTCTTAAAAATGCCGGGTTGTTTCAACCCAAATTTGGGTCAAACATGGACAAACCCAACAGTTGGGTTAAATCTTTAATGTAAAAAATTTAACCCAATGGCTTGGTTTGTCCATATTTGACCCAAATATGAGCTGAAACAACCCTATTTTAGAGTAATATCACAAAACAGTCGCCAGATAAGTAACCTTGAGTCTACTACAGGCACAATTTATTCAAAAAGAACAAATATTCTAAGTGTTCCGAGGCCAAACGACTGATTTGTGTGAAAAACAGACTCAAAAGAGATCAACCTCTACATCCGCCGTACACCCTATGCACACATTCAAAAATTGCCGCCAGAAGAAGCGTTATGTCAGCTTTGATTGTGAAATGTAATTGGCCATCGCGTGTCTCATGGCTTCATATGCTGAGTCGGGTGTATCTTTTGAATGATATATGACTGTGTGCATTCATGGAGCGGGATTATTTTCAGCAATTAAAACATTAAGATCCACTCTGTTCTTCACATGAAGATATCGTATGGATGTGCAACATGAGTTAATACTTTTATACTGTTTTTGGTCAGTTTTTGCAATAAATACCAGGGATGCACCGATATGTTAATGGCCAATACTGATACACAAGTACACAATTATGATGTTCTCATTATAATTTTATGTAGTCTATATGACAGACTTGCGCTGCACATGTTGCTCTGAACTGTATTTTCCTTTTTTGAAGTGATTTCAATCATATTTCAAGCAATCAGCTTTAATATATCGGCCACATTTTCTTATTGGGCCGATAACAATTACAAATCAACATACACTCACCTAAAGGATTATTAGGAACACCTGTTCAATTTCTCATTAATGCAATTATCTAATCAACCAATCACATGGCAGTTGCTTCAATGCATTTAGGGGTGTGGTCCTGGCCAAGACAATCTCCTGAACTCCAAACTGAATGTCAGAATGGGAAAGAAAGGTGATTTAAGCAATTTTGAGCGTGGCATGGTTGTTGGTGCCAGACGGGCCGGTCTGAGTATTTCACAATCTGCTCAGTTACTGGGATTTTCACGCACAACCATTTCTAGAGTTTACAAAGAATGGTGTGAAAAGGGAAAAACATCCAGTATGCGGCAGTCCTGTGGGCGAAAATGCCTTGTTGATGCTAGAGGTCAGAGGAGAATGGGCCGACTGATTCAAGCTGATAGAAGAGCAACTTTGACTGAAATAACCACTCGTTACAACCGAGGTATGCAGCAAAGCATTTGTGAAGCCACAACACGCACAACCTTGAGGCGGAAGGGCTACAACAGCAGAAGACCCCACCGGGTACCACTCATCTCCATTACAAATAGGAAAAAGAGGCTACAATTTGCACGAGCTCACCAAAATTGGACAGTTGAAGACTGGAAAAATGTTGCCTGGTCTGATGAGTCTGGATTTCTGTTGAGACATTCAGATGGTAGAGTCAGAATTTGGCGTAAACAGAATGAGAACATGGATCCATCATGCCTTGTTACCACTGTGCAGGCTGGTGGTGGTGGTGTAATGGTGTGGGGGATGTTTTCTTGGCACACTTTAGGCCCCTTAGTGCCAATTGGGCATCGTTTAAATGCCACGGCCTACCTGAGCATTGTTTCTGACCATGTCCATCCCTTTATGACCACCATGTACCCATCCTCTGATGGCTACTTCCAGCAGGATAATGCACCATGTCACAAAGCTCCAATCATTTCAAATTGGTTTCTTGAACATGACAATGAGTTCACTGTACTAAAATGGCCCCCACAGTCACCAGATCTCAACCCAATAGAGCATCTTTGGGATGTGGTGGAACGGGAGCTTCGTGCCCTGGATGTGCATCCCACAAATCTCCATCAACTGCAAGATGCTATCCTATCAATATGGGCCAACATTTCTAAAGAATGCTTTCAGCACCTTGTTGAATCAATGCCACGTAGAATTAAGGCAGTTCTGAAGGCGAAAGGGGGTCAAACACAGTATTAGTATGGTGTTCCTAATAATCCTTTAGGTGAGTGTATATCAGCCGACACAGTGGCTGATATATCATGCATCCCTAATAAATACCTGTGACTGTACTTTTATTAGTTAGTATTGTTACGCGTTTTATATCGTTGAGAAGTGGGTAGGTTTAGGGTAGGAGTGGGGTTAGTTGCTCCAAAATAATATAAAAGTATAAATATTTATAATATGCAAATGCAAAGAATTAAATGCGCCTTGATCTGACGCATAAGGCAAACAAATGAAATCAATACGCTGCACATCAAAAAAATTATGAATTTAAATTTTTGAGTGAACTATCCCTTTAATATACAGTCCATATAAATAAATACAATGCCAATTAAGACTCACAACACAGGACTCAACATTAAAGATTTGTACTTGCCCTGTCAGGATTTTCCATAAATATGATAAATAGTTATATTTATCAATCTATTTTTATGAAGATGCATTTACTAAATTAGAACAATGACATAAGATATTTTGTCTTGTTTTCTGGAGTGGAAAAAATGAACTGAGTTTTTGCTTAAAAGAAGTAAAATGATCTGCCAATGGGGTAAGAAAAATAATCTTGTTTCTGTTTGAAATCTTGTTTCGGTCTCAAACAGAAACAAGATTATTTTTCTTACCCCATTTTGATTTTTTCCCAAAAACAAGACAAAATATCTAATGTATTGTTGTTATCTAGTAAATGCATCTTGATTTAAGAAACAAGACACAAATACTAAGTAAGACGCATTTTTTGCAGTGTAGGTTAGTGCCATGTAGTTGCAAAGTTACTAATAGTTAGTAAAATGTGGACAATTGAAATTAAATGTACCCAGTACTTTTTATTATTATTAAACTTAAAGTGTCCTTTATTATTCCTTCGTTCATTCATTATTTTACAAACAGCACGACCCCAAGCATAATAAGTTACGGTTACTCTTCATAGTGTTTTCTGGGGTTGCTACGCATAAAATCATAGCAGAACTATAACACTTTTTACTTAAACAAACATGCTTAATAATGCGAATCTTACCTAAAGTCATACTGGAGACGATGCGCCGTTTAAAAGAATCCGTGTGGAAACCGAAGCGAAGCGGAACCTTTATTTAAAGCGTCTGTCCTGTGCCTCATCAAAGAGCTTTGCATTTTAAAAGGCACTCCAATATCTTCAGATTTGCTTAGCTTTTAACTACGATCATGTTTTAAATGAAAATATTATTTTTGTTTTCATAAGAGACTTGAATGAAGAGTATCTTGTTTTAGTGATATGAATGTCATCAAGTAGAAATGTTGGCCTTAGCTTTTTAGCATTTTAGCTACCCTTACGAGAATGAACCATGGTTATTGTAGTTAAACCATGATAACCACAAATTAACCATGGGTTTGCTACTCTAAAAATAGTTTAACCATGGTATTTGTGGTAAAAATGTGGTTATATAAATGGTAATCAATTAGCCAAAAAAACATGGTTACTACACTTTTATTATAATAAAACCATGGTTATTTTTCGTAAGGGTATTTATGTAATAAATAATAATGACCATGCTTAATAATTTTGCTGAAAAAGTCAAATACGTAGTACTCCTACAAAAATAGGATGAAAGTTATGAGGCAGATGGACTGAAGTTGGTGAGTACTGATATATCAGCTTGCGTGTATTTTGCCATCACACTGTTCCCACCCAAGCTTCCTCATGCCAACTGGTTTTGGCATCAGCTCACAGCACGGGCACACTTAGCCACCAGCTGGCAGTCGCGGGCCTCAAATAAGAATTGTTCAGACATGGCACTCATTCAAAAAGTTCTCACTTCCCTAAACCCCTCCGTGGTAAATAGGGATGGCATGCTCCTGCAAACTGAAAGCTTTGTCTGAGAATCTCCCCTCCGGTTTGAGAAGTAGTATCGTCAACGAACGATCCATTCACAATCACAGAAAGAGCTGGAAGCGAGGACACCCTCTTTAAGGCTTTAAACGCTCAACAGATCATTGATTCTTAGAGCTTTGTATTGCACATGATGCAGATGTTTTGATGGAACGCCCTTGTTTCGTGAGGAATTGGATGGTTTTCTTTTTGATGGAATCTCAGCATGTTCTTGGTACAATTTTTTTAAATTCCAGCTCCAAACACATGGATTGGAAAGAAGACTGAAGGGTGACCGAAGAACAGAAGGCATCCCGGTGAGCGTATATTTGACGCGCAGCTACGATGGCTGTCCGCCAGCCCTGTATCTTCTCAGTCGTGGTGTTAGCAGGTAGCATGTCCGGCAGTGGGCGCCAACTCCCCAATTGGTTGGCCAAGGATTCTCTGAAAAATGTGAGAGATGAGAGAAGCCCCCTCTTTTCGGAAGAGATTCGGAGAGTGAGTGGGGAACGGAAATCAAGGGGTGTTCCAAAAACATGTGTCAGGTTGGCACCAGATGAGAATGCCTTGGCAAGCGCCTCACTCTCCCCCTCTTGCCCCTCTTAGAACACATGGCACGTTGACGGCAGCATCTGGCTGCGTTGACTCTCAGCAGCTGCGCTTTGTCTATGCCAGTTGGGATGCTTGGCACTGCCACTTCATCAACTACCTGTGGCTTCTCCTGGGCGTGGAGCGGGCGATGAATTATTTGGCACTGCAGCTGCAAACTTGACTTCTTTCCAAGAGATACAGTTGTGTAAACACATGCTAGACTCGTGGCACACACAAACAAATGCTTTGCATACTTGGACAACTTGCATACAGGAGGACAACTCTGCAGCTGGGATTAGTTTATTCAACACTGGGCATTTGGTCTCTTGGGGTACATTACCACATAGAAAACTTTGTAGTCTATTATACAAGGAAACACTGCATTTTTTTGTGAACAAGCCATGAAAGAGCGAGAAGAAACCTTTTTTATACTACTTTAACAAGCTTTGAGAAATAGGTTGACTGCAATGTATGAAAAAGACCCCCTTTTCCTGGATTATTCCCTGTGAGTTCCCCACGGTTCGCTACTGGGTCCTATTATGTTCCATATTTATTCTATTGCTCTCATTATTTGTAAATCACTTTAAGTATTAAATGTAAATGTAAAATTTTTTGTATTAAAAAAGAAATATAGACTGTGTGAAGCTTCCCAAATGCTGCTCTCCAACTGTGCCAAAATGTGGGCTTTACGATGGACTGCTACTTAAAACATGTTTGAGGAATTTGTTGACTATAATATATGAAAAAGACCCCCTTTTCCTGGATTATTCCATGTGAGTTCCCCACGGTTCGCTACTGATACTATATGTTCCATATTTATTCTGTAACATTTGTTGTATTAAATAAGAAATACAGACTGCATCCAGCTTCCCAAATGCTGCTCTCCAACTGTGCCAAAATTTGGGGTTTACAGTGGACTGCTACTTAAAACTTATACCATGAGGTCTTCCCATGTTGGATTTCTTAGGATTTTCCCCAAGACTGCGGCTCAGACACATCATCGCTCTAAAGCAGTTACAGGCTTTCCTCATTTGGAAAGCATCAATTGCTCTCTCCAGCTCTCTAAATTTTGCAAAAGTTCAAAACCTCCAGAGGATCTTAGACATTGCAGCCTTTTAATAAAACAACGAACTCTGCTCTATTTGAGCGGGACGGGGAGAGTACTTACATCACAGTGGAGCAGCTAAGGCAACATCAAGCAGCAAAAACATGTCAAGCTTTGTTTTTTGAGTTAACTAGACATCCGTTATGTTCTAAGCCCTGACATCCGCAGAGCCACGCGACCCAGATTGGATTGAGTTTTCTTTACAGGTTTTGTTTTAGGTGTTTTGTAAATGGAGACAGATTATATCTGTCAAGATTCAAAGACAGCAGTTCTCTTTTTTTTGTACAGCTTCTGGTAACCCACTGGGAGTTTGGCTCCATCTGTGCCAGCCTGACCCAGTTTAGCCCACGGCCACGTCCAACTGTTCCATGTCCCGAGCATATGTGCAGTTGCAGGGGGATAAGCGATCCTCACCACGCAGGATTGAGAAAAGCACGCTGCAGACATGACACTGGACCTGACTCCAGCCTGCCCTCTTCTCAGAGCATATGTCAGGAACAGGGCTGGCCTTCAGGACACATACACTGGAGCTATTCTGCTTTGAAAACTGAAACTGCTGGCATGGTCATTTTGCTGTTTGGGCTGTATGAGCATGGATAGTGATTTTGCTTTTGAATCTTTATTTGTGTATTGTGTAGGAACTACCTGTGCATTAAACGGTTTTACTGCACACCTTCCAGCCAATCAGAATCGAGTATTTAAACAGACCAAGGTATAAGTGAATGTTAATAGAGGGTATGCATCGACATCACTTTCCCACCGGAACATGCCCCCTCACAGACTGAGTGGCAGAAAAGCTGCTGCATGAATGGATTTAATAGGGAAACCGTGAGTAAAACAAACGGGTATCAGTTTAAACTAAAGGTTGGACTTGATATAGTGTTCCTTTCAACTTACCAAAGATCCAGTGATCCATGGATATTGACATGCAGCCAGGAATCATGTTTTCCTGACATTTATATGAGCCTGATTTTGATAAACAAATATTTATCAGTCAGTCATCATAATTTCGAGAGTGAATGTGTATGGGCCTATGTATTGAAGCGTGTATGTGTCCGCTTGTCAAGAATGGAAAACAAAAGTTTTATTCATATTCTGAATATATTATAGGCCTATTAATTATTTTTTATATCACCTAGACAGCGCGCAAGAGCGCTCCCTTTATAATCACTAAAAGCTGTCACTCATTCAATGAACAGTTCCGTTATATTAATCAGTGAAGCTGACGACACAATGAATCTTTTATTAACACAATGTCTACACTTAGAGAGGATTAGCATGTGTGCAGAACTCAGCACTGGACGAACACTCCAGCGGTGAGTGGATTCTAACTTCAACACCTGTGATTGGCCATTGCGTTCAAGACATCAACAAACAATACTGTGATTGGCCATTGCGTTCAAGAGATCAACAAACATGTCTGTGATTGGCCATTGCATTCAAGAGATCAACAAACATCCCCCCCCCCCGGTGCCGGGCCTGGTTTTGTATGTTTTTCGCGGCATTCATGCTGAAAACCAATGCTGCCTCTCAGGTGACGTCACAAGCATACCCTCTATTTGAGAGAAGGAGAGATACTCAATGATATACTCAAATCTCATTGGTCCAAAATACAGTAAACGTGAAATATATTCTGATTGGCTGTGATTGAGTCATGTTGCATAGCAGTTACACATACAGTGTGGAAAGATAAATTGTGTCGGAAAGACACTGTGTGGGAAAGAACAAGCACATTATATATCAGTGTTGTTTACTCTAATTTTGTCAGGACTGTGATTTAAACCCAAAATCATGTTTTATTTCATCACCGAACTTGTGTGCATACAATTCATCAATTACAAACCTGAAGTTATGCATGAAAGCTGACTTCAACCTGGCACAAAACAGTTTGTCGGGTCCCAACGGGCTCGGGGTCGGGATAGCAGACCTCTAGTATTATCTGCATTAGCCGCCCCAGATGGAGAGGAAGGAGCAGGGCTTCCCCCAATAACCACGGCAGTGGAAGTGGAAGCTGGCACTATTGGCAGCTAGGCAGATGTGTGGACGGTATCGGTGCCCAAAGCATGTGCCCACGGGGAGCAGAGTGTGAGATGCACATATGGGGCCCCATGCTGGTGTTCAGCTGATGCAGCAAGATGGAAATTACAGAAACAGCTCTCAGTCAAGCCGTGGCTCCAATCTATCACTCTATTCCAATACAGATAACTGCATCTGTTGATGTACTGAACAGAACATGAGTGATGCCTGCTTGTGCAAACCTGCTGCTACAATCCTAGGGTGTTATGGGTGACTGTCAGGCTATTGAAATGTGCTTGCTAAGCTGTTCGGAGTGGATGTTAACATCTTACTATGCAGTGGCAGTGCCAGTGCCTCCTTCAGTGCAATTGGTTCAATTACAAGTTGGATTCCACCTGTACCCTTTTGCTCAGAGTACTTCTGGGTCTGAATTGTGGTTTGCTTATGTCATCCATGTTAAAGGGTTAGTTCACACAAAAATGTAAATTCAGTCATTAATTCCTCACCCTTATGTCATTACAAACCCGTAAGAAACTTCACAGTTTCATTCATGTTTTTGTTGCTTTAACTTGTGTTTGTCTCCTATGAATTTATTGCAAGAGATGCAAAGGCAACTTGGAGACAAGCAGCTATTACTATAATAGTATATTACCAGGGCTTGATATTAGCACCTGCCAACCCGCCAAATGCGGGTGTATTGTAGCCACTCTGGCGGCTTTTCAATTGCAGTCTTTTAAAAATGCATCTGAAGTAATAAACTAAGTGCAATGTAGTGTTGTCAAAAATATAGATTTTTCGATACATATTGATATTGAAATATCTTACATGCTTCCAATACTCATTTCCCGCAGAATAGACACACGATACCAGCGTCTCTTTCTCTCATCTCTCATCTCTCCGACAGCAAGTGACACACAAACCCGCCTCTTCTCACTCACTCATTTTGTTTGCTCCGGATGAATATTGTTGCTGTTGCAGGGCTTGAATTTCGGTGTGGGATTGCACATATTGCTCATACTTTTACTCATTCCCACAGATTTTGTGCTCACACTCACATAAAGCCGCCTCTCAGCACTAAACTGAGCTCTTTTTCGCTGCTTATTGCGCTTAACCAGTCAAATACACACAATAATGTCAAAATGCCGCGAGTATTCACATAAACACAGTCAGTTCTGTTTAAAGTGAAGGTAAACAGTTGAGAAAGAAAACGCATGTGTAACAGTGTAATGGATCCGTGCGTCAGCTCTTAAAGTGACAGCAGCCTAATAAACCTGCTGACAAATTATGAGATGATATTACAAATATCTATATGGCAATTTTCCCCCATGGTATTGATGGCGAAATTGTGGCCAGTGAAGATGCTGAGTGGCTAGTAACTTTGGAAAACCACTAGCCACAGTGACTAGTGAGCAAAAAAGTTAACCAAGCCCTGCATATTACTGTAAGAAGTGTGACCTGGAGCATGCAAAGATGCAAATTATTTGTCATCAACAGTGTTTTACTTTTGTTATTTAGGACAAATTACTTTCATGCTAACTGCAAACAGTTCAAATTAACCATACCAGACAATTTTTCCAAACAGATTTAATACTGGTGCGGAGCTGCAAAGCGCTATAGGTCAACATCAAAAGCTCTAGTGTAAGTAGAGTGTAAGAAACGCAATAACACATAAAAAAAAACACACATAATTTGAGGTGTAATGACTGTGAGCCAAATAATGCAAGAGAAATCCAAGTTTTATGTTGAAGTTTAATACGTAGGTTTTGACCTAGTATAAAGAAGCCACTAATAATATTAATCACAAATGTCTGTTTTGCTGAGGACTGATACTTGAACTACATATTGGGCTGTTTGCTCTGCCCTGTGTTTCACAGTCTCTGCTGGCCATTACCGTCCTCATGGCACTCCAGTTTACTGATAGTCTCCCTCTAATGAGTTATTGATCCACTCTGTTTTCTCTTTGCTTTCTTTCAAGGCAACGGAAATGACAGCACAGGAGAGACAATCAGGGTTTTCCCAATCCAACTTCCAAGAAGCATGTTCTCTTTAGACCTGCACTAGTTCTGCAGGTCACCGCAAAAGAAAGTTGCAAGAGGTTTGATTTAAAATAATGGTAGTGATAGTGTGTTTGGGGGCTGTTTTACACAACACAGATGTTTCTAGTTCACTTGCATTCGTAGATGGCAAGTGCTAAGCTTTTCAAATTATGTTCTCCTCCATGTTGTTCTTTGACCATGTGCTGTTTGATTGGTTGTGAATCACAAACAGTAGCCATGAAACAACGGTAGCAAATCTAGTGACTGTGCATGATAATTGATGACGATTTAGATTTGCTACCATTGTTTAATGGCTACCATTTGTGATTCACAAACAATCAAATAGCACATGGTCAAAGAACAACATGGAGGAGAACATAATTCTCACTGTTGCAGATTTTCCTGAGTTCTATAACCAAACTTTATGGGAAAATGAATGCTGTTTTATTCATTTGGTAAATTATTTGTTGAAAAATGTGGGAGTATTGATAATGTCACCCAAAAAGAAATTCACTTGTTTCAGAGGTGAAATAAGTTTTGGTTATACATTTTATTTCGATAGTCACTATAGATATTCTACTAACTACAAGTAACTTTGCAACTGCATGTCAACTAGCAGTCATTAGAGTATTAGTAGACTGTCTGCTTAATAACTGCTAACACCTTATTTTGATGCTCCTCAACAGACATTCTACTGACTACAAGTAACTGTACAACTACATGCCAACTAGCAGTCATTAGAGTATTAGTAGTTTGTCTGCTTAATATCTGCTAACACTTTATTTTGACAGTCCACTTTAGACATTCTCCTCACTACAATTAACTTTGCAACTGCATGTCAACTAGCAGTCATTAGAGTATTAGTAGACTGTCTGCTTAATAACTGCTAACACCTTATTTTGATGCTCCTCAACAGACATTCTACTAACTACAAGTAACTGTACAACTACATGCCAACTAGCAGTCATTAGAGTATTAGTAGACTGTCTGCTTAATAACTGCTAACACCTTATTTTGATGCTCCTCAACAGACATTCTACTAACTACAAGTAACTGTACAACTACATGCCAACTAGCAGTCATTAGAGTATTAGTAGACTCTCTGCTTATTATCTGCTAACACTTTATTTTGACAGTCCACTTTAGACATTCTCCTCACTACAAGTAACTTTGCAACTACATGTCAACTAGCAGTCATTAGAGTATTAGCAGTTTGTCTGCTTAATATCTGCTAACACTCTATTTTGATGCTCTTCAACAGACATTCTACTAACTACAAGTAACTGTACAACTACATGCCAACTAGCAGTCATTTGAGTATTAGTAGACTCTCTGCTTAACATCTGCTAACTTTATTTTGTCGATCCACTTTAGACATTCTCCTCACTACAAGTAATTTTGCAACTACGTCAACTAGCAGTCATTAGAGTATTAGTAGACTATCTGCTTAATATCTGTTAACACTTTATTTTGACGGTCCACTTTAGACATTCTCCTCACTACAAGTAATTTTGCAACTATATGTCAACTAGCAGTCATTAGAGTATTAGTAGACTCTCTGCTTAATATCTGCTAACACTTTATTTTGACGGTCCACTTTAGACATTCTACTGTAATTTTGCAACTACATGTCAACTTATTCTACTAACCCGAGCCCTGTCTACTACAGTCTACTAATACTCTTATAAGAGTTAGTTGACGTAGTTGCAAGGTTAATTTTTATAGATGAAAGACTACAGAGGCTTTTTTTCTTTGGAATACCATTCAATGATATCATGCAATGTGCACAACAACATTAGGAACCATGTGAGTCATGGTACACAGGTTTAGTTAGTTTATTTAGTCTGCCAGGAAATAAAGGCATGTTACAGTCAGCATTTCTGATAATGATCTACAGTAGCCACTGAATTTACAAATTAAGGTTCATGAAAACAAATCTTTAAAAATTATTGAAAGATTTGATTTCAGATTTACCAGCTTCTAATACATTTTGTGTAAAAAAGGCAAACTCTGATTGTTTTTTGTTATGTTAGTCATGCTAGACACTCGTCCACACCAACGGACAATATTGTTCTGTTTATTACAAGCATTTGCTGCAGTTTTGTTGTCTGCTGCTTTAAATGCTTTAAAAGCAGGATGGATTCTGTTTGGCTGTCAATACTTTTATCATTCATCATCAGCTAGATAGAAAATCATTCTGAAAATGACTCCAATGATATTGTTCCTCGTTATCGTTGTAGTTTAGAGTTCCCTATTCTCATAGAAATGGAATGATTATTAAAACTTTATGGTTATTGTTATAGTAATCATCCTTGGTGTGAACAGGCCTTAAGGCAGGGCTGGATATTAAGCCTTGACATGTGCTTGTCCGAGAGAGAGAAAATGATTTTTTCTGGTGTAAATCTAATTTATTCTGAAGCAATAATCTCATCAGTGTTCTATTAGCTTTGACATATTTAAATCTGCATATTTGTGATATTTACCTCAAGGGCATTTAAAAAAAAATCTTTTTAAAAGGACCCCCCCCCCCCTTTTAATAATCTTATTAAATGTATGTTTTGTCTTAAATTGTATCAATAAATTCAATTTGAATAATAAGACACTATGGGCTCTTACTAATTAAATCATTTACACTGAAAAATTACAACTGCATAAAATTAGTTCCAAATATTTTCTGAAAATACAAATAAGAAAGGGGGGGGGGGGGTTATACTTTTAGACATGAAACTAAGCTGCCAATGGTTGGTGCCAAGTGACCGTCTTAATGAGTGAGTCATTGAGTCGTTCATTCAAACGATTCGTTCAAACGGCTGATTCATTCAAGAATGAGGCAGTTGTTTGTGAATGAGTCATTGAATCATTGAAAAAAAAAAAATGTTCTTTCACTTGCCCCTTCAAAAAAATCCATTTGTCTTGGACAAGCGGACAAGTGTTAATGTCGAGCCCTGCTTAAGGCATTATTTTTTTACCAGAATAAGCTGTGCACCGTATGCCAATGGTCAAAAGTCTGGACCTGTGAGCCCTAAAGATGCATTAACTTCTATCAGGATGAAATACAGTTCTGGGATGTGGCCATGAGCTGAAGCCACGCTTCCTCTTCCCTAACCTTTCACAGCCAAGCTCTCTCTCTCTCTCTCTCTCTCTCTGTCTTTGTGTGAGACTTTCACAGCACTCTGTGTTGAGAGACGGCACCATATGTTGTCTAGCCTCTCTGGGAGGGCGGCCCAGCTTTGCTGTAGAGATGATGCTGTGAGTGCATGTGGCTGAGGGCAAACTTTGAATAGGAGATAAGCTAGAAAGAATGAAAGAGCAAGCGCTCCATCTTTTTTCATTTTCTTTAGGGTTTGCAGCCTTTCAGCTTTTCCTTTTTGCACGTTTGTGACTAAAAACTGATAGTTCTGATTGTTATTAATCTGTTAAATGGATTTAGTGATGTCCTCATTAACATGAAATGTGAGTGGTAGAAATGTGATGTGGAATATACATTATTATATACATAATTATACATTGTTGGACAAGCAAACAAGTCTCTAACCAGTACAATTTTGCACCACAAAATGTTGCGCAAGCCAGCAAGCCCTCAACAAACTTTTTTATAATTATTTAACTTAAAAAGAATCACAGATAGATCAAATCAAAAGTTGTATGCAAATGAGTTCTAGCATAGAGAGTACGCTGTTTGTTTTGAAGGTAAAGCGATGAAAGAGCGCGTGTTCAGAATTCATCTTGGATGTGTTTTCATTACCACTTTGCATCTTGAGCAGCGCGGTTCAGTCCTGCTCTAAATCACAGGATGGATTGTTAGGCACGCGTGTTATTAATTTTTTCAGGTCCCGTGGCGTCTGTATGAATCTTAATGCTGCTGACTGGGCTGCTTGTGTTATCGACTTTCTTTAAAATATGAAGAGGTTTGCTGGAAGCGCCCAGGGTCATTAGCTGATGAGTGGGCTCAAATCCCTCTCCGAGGCTGTGTGGCTTCACCGTGTTAAATGTGCTCCTAAAATATTCATAATCATACTCACACACATAATACTTGAGCGTGGCTGTTGAGCAGCGTGTGTGTGTGACAATCAATATTTAAATGCATTCCTGTTTTTGTGTGTGTGGTTAATTAGCTGCAGTTCTCATGCCAAGAAGTTTGGGTAGCGCTGTCAGTGACAAGATAATTGCTATTTCATAAATGTTTCTGCTTACCACTTGGTTAAAATCACAATCTGACGGTTGCATATTGGGTTTGGGTCTTGCATTGTGTACTACTTTTAACTTACACTAGCAGCAGATTTATCCTTCTATAACGATCTGGCGCTCTTTCCTTGTTGTTGTGAGCATCTGCTGGCATTTGTAATGTATAGGAGTATTAAACTAGATTTTGGGCGTTTTCTATTGGCCTTTCATCAGCAAATGCTCGCCATGAACTCAAAAACTGGACCTTAATGTTTTGGGACACTGCTGGCTTTAAGAGCAGCAGCATTTTCTGAAAAATTAATGTACCAATGGTTTATAGATGATTTCACTTGTTCAATTTCTTATCTTTAAAATAAAGTGCAACAGTCCAGAAGTAAAAACTCCCCTGAATTTATCCATAGGGAAATTGATTTTTAATGATATAAACCAGTAAAGACAGACCCGGGGTTGTTAATGGATGGTATTTGCTTATTTCAACTTAGTTTTAAAATAATCATGTTTAACAGCAGAATTTGTGGTGAAAAAGTGCATTGCCCACAATGCTGTACAGAAAATTCCACCAATCAGAGAGTCGAAACAAGCAAAGCTCCGCCCACTCTAGCACTGCAAATTACTCAATCGAGTCAATCTCTCTACGCTATCAAAATACATTTGTGTGTGTATGTATACTGTATAGTATATATATATATATATATATAGATCGGACTTGTTTGTTCAGCACATCCCACAGATGCTCCATTGGATTGAGATCTGGAGAATTTGGAGACCAGCATTAACTTCTTGAGCAATTTGAGCTCCAGTAGCTCGTCTGTTTGATCGGACCACACGGGCCAGCCTTCGCTCCCCATGTGCATCAATGAGCCTTGGCCGCCCATGACCCTGTCGCCGGTTCTCCACTGTTCCTTCCTTGGAGCACTTTTGATAGATCCTGACCACTGCAGACCGGGAACACCCCACAAGAGCTGCAGTTTTGGAGATGCTCTGACCCAGTCGTCTAGCCATCACAATTTGGCCCTTGTCAAACTCGCTCAAATCCTTACACTTGCCCATTTTTCCTGCTTCTAACTTTGAGGACAAAATGTTCACTTGCTGCCTAATATATATATATATATAATTAACATTTTTAAATGAGTAGTTTTATATTTCCCCATCGATTATGCAGTTCGCAATGCTTCATGGGATGGTAGTTCTTTCCCTCACTATATTTTTGTCAGATTTTCAAATACTTTTTTGCTTCAAATCAAACTGATTCGCCTCGTTGCTGCTTGGTTTGGTTCATGGCTTATAACACTTTAACAAAAAGTTTTTAAAATTCCTATGAATGGGAAAAATACTTTCGGAACCAATGTCACTAAAAAGGTAACTAATGCACTGTATTGTAACCTTTTTACAAGCTAATACTCACTCTATTATTGACAGATAGCTAATTAGCACACTTTGACATCCACTGGCAGCCACTGAACTAAAATATTTATAAAAAATAATAATAATTTGTTACATTTATATAGCGCTTTTCTGGGTACTCAAAGTGCTTTACATGGAAGGGGGAAATCTCCTCAACCACCACCTGGATGATGCGACGGCAGCCATATTGCGCCAGAACGCCCACCACACACCAGCTGATTGGTGGAGAGGAGACCGAGTGATGAAGCCAATCAGTATATGGGGATTATTAGGAGGCCATGGTCAATGGGAAAATTTGGCCAGGATGCCAGGGTTACACCCCTACTCTTTTTCCGAAGGACATCCTGGTCAGGACCTCGGTTTAACGTCTCATCTGAAGGACGGTGCTCTTTGACAGTATAGTGTCCCCATCACTATACTGGGGCGTTAGGACCCACACAGACCACAGGGTGAGCACCCCCTGCTGGCCTCACTGACACCTCTTCCAGCAGCTACCTAGTTTTCCCAGGAGGTCTCCCATCCAGGTACTGACCGGGCTCAGCCCTGCTTAGCTTCAGTGGGAAACCAGACTTGGGTTACAGGGTGATATGGCTGCTGGCATTTAAATTATGTTTTTATCAACAATATTTTAAAGATGTATTCTGAAATCAAAACATTATTTAATTTAGTATTGTTTTCATGTACAATTTATGAACTGAAATATTTAAGATATGACATAATCTTTTTATGCTTTAAAGTCTCTTATACGTTGATGTCGCTTTCACTTTCCCTTGCCGTTTACAACCCAATCACTCACTCACTGAATAGGCGTAACATATTGGAGCACATCTCTTGCTAACGTCCTTGTCTCTCATTGTTAATGTTGCATTTGAAAAGGCCCAGTGAAACAAGCTTAAATAGATCTTTGATGGTGCCAGTTAATGAGGTCAGTGGTTTCATTGAAGTGCAGGCAACCCCGTTTATCCATTAACGACAGTATTCATCGTACCCTGACATGTGGAAGTAGCTGGAGGTCAGAGGTCAACATCGAGACCCTATATGTATGTGTGTGTTTTACTGCATGAGTTTTAACCCTGCATTAAATGCACCATGACAATAGGACTGAATGGCTCCTTTTCTCTTTCGTTTTGCTCTTTTATGTACTTAGATGTTTCTGCGTTTAAGACAGTTGTGTTTTATTATATATTCATAAATGGCATACACATATTTTTTTTTGATAAATAATATGTGTCTTTGAGATACAAGAGGTTCAGGTCAAATATTTTGCAGTATCAAATCGGTTCAGTCATTTGTAGTCTGATTAAACTCAATGCAAACTCAAAAAGAAAAATGTTATGAGCAACCCTCCCTCCCTATGGGTAATAATAAGTAGGCTTAGTGACGGGTCCGGATCCACTTGTCTACCATTTGTCAGGGTCTGTTTGTCTATTGCCCTTAGATTTGTCCTTCTGTGTGAAATCAACAGAGGTGCAGTGTTCACCAAAGGCTTGAATACACTACACCACTTTTGCTCAGAATTTTGCCCCGATTTACAGTCTCGACAATTTGATGCTAGTTGCAGAAAGTCAGAGCCACTCTGCAGATTTTGCAGAAAATTGCATAGTGTATGTGTTACATCCGTCAACTGGAGTGCCAATGATCTCCACCAGAGGGCACTCCTCCCAACTCTTGTGCTATCTTATCATGGACTACATTTCCCATAACCCATTGCCTAGACCATTATGCTTGATTACATTCAGCTGTGTCTCATTACCTTGTTAACGCTGCCTATATAAGCCCTGTGTTTTCAGTTATTCTTTGCAAAGTCTTGTATGTGTTACACTGCAGTGTTATCCTGGTTTCCTGAGTCTTGGTAGTGATGGGCAGACCGAGGCTTCGTGAAACAATCTAATAAAATTAAATATTAAGTGTCTATATGTTATTTTATCAGTTGTCAGGGTTTGTTCCATGGATGACTCAGCTAAACATGCCAATAAGAGACTATTAACTACTATTATTCCTTTTAATTATACTAATGTCTACAAATGAATAAAACTGATCAAAGATCAGGTAAACCATGGGTAAAACCCACAGACACTTGTTCAGTGGTTCTCAGTGACTGCTCATGATTCATGGGTTCACAGAGATCATCGCCCCCTAGCGGTGAACCATAGACATTTTGAAGTGTTTCGAAACAGTGATGACGTAACGAAGCCTCGTTTACTGAAATCACGTGACTTTGGCAGTTTGATACACACTCCAAACCAATTGATTCGAAACAAAAGATTCGTAAAGCTTCATGAAGCAGGGTTTTGAAATTGCTATTACTAAGTCTTGGTTTGTTTTTTATTCTCGGCCTGTTTTCTGGGTTACCCTTTTCACCTGTGTTTTCTGCATTTAGAATTTTATGAAAAATAATTGTCATGTTCACACTGCCCCAACAGACACCGACAAACTCGAGCACCCACGGAAATGGTCGAGCACCCATGAAAAAACACAAGATATTCTCCATTTATTTTAACCAATAAAAATAAAATGTTGTGGCTTTCAGACATGACTTTCTTCTCATTTTATATTTAATTTGAGGCCGTTTCTATGGTGTTAAATGTCGAGAGCGCATTAATCCATGTAACGAATCTCTCCACTCGCAGGTGGATTTCTTTCACTCTAGCACTAAACTTACTGGACGCGCGCTTTCAAATATTTCGATTTTATGCGTGCGCACTCAAAATTTTGTCTAGTGTGCTCTTGCGAATATCTCCTTGCTTTTTCCTCTAGAATTGTCTTCTGATTTGTCCAGAAACCTGCCATTTTCACTACAAGGATAATTTACTAAGCACGCCCAGCACCAACACAGTCTTTGCAAGGGACTTGCCTCATCGTCATGGCAACGGTTCGTGTCCAGGTCAGATTACTTCAGAGTTTGTTGTCGGTTGTTGGAAAATCATACCACACTGCTCAGACATTCCCAACTAATGCCAATTGAACATGTTCAGTCGGGTGAAAACAAACTCCGACCAACGGCAACAGACGCCGACAGGGGTAACACACTGATCCAACAAACTCTGATAGACTTGTTTGTTGGCGTTTGTCTGTGCGGTGTGTATTGGCCTTTATATGGATTATGATTCTGGATTTTCCCAATAAAGATACATTTGAATCTTCAACCCAAGTCTCGGAGCAGTTCGTAATAGTATGATGGGCACAGACTCTGATTTTTAGCTTCAAACTATGATTCCACCCAGTTGGAGGATATATTTTGATTTCACAACCGTTTTTGTTTGCGTCTCGAGGCGTGTGTTTCTACGTGAGTTTGTAGTTTTCGGAGCAACCTGAAAGTCTGGTTGTGTGGGATCCTCAATCTTAGTAAATTACGCCCATTTTTTCCTCTGTAACCATTTACAAAGTCAGCAAGTGTATGGCTATGTCTGAAATCACACCTTATACCCTTAAACAGGGCACTATTTGAGGGGACAGCCATTTGTAATGGTGTCCAAAACCATAGTGGACATTACTGAGTGTACAACCGATGACGCTCAAATGCTAGAGAATACCTAGTCTCGCGTAGCCAGAGCTTCAAACTGACGGCAGAAGGTCTGGACTCTATCACAGCTTTCATTGGTCGAGGACCGCCCAAGAGGACGTTTGACTGACATGTAACGCAACCAATCACAGTTCGCTTTGTTCCGCGTCATGTTTAGGGGCGTGAACATGTAAAGTCGATGTCCCTGCAATAACAGACCGGCGTGCATCTATAAATTATTAATTCATGAACGCTGTGCAAGTTTACTGCAACAATGGAGCCGCAGACTTCACATACTTTTGAAACCCAGCGTTTAGTTGATCCTGGTGAGCGCTCATTGTCACAGCTGTAAACGCGACGGCGTTCTTCTTCCACGAGGGAGTTTGGCGTCACGGCATTTGTTTCCAGGCGGACCGTTAAAGAACGCGACACACACGTCTTGCGGACATCCTGTAGAATTCAACCAATCAGATGACAACTTCGAAACTCCGTGGGTGTGACGTCTGAGGCTGAGACTAGAGAATACCCATAATGCACTGTGAGAGTCGTGTACTGAATGAATTTCTGCGTCTGACCAGAAGATGGCGCCTGTAGCTGAATCATCCATCCATCCATTTTCCAAACCGCTGGTCCAATGTGGGTACAGTGTAATATCATACAGGTATAAGTCCTTTTTAATTGACTGTTAAATGGTTTAATTAAGGTTTATACATGCTAGTTCAAGATATATCTTTTCATTACTATAGGAGCTGCCAGTTTGCAAACTATGCAAAAGCGGCAGCCCTTCCGGCTGTCCGAATTCACTCACTCGTTTTCATTCACTCCTTCAAGTGGACTACATTAGTGGAGTAATGTAGGGAATAGTGAATGAGGGGGCGATTTCCAACACAGCCTATGAAGTCTAGATTTTCAGATGTATATTAATATGCCTTTATAGTGTCTAGACAAAATCCACCACAAGTCAAACCCGTACATACTTTTCGTCAATGACTACTGGCTCATTCATTCACCATATTGAATATCAAAACCCCGTCTTAAGTGGCTGTCGGCCTTCTGGGGGTGTACACATTCACAAATACAGTGTTTAACAATTAATGCCACAAGCTTTCTAACATTACAGGCGCAGTAAAGGTCCACAGATGCTATTTTTAGTGCAGTGTAATTGAAGAGGGGTTTGGTTACAGAGGCTTCAAAGTGATGGACATGTGTGTGGCAGGTGCTGTGACAGGCCACAGGCTTAAACCGTGGTGTTGCTGTAGAGAGTACAGCTTCCTAATTGAGCTCTGTTTGTGTGACACGGCAGGGGACAATGGGCTCAGCCTCGGCAGATGCTCCGGGGGTAACCAGACGCAAGGGGGATCCGGGACAATAAAATAGCAGGACAAAAGGACAGGCCAGGGGCAGACGTGTTACTCTATATGAGGGCATATGTGTGTGCATATGCATAAGGAATTTTTTGAACCATCTGAGCAATATGAATCTTTTTGTTTTCAATGTTGTGACATAAAAATGTGATGCAACTCCAGAAATATACATTGATGCTAGATGTCATATAACCGGCTGTGTCACTTTATATGCACATGTATGGTTGTTTTGGCAAGTCCAAAATGTATTTTGAGGTTTAGATGTAGTATGGCCGGGAATGTATTAATGTATCAATACCTCACACTTGCATATTAAAATAATGTTACTTCATCAGAAGTTCTTTATTGAATGAATGCATCCTCTGAAAAGTTTGGACATACCAATTTGTGTCATCCTTTCCAAAGTATTAAATCATTGATATTTACAGGACTTGACAGCAACAAGAACAATCCATTATTCACTTCACTTCCATTCAAAAATCCTCTCCTGTGGCCTCATGGGATGGTAAAGTGTCCATTGAATGCGCACTTCAGAATCTCGCCAGAAGTAGTAGGTCATCTGGGGACTTTTCGCCTACTATTTTTTGAATACTATATTTGGACATACTACTCTGTTGGCATACTATTTTCGGATGCAGTGATACTCTTTTGACTAGGTACTTATTTTGAATAACTACCCCCCCATCCCTCAGCTTCCCCTTATTTCGAACACTAGTATAAAGTGTTACAGTTTTATCAGCAAAGGAAACTAGATAAAAGAGTTTGTCAAGACAAACTTTGAAGCTTGAAAAACTTGAATTTTGAAGGTTTTAAGCATTATTCAACATCTTGCTAGCATGATTTAACACATGATTAGCATGTTGCTAGTAATGATTAGCACATTGCTAGCATTATTGTTCTTAACATGTTGCTAGCATTATTTAGCATATTGTTAGCAGGATTTAGCATTTTGCTAACATGATTTAACACATTGCTAACATGATTTAGCAATTTTTTTACGATTTAGCACATTGCTAGCATTAATTAAGATATTGCTATCATTATTTAACATGTTTCTATCATGATTTGCCATGTTGTTAACATTATTTAGCATGTTTGCTAGTGTGATTTAACATGTTGCTAACATGATTAGCATGTTGTTAGCATGATTTAGTACATTGCAACATATTTTTCCCAATCCTACTCCTCATTACACAGTTCTTCTACCTGGAGCTCCACCTGCAGTTAAACAGACTCTTTCCACCTCCATCCTCTCTTTATGAAGGCCGTTCAGTGGAGTCCAGCAGTGATCACTGCACATTCAGACTCGACCGCACCTCACCACTCACACACACATCTATCGATCGGGTCCGCTCGTCAGGCCCGTATTCCCGTCCGCACACTCATCCATTAATGTAATATTATTGCTGTGGCCATTCAAACTTAATGGCTGAAGGAGGCCACAAATTGACCTATATTTTAATTTAGTATGTGGTCATGCTACCATAAACTATAAATCGTGTGACAAAGATTAATGCTCGCCACAGTTACAACTTAGAAGAACTATTAAATATCATAAATAGAAAAGACTGAGGTTTGTAGGGCATGTGCACGTATACTGTATGCATGTATGTTTATTTTTTCAAGCAAATTGCAACTGTAGTTTGCACAAGCGCCCCCTTTTTAATGGGCGTGACGCTTCTGTTTGCACATATATCTTGTGGCGTGTGTGTTCCTGGCGGGCCTGGGAAAGTGAAAGTATGTTTCATTTGGCCCCTGTTCTCTCTTCTAAGGGACTGTGAAATCTTAAATTAAACGCTTCCCCATAGTGAAGCCATTGAGGCAGATAAGTCATCCTCTCTTGTAATTGTTTGTTTATAGGAACTCGTTTAAAAGCAATATTGCGGAGGGCTGCGCAAACCCCGCGAGCCAGACAGGGAAATGGAGGTCACGCTGTTTTAGACAGAATGTGTTCAGAGGAGAGAGTGCAAAGAGAAAAACAGGGAAGAGTTCAGATGTTTAGACAACAGTAGTAAAGCTGACCATAGAGATGGAGGTTTTAAGCACTGTAATTCAACAGAGTCTCTAGTTTTATCATATTTATAAAAGACAGATACACTGTACCACTTCTTTCTGAACACAGCCGAACTCGTGGAGGCGTTTTTTTGGCCATGTTTAGCATGAGAATCAACTCTTTAACAGTGTAAATAAGTCAGAATGCATGAAATAGCATTAGACCCCCCCCCCTTTAAGTTCATACACTGTTCAAGTTCTGAGAATTGAACCCATGACCATGGTGTTTCTTAAGTTCATTTATCAACCTCAAAATGAAAGGAAAAGCATTGCACATTGTATTTTAGGATACAGTAGTTCATGCATTGTTTTCTGTTTGTATGCTGTACATTTTGGCAAATCTATATGCAATGAATATAGAAAATTAACATATTGTGCACAGTATACATGTAGTTTAGGGAGAGTTGTATGGTCTAGGAGTTCCAGAAAATGTCCTCTTTCTTCATCCCGAACTCATGGCTTGTTTTATTCAACTTGCAACCTGATCTCATGGAAAATTTTAGCTTACGAAGTGGCGATTCTGTTTGAATTCACACGATGTGAATCGTACAAAAATGTTCAGAAAAAAGTATGCATGAAGGTCCACACCTAAACATACCTGTCACTGGGGCATACCTGTCACAAAAACCACAAATGTGAACAGAAAATAGTTCCAATTTGCCATGAGATTGTATTGGTAACTTAAAGAATCATTAGTGTACTTCATCCAGTCTACAGTCTATTAAAACAACACTGTCTCCTCCCCTATATACATACAAACACTCCATATGCCATCTTTCAGAAGCTCCTCATAGTGTACTGAAACATTTAATTAGACTGTTTACATGCTGGAGAGAGGAAGAAACTATCCACCTTATTTTAACCATAAAAACAGGTGCAGCAAAACTAGTTATCATATTATGCACTTGTTATTCACCTATAGAGGCGAATGAATCACACATTCTAACTTGGTGGATAAAGAAAGCATTCTTGTATTCATTTTGTGAGTCTATGTATAAAAGTGTCTTTTCTTAAAGCACCTAGTACTATGTAAATACTGGTATGTGAATATAGTGATAATAAAATATTGCAAAAACTTGAATTTGACAATCCAGAACCTTGTTTACAGATTGCAATCTACCATAGTATTACCATGTTTTGGACAATATACTTTTTTAAATAATGTAAATACTGTAGTGGGCCTATATGAACCTCAGTACTATGTTACATTACACTTTATTTTGATGGCCCACTTTAGACATTCTACTAACTACAAGTAACTTTGCAACTACATGTCAACTAGCAGTCATTAGAGTATTAGTAGACTGTAAAGTTAAGGTTATGGTTCAGGTTAGTAGAATTGACATGTAGTTGCAAAGTTGTACTTGTTGATAGTAGAATCAAAATCAAGTGTTAGCAGATATTAAGCAGTTTACTAATACTCTAATGACTGCTAGTTGACATGTAGTTGCAAGTTACTTGTAGTTAGTAGAAATAAAGTGTTAACAGATATTAAGCAGATAGTCTACTAATAATCTAATAACTGCTAGTTGACATGTAGTTGCAAGTTACCTGTAGTTAGTAGAAATAAAGTGTTAACAGATATTAAGCAGACTGTCTACTAATACTCTAATGACTGCTAGTTGACATGTAGTTGCAAGTTACTTGTAGTTAGTAGAAATAAAGTGTTAACAGATATTAAGCAGATAGTCTACTAATAATCTAATAACTGCTAGTTGACATGTAGTTGCAAGTTACTTGTAGTTAGTAGAAAAAAAGTGTTAACAGATATTAAGCAGACTGTCTACTAATACTCTAATGACTGCTAGTTGACATGTAGTTGCAAGTTACTTGTAGTTAGTAGAAATAAAGTGTTAACAGATATTAAGCAGATAGTCTACTAATAATCTAATAACTGCTAGTTGACATGTAGTTGCAAGTTACTTGTAGTTAGTAGAAATAAAGTGTTAACAGATTAATTCATTCATAGGGAATTTTGAAAGAGTCTGATTTTACAGCCGAGCAAATGACTCGTCCAGCATCAACTCTACAGCGGATATTAATATCCAAACAATAGTGTTACAAGCTCTCCCAGGGTTGGGAGAGGGTAACAAATAAATGTAATAAAAAAGGAGAAACGTACAACAATACAAACAAAACTTTATTGATTACTCTAACACGTAAAACTAATATCTAACACAAAACACACGCACACATACATTCACACGCTTTGCAGAAAGGAAGAAAGTGAGGAAAGAATGAGTTTTGAGAGAGAGAAATTATGAAATCCCAAGTTTCTAGCAATATATGCATTTATAACACATGACCTGAACGAACCACCAATCATTCATTTAACCCTCCTATCGTTTCTTAGGTTGGGTTATTAAATTTGATATCAATGCACCAGTTCAGTTCGAATCTGGAGGTATTACTTGCGTTTGTTATATCATGTCGTCTTTCAATGGGGATTCCCTTTTTGGTCCTGGCTGCAGGGGTTTCCCAGGTTCGGTGATTCGCTGACAGTCTTGCCATGTCTTTGATCATCGTCTTGGGAAGCCAATCACGTGGCGTGTTGGCGGCTGGATGGAAAGTCTCGTGGGTTTTGTTTAAAGTTGAAGCGTGCTCACTGTAGATTCGTTGAGAGAAACTTTGCGGCGAAACTTAACTTAGAACACGAGACTCAGCGGAAAGAAGATAAACTCAAGTAAAAGAAAGGAAAGTAAGAGGAGAGTATTCAGATGGCTTGAAATGAAATCGTTAACCCATTTTCTCAGATCTTGGTCTGCCTCTGACCGCTCTCGGTCTCTGTCGCCTGACCAATTTCGACTCTCTTTTAGACTAGCTTGTCTGTCTAACTGTTTTAGACTGAATCTTTGTTTGTGTTCTGAGATTAATACTCAAATATTTGCCCATCCTCCTGGATTGGTTCTAGCCAATTAGGTATCATCTTGGTTCAGAGGTGACTGTGTCCCCACCCCTCACTATAAATTCTGTTATCTCTAGTCTCCTAACTTCCCGCCCTTAAGCAGGGTACAGTTAGACACGATTTCTTATTATAAGAACACAATACATTCTAGACTAAATTCAATCAAACTATCAAACAAACATAAAGAAACCAAGCACGGTGCACTTTCACTCACTCATTCAATAGTTACATAATTACAGGAATTGTGAGGTATATATATGCACAATGGTCACGTGTATTGGTTATAGACATGATACAGAATTATGCAGTCGAAGGCTGTTTGAATGCAAGTCCGACGATCAATCCTTTGACTGATTTGATGCAGTTTATATGTAACAAATAGTTTCTGTGGGTTTTTCCTGTGGATTGTAACCGTTTCACTCAGGTCGTTGAGACAATGGCGATCTGGTTTGACTCTTTTTCTTGGGAGTCAAACATCTTTGGCGTTATCTTTGTATTTGTCAAAGTTTGCAAGGCAATAAAGTACTTAGCTGGAGTTTTTGTCAGCCTGATGCAGACTGACCGGCGACTGGTCTTTCTCGGTAATAGAGTGTTGAGTTGGGTTTTGTGTGGAATTATGTTTGAACGAATCATCTGGAAGATTCATTTGTGTCTGATGCGCCCTCAATTCCTACATGTAGTTGCAAAGTTACTTGTAGTTAGCAGAATGTCTAAAGTTGATCGTCAAAATAAAGTGTTCGCAGATATTAAGCAGACAGTATACTAATACTCTAATGACTGCTAGTTGACATGTAGTCACAAAGTGGACCATCAAAATGCATCTGATATAATGTTGCAGTACTTTCTTGTAAGGCAAAGGAAAGTGAATCTAGCCAGAGGGAAGATGTAAATTGGGTTAAAATGAGAGATGAGTGAGAAGAGAAGCATGCGGCGCTGATCATAAGCTCACTCTGAACTCCATTGTTGTCCTGTGGTGGGAGGTTCCGGGCGCTGATGACAGCGTTGAGTGACAGCTGTGAGCTTGAGAGCAGGTGCTTGTTGCTCATGTTGCCCAATTTAGCCAAAGACTCGTGGTGCTAACGAGGACACGGCGCGGCTTCATCTGGCTGTTCGTTTGCTAACCTCACACACTTACAGAAGTGCTCAGCTGCCATTAACACACGGGGACGCAGTAATGAAGTGCCAATGAATTGATTAGAGTGCAATAACTCTGTTAAAAGTGTTAAACCACATTTTACTCCTGATGCTGAAATATAAAATCCGAAATGTGCATTTTTTTTTTGCATATTCATTTATTAATATATAGTACAATATATAATACAGGGACATTGTATTATTTAAATTTGTAACACTTTTAATACAGTTCTCAGTCATTTAAGTAAATTTCCATTTGAGATATAAAAGAAATCTCTTTTTTTCCTACAGGTGTGCTGATGTGGGGGTGTTGCTTATGAGGCAGAAAAAAGCCTTGGAGCTGAACATATGTCATGTTACTGTTTTTAAAGGCAGCGAAGCTCTGTGCTGCAGCAGAAATAGATGGATACATATTTAAACGTATGCATATATAATGATGAGGTGTGTGTGCAGGACAGCAGATGTCAGACCTCCTGCCCTCCCCCACCGACAGCACCTGTGGAGCTCGGCCATCTGGAGGCTGAGGCAGCGCTGTCCGGTCCGGCCTCACACACGCATACAAACCAGAGAGGATGTCAGTGACCATATCATTTTTTGTATCCATCCATCCATCCATCCAATCATTCATTCATTCATTCATTCATTCATCCATCCATTCATTCATCCATCCATCCATTCATCCATCCATCCATCTGTCCGTCCGTCTGTCATCCATCCATTTATCTGTCTGTCATCCATTGATCCATATGTCCATCCGTCCATCATCCATCCATATATCCGTCCGTCCATCCATCCATCCATCCATCCATATGTCCTTCTGACATCTATCTATCTATCTATCTATCTATGCATCTATGCATCATCCATCCATCCATACATCCATCCATCCGTCATCCATCTATCCATCCATCCTCCATCCGTCTGTCCATCCATCCATCCGTCATCCATCTATCCGACCATCCGTCTGTCCATCCATCCGTCTGTCATCCGACCATCCATCCATCCGTCTGTCCGTCTGTCCGTCCATCCATCCATCCATCTATCCATCCGTCCATCTGTCTGTCCATCCATCCATCCATCATTTTTTTTAAATGTTTTAAAGGTGTTCTGGTTTTTGCTTACTGACCGAAGTCTGAAAATCAGCAAACCCCTAACTACAAATATGACCAATTATACAGTTTTTGATTGAGAATTATCATACTCGATTCTCAAATGAGACCTTTTTCCCCCCAAAACAATAAGTTTAGACCTCCGAACAATTACTTCTTTGCAAAAGAGTACTGTAAGTACAATTTGCACAATAACTAAATCTGCACGTGGCTTGCTGATGAGTTGATTCTTATTCTTTCATTGTTTGAACCAATGCATGCAAAATTATCCATAGACATGCATGTATATTCCACAAATACTGTATCTATGACATGAAATGTTGCTACAAAAATAAATGTACTGTATACATACAGATGTGCATATTCCTGTTCTGTGTACTATAGTATAGTATGAACTTTTACCTGCTGTTGAAATCGGAATCTAAAAAGCTCACAATAGCATTGAGCTAGAAAAAAACGGACAGTGAGTGTCAACAATAAAGTGAGGACATTTGTATAAACATTTCCAGGTTTGACTGCCATGATGAAAAAACATTTAGTACAGCTCACATGATGATAAAAAACTTTTTGTTTTGGTGGCATTGGCCATTTTACTGACACAATAACTAGGTTTTTAACTAAATGTTTTGGGTGAGTTGCTACATTTTGCCGACGTGCAACAGAGTTGTGATGTTCTATAATGTTAAGACTTCAAAAAATGAAAAATCATATAATGTACATCTCCATAAAAAGAGCTGAATTACCTATGGCTTTCTTAATCAGCCATCTGTCTTTCTGTCACCTTTCCTCTATTTAATTATGCTGATTCTAAGAATATGGCGTGTGTGTTTTTCTGTGCTGAGGTAGAGCGAGTCAGCCATGACACCTCGTAAGAGTCTCAACATCTCCTCACACCTCCACCTGCAGAAGAGAGGAGGTGTGGGTGAGCCATGCTTCTGCTCCAGATGTTCTTCCCTGCAGAGATGGCAAAAAACATTATAAAGCACTACAGATGGATGAATAATACATAGCTGAGAGAAATAAGCACAATTAGAGAGAACGTGAGAACAGGAGAGATGAAGAGTGTAACAGCAGCCGCAGTACTTCCTTCAGTCCTATAGGGGGCAGTAGTGAGCGCTGAGGTGTTAAAGAGAGCGTAATCAAAACTGAGTTTTGTGGTCTCTAGTCAGCTTGTGTTTTTGTATACTTGATGTGCATCTTGCTTGCACAATGCCATTTGAGCTACACAATCACTAGATGTTGCAGCACAGATTCAATCATTTTTATAACCCATGATTAATTTATTCTGCATTCAAAAAAAATGGTCATATGATCATAATATGGCTGATGTCATTCAATTTTAGATTTTTCCAGGCCATTGCTTGTGAAAAAGAAGCATACTTTTACTTAATACGGAAATAAAAAAATATGCTTAAGTGCAAACTGAATGTAATGTTTTCGTTTGCAATAAAATTACAATGTATTACAGTTCATATTTATATTGGAGGCAATTAGTGGAACTTTTTTAAAGTACATATTTATATGTATTTCATAATTACTTAAATTGTCTTTGAAATATGGTTTTACTGACAAGCATTTATGGTCAACTAAAATATACTTTAATGCCATTTCTACTGAAACTTGTAAATATACATGTAATTACACATCTGTAATGATGAAGTTGCAATTGTGTAAATTTAGAATATATGGTAACACTTTATTTTACAGTGTTACATGTAGTTACTGTAGTAATAACTATAAATGATGCATACTTACATGAACTAACCCTAACCCTATAGTAAGTACATGTAGTTAATTACTATTACTCAGTACTTAAATGTATAATTACACTGTAACACGGACACCTTAAAATAAAGTGTAACGGAATATATTACTTTTAAACGTAATATTGAATAACACACTAATAACATGTTCTTTATATTTTAGTACACATCAAAATAGCTGTACTTCTTTAAAGCATGTCAAAAGTTTATTAAAGCAAACGTGTATTTTATTTCATTCATTTTATATTATCTGCAAGTACAGTTAAAAGTAGGCCTAGTATTAAGATTTGAAGTACACTACAGTACAATTAAGTGCACTTCGGGACTAATATGACTGGATACTTTATGTCATGTGAGTGTTCATCGGTTTATGTCAGCATACTGTACAATTATGACTTTGTAAGCATTTGTATCGTACCATTTGTCTATTCGTATTGATGGTTGGACTGAGAGATGGGTTAATGTGTTTGGACGTGTAGCACATACACACTATAAACCCTAACGCTCAAAATAATTAATTGGTTTGAGTAGAGCCAACTTCAATTAAACACATCAGTTCAAACAAATTAACTTTTATGAGTAACTTTCTTCTTCTTTTGAGTTCTCAAAACTGACACATTTTAAGTAATCAGAATTAATTTAACCAAAACTGGGCTGGGATTTCCCAGCATGCTTTGCCATGACACTCAAAGGGGACAGTAAATGCCAAAATTAAGTATTATATTATGTTTCGGTTTTTTTTGTGCAAGATTAACGTTAATTGGGATTATGGTGTGGGGTTGTTTTTCATGGGTTGGGCTTGGCCCCTTAGTTCCAGTGAAAGGAACTCTTAATGCTTCAGCATACCAAGACATTTTGGACAATTTCATGCTCCCAACTTTGTGGGAACAGTTTGGGGACGGCCCCTTCCTGTCTCAACATGACTGTGCTCCAGTGCACAAAGCGTCGGTCCATAAAGACATGGATGAGCGAGTTTGGTGTGGAGGAACTTGACTGGCCGGCACAGAGTTCTGACCTCATCCCGATAGAACACCTTTGGGATGAATTAGAGCGGAGACTGCGAGCCAGGCCTTCTCGTCCAACATCAGTGCCTGACCTCACAAATGCGCTTCTTGAAGAATGGTCAAAAATTCCCATAAACACACTCCTAAACCTTGTGGAAAGCCTTCCCAGAAGAGCTGAAGCTGTTATAGCTGTAAGGACGAGGGAGGGGGGGGGGGGGGGGGGGGGTTTGAAAGTTGGAGTGGTACATCCTCTTGAAGGCGTCTGTCTTGAAGACATCTGTGGAATGGAGGGAATAGGGAGGGTGTGCGGAAAGTGAAAAAAACTCCATATTAAACCCTACGGATTAAGAATGGGATGTCATTAAAGTTCATGTGCATGTAAAGGCAAACGTCCCAAATCTTTTGGCAATATAGTGTATGTTAAATGTTTTATATTGCTGTCCTCATTCAGCAAGTGCTATGTTAATGCTATCAGGTAGCATTTATTGAATTAGCTAGTTAAAACTAGTCAAGTTTCCACTACTAAAAATGTGAGATTACATGATATTTTTAAGTTAAATGTATGAATTAGCTTACTCAAATATTTAAAGTTCAGAGCAATTAAAATGTAAAAAATAAAAATCTGCAAGTTCTGCTTACTTAAACTTCACATTTCTTAACTTAAAAAAAAAAAGATTCATTTTTATGTTTAGTCAACTCAAATATCCAAGTTATCAGAACTTCACATTTCAAGTTGACTAAACTTGACGAACACCTTCCCCTTTCTCTGCATGCATGTGTGTGTATTGTGGTAGATCTCTTTTATACAACTTTCTTTTTGTTTTTCTCAAGTGTGTGTGTGTGTATATGCGCCGGGGGAACACAGACAGATTTCTCATCTATTTCAGGGTCAGGATTTGATAAGCCCTTTGGTGACGTGGTGCCTGACAGTTTGTAAGAAAGCGGGTCACGGGGGGCCTCTCCTGATGGCCACTGACGAGCATAATTAGTCATTCATTATCATATAAGTTAATTACTGGACTGGCTGCTTTCTCTTCGGAAAAGGCCCTTCTGGATACCAGTTCAACGAGGACAGCTTGATTCATTTTTTGACCATTATTATTTTTGCCATCTCGCCTAATCATTAGTGTGATGGCGAGACAATAGGCACTGTGGTATTGTGACATCGGCAGGCGCCATCTGTGCCAAAGTTATGGAAGACAATGCACACACACATATGGCGGTGGCTTCAAGACGACACACTTGTCCTCTCCATTTAAAACCATTTCTGTCCTATCACAGAAGCAGAGAGGATCATGGGACAGAGAAGGAAAATTAGGATTTAAAGTGCATTGCTCACTTGTCAAAAACACAGGTTTTCCACGCAGTGGCACACTGATCTGTATGCATGAGCATTGCTGGATGTTTTATATGGTCATTAATGTTACTGCATCTGTTTGATATCATTTTGCACCCTCCCTCTATCAGATGAACACCCCCAATGACTGCTGGGCTTTTTTAGACATACCCATCTGCTGTCTCACACCTTCTAATCACCCCCTCCAAATACACACATGCACACGTCCCGACAGCAGATCTGTTACTCAAGATGTTGTGTACGATGCGAATTGAGCTTGCATGCAAGCCTTAAGCATGAACACTATATTGCATTGTATATTGTAAATTGCATTTGCATTATTTTTCATATTACAGAGTTGCCTGGCCCGTAATCAGCACTACCAAGAGCTGCTTTAAAATGCAATAATTGTATTGATTATTTATTTTTTCTGCAAGCTTATGATCTTAACTTCATTTCTCTGAAGCTTTACAAAAAGTCCCTCTGAACTGAATTTTGAGAGCAGCATTGCTCTATGTAAATATGATACATTATATATTATATGTGGTTTCAGGTTTAAAATTGTTGCATTGTTTTTGTGCAAAATAAGGTCTGTTATTGTTATACATTTTATAATTTAAAACTGTGATCTTATGCAATTTGAACTGCACTACACTAAGGGCCCTATTTTAACGATCTGATGCTCACGGCACAGGTGCACTTAGGGCGTGCCTGAATACACTTTTGCTAGTTGGTCCAAAAGGGTTGTCCCTAGTCTCTTAATGAGTCATGGGTGTGTTTTGGGCGTAACGTGCAATAAACTAATCAGAGTCTCATCTCCCATTCCCTTCACTATTCACATGTGAGTAGAAAGACTGAACGCTTCTCCAGAGAGGAATCCTTTTATTTTTAATATTTATAAATGTGTGTGTGCTGCTGCGTGTCCCTGTGTGTGTAATAAGTGTACGCGCATTGTGCACCGCCTATAGGCTCATATTACTAACACACCCTTTAAATAACACAACAAATACTGCGCTATTGACTTTAGAGCAGGTTTGTGTTGGTCAATGGCGCAGTCATTGGTGTTCAGACCAGACGCCCATGGGTGAACAGATGCGCCAGTGCATTTGATATTTAAACAACGTGAAGCTGGACGTGAACATGAGAACTGCGTCGGGCTGAAACTAGAAAAAAACACTTTGTCGCGCCTGGAGGGTGTATGATAGGGCCCTAAATGTCTCTTGCTACCACTCGTACTAGACGTGGGCCGGATCTGGGCCGACACTATGTTGCTGTCTGGGTCTTGTTTACTAGAATGTGCAAAATGAGAGTAGCAAGCAAAAACACCAAAGGAATACCTCCAAACGGGGTCACATTTTGCCTATAAACAGCCACAAATAAAGAGTTACTTTAGTGTTGTCATGTTTCAAAATATTTGATACTCTGCTAAAATACAAATTAACATTATCTTTCTTTAAAATCTGAGAAAATGTTGCACATTTTGCATATCATTGTTCTGTTGCTTTATTGTGAAGTATGAAACATCTGTGAAAACTACAGATCAGCGAATCATGCCATAAATACAAAGGGAAGTAGGGGTGTGCGATATCACGATTTTTTGACTCAAACAGCGCCTGATTACTGAAGTTATCTTTCGCGTCTGAATGCGCTAATACGGTCAAATACACACAAGGTTTACATAAACACAGCTGGTTATGTCTAAAGTAAAAGTAAACATTTGAGAAAATTGGATGCGTGGCTGTTTATTAGAGATGCGTACAAGTCTTAAAGGGACAGCAGCCTAATATTAAACATGCTGCCGCTTGTCCTTAAAGGGATAGTTCACCCAAAAATTAATTATTCTCATTATTTTCTTTCTTGTGCAGAACACAAAATAAGATGTTTTGAAGAATGTGAGTAACCAAACAGTTGCTGGTCCCCATTGACTTCCATAGTAGGAAAAACATATACTAGTCACTGGACAAGAAACCGTCTGGTTACACACATCCTTCAAAATAACGTTTATTGTCAACAGAAGAAAGAAACTCAACTTGAGACAGATCTTTTGGGGTAACTATCCCTAATAAAACAAAACACCGAGAAAATCACTCACTCTTGACTGAGAACTTTAATACGGCTTTATTAAGAATCAATGTAGAATTTATTCTAGTGTTTTATTTTTATATTTGTACATTTAATTTTTTTCTTGAATGCTACTGTTAAATACACCTACTGTAGCTGAAACAATAAATCACTGATTTCATTTGTATAATGTGTAGCCTTTGTTCTAATAACAGAGATAAAATAATGCTAAAATAAGGCCACTTTGGCCTAAATGTGTGCCATTCTTTGTTTTATATGTTTATATTTTGTTATCTTGTAAGGCTTTGTTTTTAAAATAGGGAAATTAGTTTGGGCTGTAATGCTCAGTCACGTGCAAAATAATAAAACCAACATGAAGAATCGTGATAAAATCGTGAATCGTGATATGATATTTTTGCCATATCGCCCACCCCCATTGGGAAGTGTGTAGTAGAATCTGCATACTAACTATGGACAAAAAAGTATGCAGTGCTTGCAGACTAAATCTATTTACTCCTTTAACTGTGTTGTAGTAATCACGCAAGGTCATAGCACATCTTTGGGTTTAGTTTGATTAATTGTGCAGCCTCAGTTTCTTCAGCCAAGTAATGCAAGCATAGTAAATCAGGTTGTGTTTGACCCGCACCGACCCCTCACCCTATGCATGTGTTTGTGTGCGGAGGAGAACCCTAATCCTTGTAATTCCACAGAGTCGAAGGCAGGGGGTACGAGCTGTTTCGACATGATTACAGAGAAAAAGAGCTAAAGAAGAGAAGAGGAAGAAGGGGGGCAGGAAACATGACAGAAGGAGTGCATGAGAGAAACAGGGGAGGGTGAGCGAAGGAAAAAAGAGGAGGACCACTGGGAGAAAGAAATCCAGAGAGCAGAGCTCCACGCTTATCTTTCCCCATCCTGTATCTCCACACTGTCATATTCTCACATCTTTCCGTTTCACTAAATAATATCTGAAAATGAAGTGTGCCGCAGAGCGGGATTAATTGGCTTTCAGCATTCATAATTAAGATGATGCCTCAACATGCTGCCCGTGTATTGTCCTCCATTAATTTCCGATTGCTCTTGTCATTTGCACATTATGCCTTTGCAACAGCAAGTGAAAGTGTGGCAGACTCGCCCTCCCTCTCTCACGGCGCTGCTGCATCTTTCTGTGTGATGAGAGGTTTACGCTCCAGAGATTTACGCTAAGGTGCAGCTAATTACTAGTGGAAACCTCGGAGAATCTACGGATTGCATTGATTCAGTGACAAACAAAGCATGCATTGGGCAGATTGAAAATGGTAACATACAGTGTTCACTGGATGGAAGGTTGTTTACAGGATATGCCAAACAATAGACAGAATTATTCTGTCTTGCTGTAGGCAATGCGTAGCATTGCCTCCCACTTTCCGCACACCCTCCCTATTCCCTCCATCCCACAGGGTAGTCGTGGGACGTCTTCAAGAGGATGTACCCCCCCCCTCACCCTTGTCCTTATGCTCCGGAGGGTCATCTTGCTGTCTGTGAAACACCCCCCATCCCCAAGGGTCCAGGCCTCAGATTGGACCATCGTGTGAAGTGGGACAGCTGGGAGCTTTCTGACCTCCGGACTTCTCTGAGCTTGAGCCCAAAATCCTCTTACCCCCATCGCCACTGGACCAAGCAAATGACCAATCATCTCGCACAACACAGACTCAACGCTCACCCTCTTATCTGTATAATAAAAACTTTGACAAATGCGTGTGCTTGTACTTCAGGCGTTGTCTCTCTCATCGTATTCATATGAAAGGTATAATAATTTGCCCCCTTAAAATATCCCCGCTAGCTCCAAGACCCTTTCACGCAGTGCTGGGCACGTATAATTTAATTTGAATTCATTATGCTCTTCTGTTAATATATTCATGACTTCCAATTCCCTGCGCTGTCCCGCCACCTGGAGTGTCCTCCGCGATCTGTGTCAGCGCGGCCCCTCCTCTCCACTCGGGCCCTTGGGGGGCCATGAAGGGGGGTTAAGGCAGAGGTCATAGCGGCCCCTTAGTCCCCACTGTAATTAGGCTGCAGTGGAATGTGTTAGCAGGACCAGCTGGGACCATGCTGGACCCTCTCAGAGGTGAAAAGGGGGAGGATAGGGCACCTGCACCCCAGTCAAAGAGACAAATAGAGACAGGAGCAAGATGCAGGGGTTCCTGGGGATTTCACTGGGAGACAAACACACAGTGATCAAAGAGAGGCTTCAGAGTTTGAGAGTTATCCGTACAGGACTAGAGGTAGGATGGGCTCTACAGAGAAGCATGCACTCTTATGTTAGCTCACCTTGTAGAATACAGCACTGGGAGTCAAGCACCAACTTATCCCTCTATGGTACGGTGTTGCCTCCAGGCAACATAGTCTATTTTAGTTTATTTTTAATAAAATTAAACACCAATTTATTGGTCAAATCTATCTCATGGGAGAAGAACTCAAATATTAATCAATGAAAATGCAGAAAAGTGTGCACAGGTCACCATATTTTCTCCAATGAAAAGTTAATTTTTCACTAATTTGTGTCCAGTTAATCACCCACAAAAAATATGAGTCACTTTCACTGGTAAGACGTATTTTCAATACATTATATATCATCAAACGCTTTAGAAACGCTTTAGAAGAAATAACAAAAAACTGTGTGTTGCCTCAAGACAACATTGTACCATAATGGAATCGCATAAGGCCGTACCAGACATACTTTGGATACAAACATATTATATTTGTAAGGAAAAGAGTTAGAATTATCTAAATATATTTGCATGATTTTGTAATGCACTTATAAGAATAGTAATTCACATACTATAACTGCACATATTATGATCTGCACATTTAAAAAAGGTATAAAACACAACTGCCAGTTGATGAGTGTGAGGATGAGGTGTCATCCTGAGGAAGAGGAGGTCATAGTGACAATCCGGCAGGGTGAGATCGATGATGGAGATGAGGATGAAGATGGTTATGATAACTTGATATGATGGTTTGGTCATTTTTGTGTTCCACAATGGTACAATGTTGCCTGAGAGCAACAGCTGAATTAAAAAAAAAAAAAAAAAAGAAATTTGTAATGCTTAAAAAACTGGATAAATGTGTTTGTTCAAGTGTCTGGTTATCAATGTTTTCAATAAATATATTTCTTTTTTGGTAACACTTTACAATAAGGTTTCATTAGTAAACATTAGTTAATGCATTAACTAACATGAACTAACCATGAGCAATACATTTGTTACTGTATTTGTTAATCTTTGTTAACGTTAGTTAATAAAAATCCATCTGTTCATGGTTTGTTCATGTTAGTTCACAGTGCATTAACTAATGTTAACAAGATTTTACCAGTATTAGTAAATGTTGAAATTAACATTAACAAAGATTAATAAACGCCTTATAAGTGCAGTTCATTCTTAGTTCATATTAAATAATGAACCTTATTTTAAAGTGTTACCTCTTTTTTCTACATGAAAATGTCAAATGTTTCAATTTGTCCGTTGTAGTACAAAAAAAAAAGTATGAAAATTTTTATTGATATTGTTATAGTGTCCAATTTTAAGCAGGAAAAACACCACAAATAGTTTTTCCTCATTGATGTCATATTGCGCACCATAGAGGGTACCTGAAACGTTATAGCTATGTTGTTTAGATACGCTGGGAATGGTATTTTTCCTGCTGGAGCTGAAGTAGATTCTAAGGCCCTGTTTACACCTGGTATTAAAATGTGTATTGGTCGATCGGATCACAAGTGGACGACGCTAGATACAGGCGTAAACGGGGTCTGAAACGTTCTGAGCTTGTCCACTTTCGACCACTTCCAGAGGTAGTGGAAAACGCATTGCTTTCATAGGGTAGACGCTCATGTGGTTGAATGCGCTGGAAAAGACCGTCTTCTCTCCGTCTACTGACCTAATGCGTGAACATTATGGGAAGCGTGCTAGCCAGGCGGGATTTAAACTTTGTCGGCTGAAGACCCAAGTTTGGTTTGAAAGCGAAAAACGCACCAAGCACAATGTTCTTTCCATTCCTGATTTCTAACACACACTCATAGCGTTTGGCTGGTCTTGTGGCTTTCAGAGCAGAAACTAAAGCTGATGCTCTCCGTGTGTTTTTCCATATTAATACGTTTTTTGCACAAGCTTAATTTGTCCATTAGATCTAAAGATCGGGAAAAAAAACATACATTTACCTGCCCATAGACCCTCTCCAGGGTCAGAAGTGGTTAAAAGTAGACAAAAGAGACGGATTAAAGCACCAGGTGGGAATGTGTCTCCCTCATCTACTTGTGATCCGATCGACCAAAACGCATCTTAATACCAGCTGTAATCAGGGGCATACTGACCAAAGATGGTCATTAATGAAAATGGGCTGGTCTTAGCTGGTCTATATGGTTGGTCATCTAGACTACCAGCTGGTGGGACAGGGGTCCTTGAATCTTAAACTGCTATGACTTGGTTTGTCCAGCAGGGGAAAGGGAAGAAAGAAGAGAAAGCATAGCAGCATTGTGTGTAGGCTACTTGAAGTGAATTGTACAACAAAACCATTGAAAGTGGAAAGGTTGCACTTTATTGTACAGTATAGTGTACTTACCTAAGAAAGTACTGGGTAATACAAGGTAACTACATGTGTTAAGGTTAGGTTTAGGGGTCGGTTCAGGGTTAATACCTTGTTATTACCTAGTTATTGCGATTACTATAATAAGTACATAGTATGTGCATAGGTAACAGGACTGTAAAATAAAGTGCTACCATATTTCCTTATCATTTGTCACATCAAACTGACTTGTCGATAAAATGTCTGTCGATTCTAAAGTTGTGTGTGTGTGTGTGTTTGGACAATAGTCGGGTAATGGAGTTCTGTGGGGTGTGGTGTAGTCAGTAGGGGATGAGGCAGACCCCTGTAATGCAATGGAAGAGTGGAGCGGTTCAACTGACAGCCCATAATTACCTCTCATTTACTGTCATTAACAGACACAGAGAGGCTGCTCATACAGGGCAAGGGCTCGATTAATGATGCAGCCCCCATCATCTCTAAAACACTGACTTTTACGCCCTTCAGACAGACTGAAGAGTTGTAAATGCTTTATTTGTGATTTATAAACTGCGTAGTGCTGTCTTAGCAGCTCAGGACTGTTGGTAGTTCTGATATTACTCCTCAACTCCACAGAGGCTTTACCCTACAGCTACTGGAAATTCATACATCATATCCTGGGGCAATGTTTTCCTTCTGATCTAGAGGGAGAATGTGTGCGTTTTGAGGTGAGGTCAAGGTTTTGATGCCTTCCACACTTCTTCATCTCACCTCTTCCTCTTCCTCCATTGTTGTATCTCTGTACTCTCCCTCTCAGAGGATGAATCTCAAAGTTGGTTCTGTGATAAAATATTTAGAATACAGGATGTATATTGTCTCAGAATGGGGTAAAAACAAGAGGGGAAGTGTGTGTAGGAGTATGGCCAGAGAGAAAACCTTCTAGAAAAAGCATGCAATACCAAGTGGGTCAAGCTGGTATTTGGAAACTTGTAGCTGGTTTGTTTGCCAGCTTTAACAAGTTACCAGGTTGACCAATCCGTGCGGTATAGTCAATTATTTCACCGTGGATTCGTTCGTAAACAAGAGACTGGATTTGCAGACAGAATGAGATTAAAAACGATGCTGTGCCTTCTATATTGGACCCGACAGGAATGGTGCAACACACTTATGTGAGTAAAAAATGTTTTTTTATATGTGTAGTATTGCATTGTTAGAGATCGTTTGATATCTACTGATTATGTGTACATGTCTAACTAAACGATTAATGATACTAAGAACTAATTAACGATAACTTACCACACTGTCACAGGCTGGAGTATCCTTTGTATTTGAGGTGTTGTTGGTTCGTTGTCCAATCATTCCGTTGCCGTTTTTCCACATTGAAAGTTTTCAAAACAATTCCTCACGTGTACTGGCAGGGGAGTCGAAGCTCATTATAATATGCAAAACTGTTATCCAATCATAGCAGTGGGCGTTTACTTCCAAGTCTTCAATGTGATACGCCCATAAAAACGAGCGTTCCAGGAAAGAGGCTCAAAACCAGGGTAGAAAATAGTCTATTACCTATTCATTATGATGTTTTTGAATGTAAAAACCACGCGAACCAAGCTGACCTTTTTAAAAAATTAAAAAAGCCAGTTCATGTCCCCTTTAAACAACTTCTAGCTGTTTTTCCAGTAGGGTAACCAGTTCTATTTTCCACACACCCAGTCTTCTCGCTCTCATTTAAGCTGATCTTTATGCGGCACACTATTTGTCAGTGTTGATGATGAATCTGTTTATGTGTAGAATATACTGATTTCCCCCGAGTGGGATCTCTCCCTCTGTCTCGCTCTCCCTCTCTTCTTTTTCAAATATCCATCTATCAATCTATCACTGCCATAGATCACAGACTGAAGTATTCTGTCCTAAATGAGCACTTTGATGGGCCCAGTTTATCATCCAATTTCTTCAGTGGCATTCTGGTATCTCAAGGAATTTAGTTGTAATGCACTGTGGAATAAACTTCATCTCAAGATCATCAAAAACCATCTGCCTTCTACTATTTGCCCTTTTTTTCAGATGACAAAAAACAGGAGCACACTGTATGATTTTGCCATCATAAGAGATTTCATAAGAGCAGCCTTTGATCACTGGTAACATGCTCACTGATGGCTGATTAACTGCATACACTCACCTAAAGGATTATTAGGAACACCTGTTCAATTTCTCATTAATGCAATTATTTAATCAACCAATCACATGGCAGTTGCTTCAATGCATTTAGGGGTGTGGTCCTGGTCAAGACAATCTCCTGAACTCCAAACTGAATGTCAGAATGGGAAAGAAAGGTGATTTAAGCAATTTTGAGCGTGGCATGGTTGTTGGTGCCAGACGGGCCGGTCTGAGTATTTCACAATCTGCTCAGTTACTGGGATTTTCACGCACAACCATTTCTAGAGTTTACAAAGAATGGTGTGAAAAGGGAAAAACATCCAGTATGCGGCAGTCCTGTGGGTTGAAAATGCCTAGTTGATGCTAAAGGTCAGAGGAGAATGGGCCGACTGATTCAAGCTGATAGAAGAGCAACTTTGACTGAAATAACCACTCGTTACAACCGAGGTATGCAGCAAAGCATTTGTGAAGCCACAACACGCACAACCTTGAGGCGGATGGGCTACAACAGCAGAAGACCCCACCGGGTACCACTCATCTCCACTACAAATAGGAGAAAGAGGCTACAATTTGCACAAGCTCACCAAAATTGGACAGTTGAAGACTGGAAAAATGTTGCCTGGTCTGATGAGTCTGGATTTCTGTTGAGACATTCAGATGGTAGAGTCAGAATTTGGCGTAAACAGAATGAGAACATGGATCCATCATGCCTTGTTACCACTGTGCAGGCTGGTGGTGGTGGTGTAATGGTGTGGGGGATGTTTTCTTGGCACACTTTAGGCCCCTTAGTGCCAATTGGTCATCGTTTAAATGCCACGGCCTACCTGAGCATTGTTTCTGACCATGTCCATCCCTTTATGACCACCATGTACCCATCCTCTGATGGCTACTTCCAGCAGGATAATGCACCATGTCACAAAGCTCGAATCATTTCAAATTGGTTTCTTGAACATGACAATGAGTTCACTGTACTAAAATGGCCCCCACAGTCACCAGATCTCAACCCAATAGAGCATCTTTGGGATGTGGTGGAACGGGAGCTTCGTGCCCTGGATGTGCATCCCACAAATCTCCATCAACTGCAAGATGCTATCCTATCAATATGGGCCAACATTTCTAAAGAATGCTTTCAGCACCTTGTTGAATCAATGCCACGTAGAATTAAGGCAGTTCTGAAGGCGAAAGGGGGTCAAACACAGTATTAGTATGGTGTTCCTAATAATCCTTTAGGTGAGTGTATATAATTGACGGGCCTATGATGGCAGTCTAATAAAGAACCAATAGGATAACTGATAATAGAGATGTTGATTTAAACATATTGATACCATATACACTCTTAAAAATGCTGGGTTGTTTCAACCCATATTTGGGTCAAAAATTGACAAACCCAGCTGTTGGTTTAAATCTTTGGACCCACTTTATATTAGGTGGCCTTAACTACTATGTACTAACATTTAAATTAATCATTTGATACAATGCACTTATTGTGTGCATGCATATTTTTACATTGTACTTACATTTTAAAAATTACCTGCATGTAATTACATCTGTAATTAATTTCTGTAGTTACATTTATAATTACACTGTTGACACTTCCCTTACACCTAACCCTACCCTTAAACTTACCCATACCACCACACCTGTCCCTAACTTTACCCTTATCCCACCTCCATATCTGTTTTGCAATACAATATGAACACAATAAGTACATTGTACATATTGTTTGATGTAAGTACATAGTAGTTAAGGCCATCTAATATAAAGTGGGACCAAATCTTTTAATTACATTTTTAAACCAATTGATGGGTTTGTCCATATTTGACCCAACATAAGATGAAACAAATGTTTTAGTGTATTTTATGTGATATACAATAATTCACTTTATGAAATAGATGTCGCAACCGGCAGCTGTCGTGCCCATGATCTCCATCAGGGGGCGCTCGTTCCATCTGCTTTATCTCACCTAACTAATCATGTTCTGATTACTTCCACCTGTGTGTTATTATCTCGTTTACTCTTGCATATTTAATCCCTGTGTATTCACTCTTACTTTGCGAAGTCTTGTATGTGTTACACTGCATTTCTGAGCATTGTCCTGGTTTCTTGTGTCTGGATTACTCTTTTTGCCTTTGTTTTCTGCTGCTCATTTTGATTGTTTGACCTTCTGCCTGTTATATGGATTATGATTCTGGATTGTCCCAATAAAGCTGCACTTGGATCTTCAACCCAAGTCTCGGAGCAGTTCATAACAAGATGTTTTTTGATGATCTTGGGATGAAGTTTATTCCACACTGCAGTGCAACTACATTTTTGGAGGTACTAGAATGCCAAGAAAGTGGATGATAAACTGGGCCTGTCAAAGTGCATTAATTTAGAACAGAATCTGGCTAAAGATGGCAACAATGGAAGGAAGAGGAAATCGTAGTGAGCAAGTTAGAATCGTATCCATGTTTCCCACATGTGCAAACATCAAGAACACAGCTTTATCTGAATTAGCAAATTAAACTTTAAAGGTTGAGGCATGCTATGCCTTCCCGATATAAAACATGCTTTGCCTCCTGACAGTTTGATTACGGACAAGCTGCTGAAATTCCAGCAGCATCTCCAGACCTCTGCTGGAGGTGGTGAAAGAGGCAGCTATTATCAATTAATCTTGCCTCTCCTTCCTCTCGCTGAGACTTGGACCATATGGTCCTCTGTCAGGCTCTGCTTTTAATTTACTCGTTGTGTCTGCTGTGAAAACAGACCAAGTCTTTATCTGAATTGCTGATTTAATCAGGAGTGCCAGAAGTGGTGGAGGAGACCAGCACTCGCCTAGATACACACACACACACATAGTATGGAAATCAAAATGCTTCAGTGATCCTTGAATCTTGATCACAAATCTCTCTCAGACAAATAAAAATATACGTACATGCTGTAACTCTAAAAGCAAATCAAGGCACCACACTCACTCGTTGATTACACAATCTTATGTTCTTGACAGACTTTATTGATTCCTCAAGTGAAACTTCTGCAACATAAAGAGTAAAGTGCACAACAAAACAGCACATTATAACCACAAAGCATAATCAAGACAAAATGGCAAAGAATTGCAATATCTGGTAGTGGAAGATACAATATGTACCATATGCGATAGGTCTTTGAATAAGGGGTCATGTGAATGCATTATATATTATTTTTATTGTTGTATGTATAGCGAGGCCAAACACCAATTTTTAAGGTAAGGCTGGACAATAAACATTTAACTAACTAACCTTGTTTGATTTCTGTAAATGTCAGGGGTAATGTGCATGTAAAGAGATGGTCATCTGATGCATATTCGCTCAAAAAAAAAAATACTTAAGCCTAATTTAAAATCTGCATCTAATCTTTGAAAGATGTTTTATGACATGGTATGACTGAGGACGCCTTCTTCCTGTCTAAGTGGGCGGTTCTTAGGCAGAATCAGCTGCAATTTGGACCTGATTTTAAGCTGGTTTTACTGTGTGTAGCCTAATAGTAAGAGACAGTGCAGACCACAGAGTGCTTATTACAACACAATGGTGAAATATGAGGTGTTCCAGGAGGCAAAGTGGAGAAAAATGTTCATTTGCCTTCATTCTGCCTTCATTATTCACCAGTGGTTTCTGTTAGTGTTCCTGAACATCAGCATGTGTGTCCATTCTTGCCACTTATTGTCTACCCAGGCTCACTGGAAATATGTACCTATACACTGTCAGTCAAAAGTTTGGCATAATTAAGATTTTTATGTTTTTGAAAGAAGTCTCTTATGCTCACCAAGCCTGCCTTTATTTGAATAAAAACAGTATAGTAAAAATAGCAATGTTGTGAAATATTATTACAATTTAATAGGATAGTTTTCTATTTGAATATATTGTAAACTGTAATTTATTCCTATGATCAAAAGCTGAATTTTCAGCATCATTACTCCAGTCTTCAGAAATCATTCTAACATGCTGAAAATTCAGGTTGACTTCACATGAATAAATTACATAAAAAAAAATAGAACCTCTTTGTTATAGTATTTCACAATATTAATGTTTTACTGTAGTTATGATCAAATAAATGCAGCCTTGGTGAGCAGAAGAGGCTTCTTTCAAAAATATTTAAAAATCTTAATTATTTCAAACTTTTGACCGGTAGTATACACACATTTCACTGGAGTTTCCAGCTGAAATGAACATTTGAGGCATTAAAACGCCATTAAAATGTTTATTCCTTTTCAGACAAGTTATGATTAAAGGGGCTTATTTTAGGGGCCATTTACACAACACCAGAAAACGCAAACTTTTGAAAACTGGTTTCAGGGAATGTGTACACGACAACGTACTAAAAACAGACGACAACGGTGTCAAAACTATCCCTGTTCACACGGATCTGCGAAAAAATGCTGTATTATGCATGCCAGGCCAGTAGATGGCGGTGTGACTTTGTTTTCACAAACTGACGTTTTTGTTGCTTACATGGAGATGGTAAAGGCATAGTTTTCAAAACCTTCAAAAGCTTGCATTTTCAGGTCTCAAAAACTCTGTTGTCGTGTAAACACCCTCAAAGTGCAAGTTTTTGAAAAACAATACCGTTATCATCTGTGTAAACTACAAAAACGTGAATTTGTGAAAATTCATCATGCGTATGCGTATTACGTGTTCAGTCTATAGGCGCGTAGTGTTTCTTTGCAAAGTGACCGGTATCTACTGCTCAGGCAGCAGAATACAGCGTTTTTAGTCGTTTTCATGGATCCGTGTGAACAGGGAACCTTTTGACAATGTTGTCGTTTGTATTAGTGATGTGTCGTTCATAGGCGATTCGTTCATTTTGAACGAATCTTTAATATGACTCGAGAACAACGAGTTGTCTCAGAGAGCGATTCGTTCATTTTGTGTTGACCGTGCATGCGCAACATCCCATATGTTCTGTACAGGAAACAGAACTGATTAGTTGACCTCTCAAGTCTTCGGGTTCAAGTCATTCGATCATCAAGTCCCAGCCCCATAGGCAAGGCTATGCACAAAAGATAACGTGAAAAAAGAACGAGACTCGAACCCGAAGACTCGAGAGATGAACTAATCTTTTCTGTTTCCGGTGACTGCATAGCCTTGCCTATGGGGCTGGGACTTCATGAACGAACGACTCGAACCCGAAGACTCGAGAGGTGAACTAATCTTTCCAGGGAACAGACGTGATTAAATGTGAAGTGACAAAAGAAAGAACGATTTGGATCGGGAGGTGAGGTGAACTAACAGACTGCATAGCCTGAAGCAAGCTAAGCAATTAATTAATCATTTCTTTCTCAAAGTTTGGGCATGGCTGCATTAGCTTATGGTTTATTTTTTATTCCAAAAGTACTAAATGTGTTGGAAAATTTAACATGAAACATTTTAATTAGATTCTGCTGAAATGAACGAAATGACTTGGAAAAAGATTCGTTCATTTTGCTGAACGAGATTCAAAGATCCGAGTCCGTAACTTGATCCGAACTTCCCACTACTAGTTTGTATGCGAAAAATGCAAAGGTTTTTACAGGGCAAAGTTTTTGTTTTTTAGTACATTGTTGTCGTGTAAACGTGCCCTTAGTTCGATTCCATGCACAATACTATGTTATGACGTCAAAACCCTTTTACCATAGTTCATGACTTACATTTTAACATTTGCATAATCAGTGCTATATGTATGGATTTTGCTGCATCGTCACGAAAGTTTAAGCCTTACTAATTTAAATATTCATGTGCAAGAAGACACAAAAGGGAATTAATTCGTTACTCACATGCTGTGTGTGAAGTTTAGAAAGCCAGAAAGCCGCGTCTCAGACAGCGTGTGAATACTAATCTGAGCTCTGTTTTACGTCTTCTTGTGCTTGAACGGACATATTCACATAAAATTATGTAAAATAAATTCCTGTCTAGCCGAGTATCCTAATAAACAGTTGGTTTTGGCTTGAGTGAACATAAAGAGCTGAGAAAGACAACGCATGTGTATCAGTGAATTGGATCCATGCATTCGCTCTTAAAGCGACAGTGTTTTTAGTGTTAATCAAACAAAAAAGGACAAAGAAAAAATCACTCACTGTATTAATCTATGTTTAATTTATATGACTATCCAGTATTATTTTACATTTGATTACTTTATTCAATGTCTCTACCTGAAAACTACCGTTTATTGTCTTTAATAATGTTTTACATTTATATTTGTTAGGCTAGTCTTTTAGCAGCGGTATCAAAATTGCAATAGAGAATTATGAATTTTCACTGGTAGTTCCCATTCAGTCGGTCACTCTCGACGCCACGTCGGAGTACCGACGAATAGGAATCTCGCTCGCGAGAGCCAATCTACTTCGAGTAAAACTAAACGAGCCAATGCACATTGGCATGCAATGATTGCACCAGGTGCTCATGCCACGCAGCGCGGGTATAAATGAGACACAGGTGTTTGCATCAAGTTAGCTTTTTGCTTCGGAGCCGAGTGGTAGATGGTTCAGCCAGATATCACTCTCTACTTCGCAGTCCTGACTGGAAAGAAGCCTGCCCTTTTGGAAGCGATCTCTTCAGTCGGTGTTGGTGTGACGGCACTGCAGCGGGTCGTGTGGTTCTGTGATCATCTCTCTTCCTCTTTTCTGAGCAAAACACAAAGGCTGTTCTCACAGCTGGTTCGGTGCGCTAGGTGGAGAGCGCTGAAAAGCCGTTCTTACGGCTGGTAAGAGAGCGCCTTCGTGTGAGAGAGAGCGCGCACGTCAGGCTGCACTATCCCCTGACTGTGTCGCCGCGACCCCTCCCCCTGCGTGCTTCAGCACCAAGGAGAGCGTCCTTCTATTAGAGCAACACAGATAGAGCTTGCGTCCTTTTCAGGATGACATTCTATCTGTGTGTTTCTGGATGCGGTGGTTATCTGTCACCGAGGGATGGTCACAAGCGCTGTATCTCGTGTTTGGGCGTTCAGCACGCTGAGGCAGCGCTCGTGGATGACTCATGTTATCACTGCGGGAACATGACCATCTCGGAGTTGCGGTCGAGACTCCATCTCGTAAGGGGTGGAGTCCCCGTGCCTCTGCCTCGATCTAATCCTCCACAGAGGGTTACTTCAGGCAGTAGCACGGGTGATCTGAGGGTTACGGTGAGCGCGCTTCCCCCAGGGAACCAACCCCCGGGGAACCCTCACTCCTCCCGCACTTCGCAGCCAGTAGAGCTGCCGTTGGAACGCGGTGGGCCACCCACGAGGTGTGTACCATCCGTATCCTTCGGGGCTCCTCTTGACGATCAGATGTCCATCGCTGCATCGGAGGGAGGGTCAGAAGTTTCTGGAGATGACGTGTCGGCGCAGGGGGCTCCTTCGGGAAGATCTGCTGTGCCCGATACGGATCCGGAAATGATGGCCATGCTTTCCCGGGCCGCTGAGAGAGTCGGGCTCGTGTGGAACCCTCCACCGTGTCCCGAACCCTCAAGGCTGGACGATTGGTTTCTCGGGGTGGCCCGTGATGGTTCTCAGCGCCCCACCCCGGTTCCTTTCTTTCCGGAGGTGCATGACGAGCTCACTAGGTCATGGACGGCACCTTTCACTGCCCGAAACCGGCCCAGTGGCTCCTCCTCCCTCACCACCCTCGATGGGGGAGCGCAGAAGGGTTACACGCAGGTTCCTCCCGTGGAACGGGCCGTTGCCATGCAACTGTGCCCTAACTCCACTTCTAGGGGGAACCCGTGTCTCCCCTCCCGGGCCTGTAGGTACTCGTCCGATCTGATCGGAAAGGCCTACCAGGCTTGTGGGGATGCTGCCTCCTCCTTACACGCTATGGCGTTGTTGCAGGTCCATCAGGCCCAGGCACTGAGGACCTTGCACGAGGGTGGTCACGATCCCGCAGTTCTCCAGGAACTGAGAACCGCAACGGACCTCGCGCTTCGTGCGACGAAGGTTACGGCGCGGGCAGTGGGTCGTGCGATGTCCACTATGGTGGTCCAGGAACGCCATCTCTGGCTGTGTCTGGCTGACATGAGGGAAACCGACAAGATCAGGTTCCTTAATTCCCCCGTGTCCCAGACCGGCCTCTTCGGCGACGCGGTCCAGAACTTCGCCCAGCAGTTCACGGCCGCACAGAAGCAGACTGAGGCGATCAGTCACATCCTGCCACGGCGGACAGCTGCTGTCTCCACCCCGCCGCCGGCAGCGCCTCAGCCTGCTCGTCGCCGAGGGCGGCCGCCTGCGTCTGCCTCCGCTCCCGCGTCGCAGCAGCAGCCTCCACCCAAGCGACGTCGTGGAGCCGGGCGTAAGCAGGCCGCCCCGCCCGTCCAGGCCTCTGCCAAGAGGGGTGGCAAGAGCAAGGGCAAGCGGCCCTGAGACGGGCGACCTGGAGATGGGGAGGACTGCTCTTCTGGAGACGGTGACCGCACCGCTCCATCCCCCGGAGGAGGGCCGGGTGGAGAATCTTGTGTTCCGTTTTGTTTCTGTTCCGCCGCTGGGCCCAGCCCCAGCGGTACCCAAATTCTCAATAAAAGAGCAGTTTCCCCTATCTCCGGGTCCCCAGGGGGCTCGGAGGGTTGTGGCCGGTCAAACCCCGGACCACACTCATCCTCCCCCTTCGCCAGCGGGCAGCAGTGGACGATCCCCTCACGGTCCTTCTGCCCACCTGTGGAATCAGGTAAGTGTTGCAATGCACACTCACACCTCGCTGCGGGCCGCCTCCACGAGACAGCCGCCTCAGCCCGGTACCTGCATTCCACCTCGCTGCCCCACGGTGGGTACGCCGGTGGTCCCTTTGGTCCCGCTTGCACGGTCTCTGCGAGCCTGGCTAGCGCTCCCCAGTCCGTCTCGCTGGCTCATTCGGACCATCAGGCTCGGCTATGCGATTCAGTTCGCCCGGCGTCCCCCCAGGTTCAAGGGCGTCCGCTTCACTTCGGTGAACGTCGCAGACGCCCATGTCCTGCGTGCGGAGATCGCAGTCCTACTGGCGAAGGACGCGATAGAGCCGGTCCCTCCAGCCGATATGAAGACAGGCTTCTACAGCCCGTACTTCATTGTACCCAAGAAGACCGGTGGGTTACGGCCAATCTTGGACCTGCGAGTCTTGAATCGGAGCCTTCACAAGCTACCGTTCAAGATGCTCACGCAGAAACGCATCTTCGAATGCATCCGTCCCCAAGATTGGTTTGCAGCGATCGACCTGAAGGACGCGTACTTTCATGTTTCGATTCTTCCTCGACACAGGCCGTTTCTGCGCTTTGCGTTCGAGGGTCGAGCATATCAGTACAAAGTCCTGCCCTTCGGGCTGTCCCTGTCCCCCCGTGTCTTCACGAAAGTCACGGAGGGGGCCCTTGTGCCCATGAGAGAACAGGGCGTTCGCATCCTCAACTATCTCGACGACTGGCTCATTCTAGCACAGTCCAGGGATCAGTTGTGCGAACACAGGGACCGGGTGCTCAGACACCTCAGCCAGTTGGGTCTTCGGGTCAACTGGGAGAAGAGCAAACTCGCCTCCGTGCAGAGGATCTCTTTTCTCGGTATGGAGTTAGATTCGGTCGAACGGACAGCGCGCCTCACAGAGGAGCGCATCCAGTCGATGCTGAACTGCCTGAACACGTTTCAAGGCAGGATGGCGGTTCCACTGAAACAATTTCAGAGGCTCCTGGGGCATATGGCAGCCGCAGCGGCAGTAACACCGCTAGGCTTGCTTCATATGAGACCGCTTCAGCATTGGCTACACGGCCGAGTCCCGAGATGGGCGTGGCAACGCGGCACTCACCGGGTGAGCATCACACCGGCCTGCCGCCAATCCTTCAGCCCATGGTCAGACCCCTCGTTCCTTCGGGCCGGAGTGCCTCTGGAACAGGTGTCCAGGCATGCTGTGGTCTTCACGGATGCCTCTGCCATGGGCTGGGGAGCCACGTACAACGGGCATGCAGTGTCAGGGGTTTGGACGGGCCCGCACCTGCATTGGCACATCAACTGCCTCGAGTTGCTAGCAGTGCATCTCGCTCTGAGCCGCCTCAAAAAGCTGCTACGGGGCAAAGATGTACTGGTCCGCACGGACAACACCGCGACCGTTGCGTATATCAACCGACAAGGTGGTCTACGCTCCCGTCGCATGTCGCAACTCGCCCGCCATCTCCTCCTCTGGAGTCAGAAGTGTCTGAGGTCGCTTCGGGCCATTCATGTCCCTGGTGTGAACAACCGTGTGGCCGACGAGCTTTCACGAGCTGCGCTCCCAGGGGAATGGCGACTCCACCCCCAGGTGGTTCAGCTGATTTGGAGACAGTTCGGGGCGGCACAGGTCGACCTGTTTGCCTCCCCAGAAACGTCCCACTGCCAGTGGTTCTATTCGCTGACCGAGGGTACACTCGGCACGGATGCACTTGCGCACAGCTGGCCCCAGGGGCTGCGCAAATATGCGTTTCCCCCAGTGAGCCTACTTGCACAGACACTGTGCAAGGTCAGGGAGGACGAGGAGCAGGTCCTGTTGGTGGCGCCTTACTGGCCCAACCGGTCCTGGTTCCCAGAACTTATGCTCCTGGCGACAGCCCCTCCTTGGCCGATTCCTCTGAGGAAGGACCTTCTGACTCAGAGACGGGGCACCCTGTGGCACCCGCGTCCAGATCTGTGGAAGCTTCATGTCTGGCCCCTGGACGGGACGCGGAGGTTCTAGGTGACTTACCCCAAGAGGTAGTTAACACCATCACTTCGGCACGAGCACCGTCTACAAGACAGGCTTATGCTTTGAAGTGGAACCTGTTCGTCGAGTGGTGTTCTTCTCGCCGAGAAGACCCCCGAAGATGTTCGATCGCGTCTGTGCTTTCCTTCCTGCAACGAGGGTTGGAGCGTAGGCTGTCGCCCTCCACCCTCAAGGTCTATGTTGCTGCAATATCTGCCTATCACGACCACGTAGAAGGTAAGACAGTTGGGAAGCACGACCTGGTCGTCAGGTTCCTCAGGGGGGCGAGACGGTTAAATCCTCCTCGACCCCCCTCCATACCCTCTTGGGATCTTGCTCTGGTGCTCCGAGCACTTCAGAATGCCCCATTTGAGCCCTTGCGGTCAGCAGAGCTTAAGATTCTGTCTATGAAGACTTTGCTGTTGGCCGCACTGGCCTCCATCAAGAGGGTAGGGGACCTGCAGGCATTTTCGGTCGACGAATCGTGCCTAGAGTTCGGGCCGGGTGACACCCACGTGGTACTGAGACCCCGGCCTGGCTATGTGCCCAAGGTTCCTACCACTCCCTTCAGGGACCAGGTGGTGAACTTGCAAGCGCTGCCCCTGGAGGAGGCAGACCCAGCCCTAGCTTTGCTCTGTCCCGTCCGCGCTCTGCGGATCTACGCGGATAGAACTCAAAGCTTCAGAACCTCAGATCAGCTCTTTGTCTGTCACGGAGGCCAGCAGAAGGGAAAGGCTGTCTCCAAGCAGAGGATGGCCCACTGGATAGTGGATGCCATCACCTTGGCTTACCAAGCACAAGGTGTGCCCTGTCCGCTCAGGGTGCGAGCACACTCTACTAGAAGTGTTGCATCCTCCTGGGCGCTGACACGTGGCGCCTCGCTGTCAGACATCTGTAGAGCTGCGGGCTGGGCGACACCCAACACGTTCGCTAGATTCTATAGCCTACGTGTAGAGCCAGTGTCCTCCTGTGTTCTCACCTCAAACGGGTAGAAGCACTGAGAGGCTCTGGCTCTTGTCGGCTTGCTGCGCCCCGGCGCTTTATTCTCCAGAAGCAAACTCTGTCGAGTCCTCCATCTCCCTCGGTGCCGGACGTGGCGGAACGTCTGGCATCAGGCCCCTTACCGCTGAATCCTTGAGAACCGGTACTGGGCTGGGGATATATGAGTGACCCTGCGGGGATCCCATATATTTTTCCATGGTCGCTCCTACGGGAAGCCCGTGTCTTTCCCTTGGGAGAGCCTTCCCGTCACTGGGACTGAGCCCCCTCTCTCCTTTGCGGGCTACGGCTCAGCATTGTACTCCACATAACTCCTTCGGGGTACGATGTGGGCTCCGCAGCGTTCCCCTCACTAGGGCACGCTTTCCCAGTGTTATCCAATAGTCACTGAACGGGTCATGCGGAACAGCAGTGATGGACTTCTCTGTGTGAGCCCCGTCTCATCAGGTAAGAGAGCTCAGGAGGCTCACACAGGGCACTGGACGGGGGCCAGAGGCCATGGCGCTTTGGTAGGGATTCCTATTCGTCGGTACTCCGACGTGGCGTCGAGAGTGACCGACTGAATGGGAACGTCTCGGTTACGTATGTAACCCTCGTTCCCTGAGACGCCATGTCCCGTCGCCATGCCCTCTGCACCCTGCTGGGGTGCCGTCTACCTACTCGGCTCCTCAGCAAAAAGCTAACTTGATGCAAACACCTGTGTCTCATTTATACCCGCGCTGCGTGGCATGAGCACCTGGTGCAATCATTGCATGCCAATGTGCATTGGCTCGTTTAGTTTTACTCGAAGTAGATTGGCTCTCGCGAGCGAGATTCCTATTCGTCGGTACTCCGACGTGGCGTCTCCGTTCCCTCCTTCAGGGAACGAGGGTTACATACGTAACCGAGACGTTTTGTGTCATAACTGCCTGTTTTAGCAAAGACAGCTTTTAATGGATGGTAAAAATTATTTATGGCTGGGAGGCCATTGGGAGGTGTGGGAAAAGGTTAGTGGGTTCAGGGGTTATCAGGTTCAGATGAACAATAAACCCCTCACTTACACACACGCTGAATCATACCTTGTCTTAAGCATTAAGCTAAAGGTATTTTTCTATCTTGCCACTTTCCTGATTGAATCAACAGCAATTGAAATTGTTTTGCAAGCAGCTGCCAGCTTTATACATCAGTGAGTGTGCCGATGACGCTGATGTCTCTAAAGTTATTGCTCTTACTCGCCTGTCTGAGCCACTTCCAGATTGTCAGTAACAATAAACATTAGCATCACATAGTTTTGCTCTCAAGGATATTTACGATGCAGATATGCCGTCCATTAGCATAGCTAGCTCCTGGCTGAAATCCACACATCTGGGCAGAAATAATTTACTAGTCATTTAAGTTATCTCACCAGCAGGCATTTTCCATTTATTTGGCAAATGAAGAGGAGCACGGCATTCAAAGCAGCAGTGCAGATGGTCGAATTAGACTCCATTTTGAAATAGCATTTGAGAAACATTTTGTGATGGCTAATATAATGTAATGTGGGCAGTTAGATTAGTCGACAAGGAGTCCATAACATCCAAGTGACGTATTGGATGACAACAAGGACACTAACACAACTGAAAGTGTGTGGTAACAATATCTGATGTTTGCCAGCTGAACGGCATTAATATAGCATTTTATGACCGCAACAAACTGAACTGGGACACATGAAATTATTATTCATTTAATCAAAAGCCCAAACTGAGCAATTTGTGCACAACTTGACTGGAAGGATTGTATATATCTAGATGCCATGTTGGGATGTCAGAGACCTATGGAAGCTTGTTTCCACGGATTAAAACAATTTAAAAGATAATTCTGGCTTTATATCACACAATTCTGACTTTATATCACACAATTCTGACTTTATATCACTCAATTCTGACTTTATATCACTCAATTCTGACTTTATATCACACAATTCTGACTTTATATCTCACAATTCTGACTTTATATCATTCAATTGTGACTTTTAATCTCAATTCTGACTTTATATCACTCAATTCTGACTTTATATCACACAATTCTGACTTTATATCACACAATTCTGACTTTATATCTCACAATTCTGACTTTATATCATTCAATTGTGACTTTATATCACTCAATTCTGACTTTATATCACACAATTCTGACTTTATATCACACAATTCTGACTTTATATCTCACAATTCTGACTTTATATCTCACAATTCTGACTTTATATCATTCAATTGTGACTTTTAATCTCAATTCTGACTTTATATCACTCAATTCTGACTTTATATCACACAATTCTGACTTTATATCTCACAATTCTGACTTTATATCACTCAATTCTGACTTTATATCACACAATTCTGACTTTATATCTCACAATTCTGACTTTATATCACACAATTCTGACTTTATATCTCACAATTCTGACTTTATATCTCACAATTCTGACTTTATATCACTCAATTCTGACTTTATATCACTCAATTCTGACTTTATATCTCACAATTCTGACTTTATATCTCTCAATTCTGACTTTATATCTCACAATTCTGACTTTATATCTCTCAATTCTGACTTTATATCACACAATTCTGACTTTATATCACTCAATTCCGACTTTATATCACTCAATTCTGACTTTTAATCTCAATTCTGACTTTATATCATTCAATTCTGACTTTATATCTTACAATTCTGACTTTATATCACAATTCTGACTTTATATCTCACAATTCTGACTTTATATCTCACAATTCTGACTTTATATCCCTCAATTCTGACTTTATATCACTCAATTCTGACTTTATATCACACAATTCTGACTTTATATCACTCAATTCTGACTTTATATCACTCAATTCTGACTTTATATCACACAATTCTGACTTTATATCTCACAATTCTGACTTTATATCACACAATTCTGACTTTATATCACTCAATTCTGACTTTATATCACTCAATTCCGACTTTATATCACTCAATTCTGACTTTATATCATTCAATTCTGACTTTATATCTCACAATTCTGACTTTATATCACAATTCTGACTTTATATCACTCAATTCTGACTTTATATTATTCAATTCTGACTTTATATCACACAATTCTGACTTTATATCATTCAATTCTGACTTTATATCACACAATTCTGACTTTATATCATTCAATTCTGACTTTATATCTCACAATTCTGACTTTATATCACAATTCTGACTTTATATCACTCAATTCTGACTTTATATCACTCAATTCTGACTTTATATCACACAATTCTGACTTTATATCTCACAATTCTGACTTTATATCACTCAATTCTGACTTTATATCACTCAATTCTGACTTTATATCACTCAATTCCGACTTTATATCACTCAATTCTGACTTTATATCATTCAATTCTGACTTTATATCTCACAATTCTGACTTTATATCACAATTCTGACTTTATATCACTCAATTCTGACTTTATATTATTCAATTCTGACTTTTAATCTCAATTCTGACTTTATATCATTCAATTCTGACTTTATATCTCACAATTCTGACTTTATATCACAATTCTGACTTTATATCACTCAATTCTGACTTTATATTATTCAATTCTGACTTTTAATCTCAATTCTGACTTTATATCATTCAATTCTGACTTTATATCTCACAATTCTGACTTTATATCACAATTCTGACTTTATATCACTCAATTCTGACTTTATATTATTCAATTCTGACTTTTAATCTCAATTCTGACTTTATATCATTCAATTCTGACTTTTAATCTCAATTCTGACTTTATATCATTCAATTCTGACTTTTAATCTCAATTCTGACTTTATATCTCTCAATTCTGACTTTATATAACTCAATTCTGACTTTATATTATTCAATTCTGACTTTTAATCTCAATTCTGACTTTATATCTCACAATTCTGACTTTATATCACTCAATTCTGACTTTATATTATTCAATTCTGACTTTTAATCTCAATTCTGACTTTATATCATTCAATTCTGACTTTATATCATTCAATTCTGACTTTTAATCTCAATTCTGACTTTATATCATTCAATTCTGACTTTTAATCTCAATTCTGACTTTATATCATTCAATTCTGACTTTTAATCTCAATTCTGACTTTATATCACTCAATTCTGACTTTATATCTCACAATTCCATCTTTATGTCACTCAATTCTGACTTTATATCACTCAATTCTGACTTTATATCACTCAATCCTGACTTTACATCACACAATTCTGACTTTATATCACTCAATTCTGACTTTATATCTCTCAATTCTGACTTTATATCTCACAATTCCATCTTTATGTCACTCAATTCTGACTTTATATCTCACAATTCCATCTTTATATCTCTCAATTCTGACTTTATATCTCACAATTCTGACTTTATATCACTCAATCCTGACTTTACATCACACAATTCTGACTTTATATCACACAATTCTGACTTTATATCTCTCAATTCTGACTTTATATCACACAATTCTGACTTTATATCTCTCAATTCTGACTTTATATCACTCAATTCTGACTTTATATCACTCAATTCTGACTTTATATCACTCAATTCTGACTTTATATCTCTCAATTCTGACTTTATATCTCACAATTCTGACTTTATATCACTCAATTCTGACTTTATATCACTCAATTCTGACTTTATATCACTCAATTCTGACTTTATATCACTCAATTCTGACTTTATATCTCTCAATTCTGACTTTATATCACTCAATTCTGACTTTATATCACTCAATTCTGACTTTATATCACTCAATTCTGACTTTATATCTCTCAATTCTGACTTTATATCACTCAATTCTGACTTTATATCACTCAATTCTGACTTTATATCACTCAATTCTGACTTTATATCTCTCAATTCTGACTTTATATCTCACAATTCCATCTTTATGTCACTCAATTCTGACTTTATATCTCTCAATTCTGACTTTATATCTCACAATTCTGACTTTATATCACTCAATCCTGACTTTACATCACACAATTCTGACTTTATATCACTCAATTCTGACTTTATATCTCTCAATTCTGACTTTATATCACACAATTCTGACTTTATATCTCTCAATTCTGACTTTATATCACACAATTCTGACTTTATATCTCACAATTCTGACTTTATATCTCACAATTCTGACTTTATATCACTCAATTCTGACTTTATATCACTCAATTCTGACTTTATATCTCACAATTCTGACTTTATATCACTCAATTCTGACTTTATATCACTCAATTCTGACTTTATATCTCACAATTCTGACTTTATATCTCACAATTCTGACTTTATATCTCACAATTCTGACTTTATATCACTCAATTCTGACTTTATATCACTCAATTCTGACTTTATATCACTCAATTCCGACTTTATATCACTCAATTCTGACTTTTAATCTCAATTCTGACTTCATATCATTCAATTCTGACTTTATATCTCACAATTCTGACTTTATATCACAATTCTGACTTTATATCTCACAATTCTGACTTTATATCACTCAATTCTGACTTTATATTATTCAATTCTGACTTTTAATCTCAATTCTGACTTTATATCATTCAATTCTGACTTTATATCATTCAATTCTGACTTTTAATCTCAATTCTGACTTTATATCATTCAATTCTGACTTTTAATCTCAATTCTGACTTTATATCATTCAATTCTGACTTTTAATCTCAATTCTGACTTTATATCTCTCAATTCTGACTTTATATCACTAAATTCTGACTTTATATTATTCAATTCTGACTTTTAATCTCAATTCTGACTTTATATCATTCAATTCTGACTTTATATCATTCAATTCTGACTTTTAATCTCAATTCTGACTTTATATCATTCAATTCTGACTTTTAATCTCAATTCTGACTTTATATCACTCAATTCTGACTTTATATCATTCAATTCTGACTTTATATCTCACAATTCTGACTTTATATCACAATTCTGACTTTATATCACTCAATTCTGACTTTATATTATTCAATTCTGACTTTTAATCTCAATTCTGACTTTATATCATTCAATTCTGACTTTATATCATTCAATTCTGACTTTTAATCTCAATTCTGACTTTATATCATTCAATTCTGACTTTTAATCTCAATTCTGACTTTATATCATTCAATTCTGACTTTTAATCTCAATTCTGACTTTATATCTCTCAATTCTGACTTTATATAACTCAATTCTGACTTTATATTATTCAATTCTGACTTTTAATCTCAATTCTGACTTTATATCTCACAATTCTGACTTTATATCTCACAATTCTGACTTTATATCACTCAATTCTGACTTTATATCTCTCAATTCTGACTTTATATCTCACAATTCCATCTTTATGTCACTCAATTCTGACTTTATATCTCACAATTCTGACTTTATATCATTCAATTCTGACTTTTAATCTCAATTCTGACTTTATATCTCTCAATTCTGACTTTATATAACTCAATTCTGACTTTATATTATTCAATTCTGACTTTTAATCTCAATTCTGACTTTATATCTCACAATTCTGACTTTATATCTCACAATTCTGACTTTATATCACTCAATTCTGACTTTATATCTCTCAATTCTGACTTTATATCTCACAATTCTGACTTTATATCACACAATCCTGACTTTACATCACACAATTCTGACTTTATATCACACAATTCTGACTTTATATCACTCAATCCTGACTTTACATCACACAATTCTGACTTTATATCACACAATTCTGACTTTATATCTCTCAATTCTGACTTTATATCACACAATTCTGACTTTATATCTCTCAATTCTGACTTTATATCACTCAATTCTGACTTTATATCACTCAATTCTGACTTTATATCACTCAATTCTGACTTTATATCACACAATTCTGACTTTATATCTCTCAATTCTGACTTTATATCTCTCAATTCTGACTTTATATCACTCAATTCTGACTTTATATCACTCAATTCTGACTTTATATCACTCAATTCTGACTTTATATCACACAATTCTGACTTTATATCTCTCAATTCTGACTTTATATCACACAATCCTGACTTTACATCACACAATTCTGACTTTATATCACACAATTCTGACTTTATATCACTCAATCCTGACTTTACATCACACAATTCTGACTTTATATCACACAATTCTGACTTTATATCTCTCAATTCTGACTTTATATCACACAATTCTGACTTTATATCTCTCAATTCTGACTTTATATCACTCAATTCTGACTTTATATCACTCAATTCTGACTTTATATCACTCAATTCTGACTTTATATCACACAATTCTGACTTTATATCTCTCAATTCTGACTTTATATCACTCAATTCTGACTTTATATCACTCAATTCTGACTTTATATCACTCAATTCTGACTTTATATCACTCAATTCTGACTTTATATCACTCAATTCTGACTTTATATCACACAATTCTGACTTTATATCTCTCAATTCTGACTTTATATCACACAATTCTGACTTTATATCTCTCAATTCTGACTTTATATCACACAATTCTGACTTTATATCTCTCAATTCTGACTTTATATCACTCAATTCTGACTTTATATCTCTCAATTCTGACTTTATATCTCACAATTCTGACTTTATATCACTCAATTCTGACTTTATATCACTCAATTCTGACTTTATATCACTCAATTCTGACTTTATATCTCTCAATTCTGACTTTATATCACTCAATTCTGACTTTATATCACTCAATTCTCACTTTATATCACTCAATTCTGACTTTATATCTCTCAATTCTGACTTTATATCACTCAATTCTGACTTTATATCACTCAATTCTGACTTTATATCACTCAATTCTGACTTTATATCTCTCAATTCTGACTTTATATCACTCAATTCCATCTTTATGTCACTCAATTCTGACTTTATATCTCACAATTCCATCTTTATGTCACTCAATTCTGACTTTATATCTCTCAATTCTGACTTTATATCACTCAATTCTGACTTTATATCTCACAATTCCATCTTTATGTCACTCAATTCTGACTTTATATCTCTCAATTCTGACTTTATATCTCACAATTCTGACTTTATATCACTCAATTCTGACTTTATATCTCTCAATTCTGACTTTATATCTCACAATTCTGACTTTATATCTCTCAATTCTGACTTTATATCTCTCAATTCTGACTTTATATCACACAATTCTGACTTTATATCACTCAATTCTGACTTTATATCTCTCAATTCTGACTTTATATCACACAATTCTGACTTTATATCTCTCAATTCTGACTTTATATCACTCAATTCTGACTTTATATCACTCAATTCTGACTTTATATCTCACAATTCTGACTTTATATCACTCAATTCTGACTTTATATCACTCAATTCTGACTTTATATCACTCAATTCTGACTTTATATCTCACAATTCTGACTTTATATCACACAATTCTGACTTTATATCTCACAATTCTGACTTTATATCTCACAATTCTGACTTTATATCACTCAATTCTGACTTTATATCACTCAATTCTGACTTTATATCACTCAATTCCGACTTTATATCACTCAATTCTGACTTTTAATCTCAATTCTGACTTTATATCATTCAATTCTGACTTTATATCTCACAATTCTGACTTTATATCACAATTCTGACTTTATATCTCACAATTCTGACTTTATATCACTCAATTCTGACTTTATATTATTCAATTCTGACTTTTAATCTCAATTCTGACTTTATATCATTCAATTCTGACTTTATATCATTCAATTCTGACTTTTAATCTCAATTCTGACTTTATATCATTCAATTCTGACTTTTAATCTCAATTCTGACTTTATATCATTAAATTCTGACTTTTAATCTCAATTCTGACTTTATATCACTCAATTCTGACTTTATATCTCTCAATTCTGACTTTATATCTCACAATTCCATCTTTATATCACTCAATCCTGACTTTACATCACACAATTCTGACTTTATGTCACTCAATTCCATCTTTATGTCACTCAATTCTGACTTTATATCTCTCAATTCCATCTTTATATCACTCAATTCTGACTTTATATCACTCAATTCTGACTTTATATCTCTCAATTCTGACTATATATCTCACAATTCCATCTTTATGTCACTCAATTCTGACTTTATATCTCTCAATTCTGACTTTATATCACTCAATTCTGACTTTATATCTCTCAATTCTGACTTTATATCTCACAATTCCATCTTTATGTCACTCAATTCTGACTTTATATCACTCAATTCTGACTTTATATCACTCAATTCTGACTTTATATCTCTCAATTCTGACTTTATATCTCTCAATTCTGACTTTATATCACTCAATTCTGACTTTATATCACTCAATTCTGACTTTATATCACTCAATTCTGACTTTATATCTCTCAATTCTGACTTTATATCTCACAATTCCATCTTTATGTCACTCAATTCTGACTTTATATCTCTCAATTCTGACTTTATATCTCACAATTCCATCTTTATATCACTCAATTCTGACTTTATATCACACAATTCCATCTTTATATCACTCAATTCTGACTTTATATCTCACAATTCCATCTTTATATCACTCAATTCTGACTTTATATCACTCAATTCTGACTTTATATCACTCAATTCTGACTTTATATCTCTCAATTCTGACTTTATATCTCACAATTCTGACTTTATATCACTCAATCCTGACTTTACATCACAGAATTCTGACTTTATATCTCTCAATTCTGACTTTATATCACTCAATTCTGACTTTATATCACTCAATTCTGACTTTATATCACTCAATTCTGACTTTATATCTCTCAATTCTGACTTTATATCACTCAATTCTGACTTTATATCTCTCAATTCTGACTTTATATCACTCAATTCTGACTTTATATCACTCAATTCTGACTTTATATCTCTCAATTCTGACTTTATATCTCTCAATTCTGACTTTATATCACTCAATTCTGACTTTATATCACTCAATTCTGACTTTATATCTCACAATTCCATCTTTATGTCACTCAATTCTGACTTTATATCACTCAATCCTGACTTTACATCACACAATTCTGACTTTATATCACTCAATTCTGACTTTATATCTCTCAATTCTGACTTTATATCTCACAATTCCATCTTTATGTCACTCAATTCTGACTTTATATCTCTCAATTCTGACTTTATATCTCACAATTCCATCTTTATGTCACTCAATTCTGACTTTATATCACTCAATTCTGACTTTATATCACTCAATTCTGACTTTATATCTCACAATTCTGACTTTATATCTCTCAATTCTGACTTTATATCACTCAATTCTGACTTTATATCTCTCAATTCTGACTTTATATCTCACAATTCCATCTTTATGTCACTCAATTCTGACTTTATATCTCTCAATTCTGACTTTATATCTCACAATTCCATCTTTATGTCACTCAATTCTGACTTTATATCACTCAATTCTGACTTTATATCATTCAATTCTGACTTTATATCATTCAATTCTGACTTTATATCTCACAACTCTGACTTTATATCTCACAATTCTGACTTTATATCACACAATTCTGACTTTATGTCACTCAATTCTGACTTTATATCACACAATTCTGACTTTATATCTCTCAATTCTGACTTTATATCTCTCAATTCTGACTTTATATCACACAATTCTGACTTTATATCACTCAATTCTGACTTTATATCTCTCAATTCTGACTTTATATCACACAATTCTGACTTTATATCTCTCAATTCTGACTTTATATCACTCAATTCTGACTTTATATCACTCAATTCTGACTTTATATCTCACAATTCTGACTTTATATCACTCAATTCTGACTTTATATCACTCAATTCTGACTTTATATCACTCAATTCTGACTTTATATCTCACAATTCTGACTTTATATCACACAATTCTGACTTTATATCTCACAATTCTGACTTTATATCTCACAATTCTGACTTTATATCACTCAATTCTGACTTTATATCACTCAATTCTGACTTTATATCACTCAATTCCGACTTTATATCACTCAATTCTGACTTTTAATCTCAATTCTGACTTTATATCATTCAATTCTGACTTTATATCTCACAATTCTGACTTTATATCACAATTCTGACTTTATATCTCACAATTCTGACTTTATATCACTCAATTCTGACTTTATATTATTCAATTCTGACTTTTAATCTCAATTCTGACTTTATATCATTCAATTCTGACTTTATATCATTCAATTCTGACTTTTAATCTCAATTCTGACTTTATATCATTCAATTCTGACTTTTAATCTCAATTCTGACTTTATATCATTAAATTCTGACTTTTAATCTCAATTCTGACTTTATATCACTCAATTCTGACTTTATATCTCTCAATTCTGACTTTATATCTCACAATTCCATCTTTATATCACTCAATCCTGACTTTACATCACACAATTCTGACTTTATGTCACTCAATTCCATCTTTATGTCACTCAATTCTGACTTTATATCTCTCAATTCCATCTTTATATCACTCAATTCTGACTTTATATCACTCAATTCTGACTTTATATCTCTCAATTCTGACTATATATCTCACAATTCCATCTTTATGTCACTCAATTCTGACTTTATATCTCTCAATTCTGACTTTATATCACTCAATTCTGACTTTATATCTCTCAATTCTGACTTTATATCTCACAATTCCATCTTTATGTCACTCAATTCTGACTTTATATCACTCAATTCTGACTTTATATCACTCAATTCTGACTTTATATCTCTCAATTCTGACTTTATATCTCTCAATTCTGACTTTATATCACTCAATTCTGACTTTATATCACTCAATTCTGACTTTATATCACTCAATTCTGACTTTATATCTCTCAATTCTGACTTTATATCTCACAATTCCATCTTTATGTCACTCAATTCTGACTTTATATCTCTCAATTCTGACTTTATATCTCACAATTCCATCTTTATATCACTCAATTCTGACTTTATATCACACAATTCCATCTTTATATCACTCAATTCTGACTTTATATCTCACAATTCCATCTTTATATCACTCAATTCTGACTTTATATCACTCAATTCTGACTTTATATCACTCAATTCTGACTTTATATCTCTCAATTCTGACTTTATATCTCACAATTCTGACTTTATATCACTCAATCCTGACTTTACATCACAGAATTCTGACTTTATATCTCTCAATTCTGACTTTATATCACTCAATTCTGACTTTATATCACTCAATTCTGACTTTATATCACTCAATTCTGACTTTATATCTCTCAATTCTGACTTTATATCACTCAATTCTGACTTTATATCTCTCAATTCTGACTTTATATCACTCAATTCTGACTTTATATCACTCAATTCTGACTTTATATCTCTCAATTCTGACTTTATATCTCTCAATTCTGACTTTATATCACTCAATTCTGACTTTATATCACTCAATTCTGACTTTATATCTCACAATTCCATCTTTATGTCACTCAATTCTGACTTTATATCACTCAATCCTGACTTTACATCACACAATTCTGACTTTATATCACTCAATTCTGACTTTATATCTCTCAATTCTGACTTTATATCTCACAATTCCATCTTTATGTCACTCAATTCTGACTTTATATCTCTCAATTCTGACTTTATATCTCACAATTCCATCTTTATGTCACTCAATTCTGACTTTATATCACTCAATTCTGACTTTATATCTCTCAATTCTGACTTTATATCTCACAATTCCATCTTTATGTCACTCAATTCCATCTTTATATCTCTCAATTCTGACTTTATATCTCACAATTCCATCTTTATGTCACTCAATTCTGACTTTATATCACTCAATTCTGACTTTATATCATTCAATTCTGACTTTATATCATTCAATTCTGACTTTATATCTCACAACTCTGACTTTATATCTCACAATTCTGACTTTATATCACACAATTCTGACTTTATGTCACTCAATTCTGACTTTATATCACACAATTCTGACTTTATATCTCTCAATTCTGACTTTATATCACACAATCCTGACTTTATATCACTCAATCCTGACTTTATATCACTCAATTCTGACTTTATATCACTCAATTCTGACTTTATATCTCTCAATTCTGACTTTATATCTCTCAATTCTGACTTTATATCACTCAATTCTGACTTTATATCACTCAATTCTGACTTTATATCTCTCAATTCTGACTTTATATCTCTCAATTCTGACTTTATATCACACAATTTTGACTTTATATCTCTCAATTCTGACTTTATATCACTCAATCCTGACTTTATATCACTCAATCCTGACTTTATATCTCTCAATTCTGACTTTATATCTCTCAATTCTGACTTTATATCACTCAATTCTGACTTTATATCACTCAATCCTGACTTTACATCACTCAATTCTGACTTTATATCTCTCAATTCTGACTTTATATCTCTCAATTCTGACTTTATATCACACAATTCTGACTTTATATCACACAATTCTGACTTTATATCACTCAATTCTGACTTTATATCACTCAATCCTGACTTTACATCACTCAATTCTGACTTTATATCACTCAATTCTGACTTTATATCACTCAATTCTGACTTTATATCCAACAATTCTGACTTTATATCTCACAATTCTGACTTTATATCACACAATTCTGACTTTATATCTCACAATTCTGACTTTATATCACACAATTCTGACTTTATATCACTCAATTCTGACTTTATATCACTCAATCCTGACTTTACATCACTCAATTCTGACTTTATATCACTCAATTCTGACTTTATATCTCTCAATTCTGACTTTATATCACAATTCTGACTTTATATCACACAATTCTGACTTTATATCACTCAATTCTGACTTTATATCACACAATTCTGACTTTATATCTCTCAATTCTGACTTTATATCTCTCAATTCTGACTTTATATCACTCAATTCTGACTTTATATCACTCAATTCTGACTTTATATCTCACAATTCCATCTTTATGTCACTCAATTCTGACTTTATATCACTCAATCCTGACTTTACATCACACAATTCTGACTTTATATCACTCAATTCTGACTTTATATCTCTCAATTCTGACTTTATATCTCACAATTCCATCTTTATGTCACTCAATTCTGACTTTATATCTCTCAATTCTGACTTTATATCTCACAATTCCATCTTTATGTCACTCAATTCTGACTTTATATCACTCAATTCTGACTTTATATCTCTCAATTCTGACTTTATATCTCACAATTCCATCTTTATGTCACTCAATTCTGACTTTATATCTCTCAATTCTGACTTTATATCTCACAATTCCATCTTTATGTCACTCAATTCTGACTTTATATCACTCAATTCTGACTTTATATCATTCAATTCTGACTTTATATCATTCAATTCTGACTTTATATCTCACAACTCTGACTTTATATCTCACAATTCTGACTTTATATCACACAATTCTGACTTTATGTCACTCAATTCTGACTTTATATCACACAATTCTGACTTTATATCTCTCAATTCTGACTTTATATCACACAATCCTGACTTTATATCACTCAATCCTGACTTTATATCACTCAATTCTGACTTTATATCACTCAATTCTGACTTTATATCTCTCAATTCTGACTTTATATCTCTCAATTCTGACTTTATATCACTCAATTCTGACTTTATATCACTCAATTCTGACTTTATATCTCTCAATTCTGACTTTATATCTCTCAATTCTGACTTTATATCACACAATTTTGACTTTATATCTCTCAATTCTGACTTTATATCACTCAATCCTGACTTTATATCACTCAATCCTGACTTTATATCTCTCAATTCTGACTTTATATCTCTCAATTCTGACTTTATATCACTCAATTCTGACTTTATATCACTCAATCCTGACTTTACATCACTCAATTCTGACTTTATATCTCTCAATTCTGACTTTATATCTCTCAATTCTGACTTTATATCACACAATTCTGACTTTATATCACACAATTCTGACTTTATATCACTCAATTCTGACTTTATATCACTCAATCCTGACTTTACATCACTCAATTCTGACTTTATATCACTCAATTCTGACTTTATATCACACAATTCTGACTTTATATCTCACAATTCTGACTTTATATCACACAATTCTGACTTTATATCTCACAATTCTGACTTTATATCACACAATTCTGACTTTATATCACTCAATTCTGACTTTATATCACTCAATCCTGACTTTACATCACTCAATTCTGACTTTATATCACTCAATTCTGACTTTATATCTCTCAATTCTGACTTTATATCACAATTCTGACTTTATATCACACAATTCTGACTTTATATCACTCAATTCTGACTTTATATCACACAATTCTGACTTTATATCACTCAATTCTGACTTTATATCACTCAATCCTGACTTTACATCACTCAATTCTGACTTTATATCACTCAATTCTGACTTTATATCACACAATTCTGACTTTATATCACACAATTCTGACTTTATATCTCACAATTCTGACTTTATATCACACAATTCTGACTTTATATCTCTCAATTCTGACTTTATATCACTCAATTCTGACTTTATATCACTCAATTCTGACTTTACATCTCTCAATTCTGACTTTATATCACTCAATTCTGACTTTATATCACTCAATTCTGACTTTATATCTCTCAATTCTGACTTTATATCACTCAATTCTGACTTTATATCACTCAATTCTGACTTTATATCTCTCAATTCTGACTTTATATCACTCAATTCTGACTTTATATCTCTCAATTCTGACTTTATATCACTCAATTCTGACTTTATATCACTCAATTCTGACTTTATATCTCTCAATTCTGACTTTATATCACTCAATTCTGACTTTTTTTATCTCTCAATTCTGACTTTATATCACACAATTCTGACTTTATATCACACAATTCTGACTTTTTATCACTCAATTCTGACTTTATATCACTCAATTCTGACTTTATATCTCTCAATTCTGACTTTATATCTCTCAATTCTGACTTTATATCTCTCAATTCTGACTTTATATCTCTCAATTCTGACTTTATATCACTCAATCCTGACTTTACATCACTCAATTCTGACTTTATATCTCTCAATTCTGACTTTATATCTCTCAATTCTGACTTAATATCACACAATTCTGACTTTATATCTCACAATTCTGACTTTATATCACACAATTCTGACTTTATATCACTCAATTCTGACTTTATATCACTCAATCCTGACTTTACATCACTCAATTCTGACTTTATATCACTCAATTCTGACTTTATATCTCTCAATTCTGACTTTATATCACACAATTCTGACTTTATATCACACAATTCTGACTTTATATCACTCAATTCTGACTTTATATCACACAATTCTGACTTTATATCACTCAATTCTGACTTTATATCACTCAATCCTGACTTTACATCACTCAATTCTGACTTTATATCACTCAATTCTGACTTTATATCTCTCAATTCTGACTTTATATCACACAATTCTGACTTTATATCACACAATTCTGACTTTATATCACACAATCCTGACTTTACATCACTCAATTCTGACTTTATATCTCTCAATTCTGACTTTATATCTCTCAATTCTGACTTTATATCACACAATTCTGACTTTATATCTCACAATTCTGACTTTATATCACACAATTCTGACTTTATATCTCACAATTCTGACTTTATATCACACAATTCTGACTTTATATCTCACAATTCTGACTTTATATCACACAATTCTGACTTTATATCTCTCAATTCTGACTTTATATCACTCAATTCTGACTTTATATCACTCAATTCTGACTTTACATCTCTCAATTCTGACTTTATATCACTCAATTCTGACTTTATATCACTCAATTCTGACTTTATATCTCTCAATTCTGACTTTATATCACTCAATTCTGACTTTATATCACTCAATTCTGACTTTATATCTCTCAATTCTGACTTTATATCACTCAATTCTGACTTTATATCTCTCAATTCTGACTTTATATCACACAATTCTGACTTTATATCACACAATTCTGACTTTTTATCACTCAATTCTGACTTTATATCACTCAATTCTGACTTTATATCTCTCAATTCTGACTTTATATCTCTCAATTCTGACTTTATATCTCTCAATTCTGACTTTTAATCTCAATTCTGACTTTATATCACACAATTCTGACTTTATATCACACAATTCTGACTTTATATCACTCAATTCTGACTTTATATCACTCAATTCTGACTTTATATCACTCAATTCTGACTTTTAATCTCAATTCTGACTTTTAATCTCAATTCTGACTTTATATCACACAATTCTGACTTTATATCACACAATTCTGACTTTATATCACACAATTCTGACTTTTTATCTCTCAATTCTGACTTTTAATCTCAATTCTGACTTTATATCACACAATTCTGACTTTTTATCACTCAATTCTGACTTTATATCACTCAATTCGGACTTTATATCACACAATTCTGACTTTATATCACTCAATTCTGACTTTATATCTCTCAATTCTGACTTTTAATCTCAATTCTGACTTTATATCACACAATTCTAACTTTATATCACTCAATCCTGACTTTACATCACACAATTCTGACTTTATATCACTGAATTCTGACTTTATATCACTCAATTCTGACTTTATATCACACAATTCTGACTTTATATCACACAATTCTGACTTTATATCTCTCAATTCTGACTTTATATCACACAATTCTGACTTTATATCACACAATTCTGACTTTATATCACACAATTCTGACTTTATATCACTCAATTCTGACTTTATATCACTCAATTCTGACTTTATATCACACAATTCTGACTTTATATCACACAATTCTGACTTTATATCTCTCAATTCTGACTTTATATCTCACAATTCTGACTTTATATCACACAATTCTGACTTTATATCACACAATTCTGACTTTATATCTCTCAATTCTGACTTTATATCACACAATTCTGACTTTATATCACACAATTCTGACTTTATATCTCTCAATTCTGACTTTATATCTCACAATTCTGACTTTATATCACACAATTCTGACTTTATATCTCTCAATTCTGACTTTATATCTCACAATTCTGACTTTATATCACTCAATTCTGACTTTTAATCTCAATTCTGACTTTATATCATTCAATTCTGACTTTATATCTCACAATTCTGACTTTATATCACACAATTCTGACTTTATATCTCTCAATTCTGACTTTATATCTCACAATTCTGACTTTATATCACTCAGTTCTGACATTTATTCTCAATTCTGACTTTATATCACTCAATTCTGACTTTTAATCTCAATTCTGACTTTATATCATTCAATTCTGACTTTATATCACTCAATCCTGACTTTATATCTCTCAATTCTGACTTTATATCTCACAATTCTGACTTTATATCACACAATTCTGACTTTATATCACTCAATTCTGACTTTATATCACACAATTCTGACTTTATATCTCTCAATTCGGACTTTATATCACACAATTCTGACTTTTAATCTCAATTCTGACTTTATATCACACAATTCTGACTTTATATCACACAATTCTGACTTTTTATCACTCAATTCTGACTTTTTATCACTCAATTCTGACTTTATATCTCTCAATTCTGACTTTTAATCTCAATTCTGACTTTATATCACACAATTCTGACTTTATATCACACAATTCTGACTTTTTATCTCTCAATTCTGACTTTTAATCTCAATTCTGACTTTATATCACACAATTCTGACTTTTTATCACTCAATTCTGACTTTATATCACTCAATTCGGACTTTATATCACACAATTCTGACTTTATATCACTCAATTCTGACTTTATATCTCTCAATTCTGACTTTTAATCTCAATTCTGACTTTATATCACACAATTCTGACTTTATATCACACAATTCTGACTTTTTATCTCTCAATTCTGACTTTTAATCTCAATTCTGACTTTATATCACACAATTCTGACTTTTTATCACTCAATTCTGACTTTATATCACTCAATTCTGACTTTATATCACTCAATTCTGACTTTATATCTCTCAATTCTGACTTTATATCTCTCAATTCTGACTTTTAATCTCAATTCTGACTTTTAATCTCAATTCTAACTTTATATCACTCAATTCTGACTTTATATCACTGAATTCTGACTTTATATCACTCAATTCTGACTTTATATCACACAATTCTGACTTTATATCACTCAATTCTGACTTTATATCTCTCAATTCTGACTTTATATCACACAATTCTGACTTTTAATCTCAATTCTGACTTTATATCACACAATTCTAACTTTATATCACTCAATTCTGACTTTATATCTCTCAATTCTGACTTTATATCTCTCAATTCTGACTTTTAATCTCAATTCTGACTTTATATCACACAATTCTAACTTTATATCACTCAATTCTGACTTTATATCACTGAATTCTGACTTTATATCACTCAATTCTGACTTTACATCACACAATTCTGACTTTATATCTCACAATTCTGACTTTATATCACTCAATTCTGACTTTATATCTCTCAATTCTGACTTTATATCTCACAATTCTGACTTTATATCTCACAATTCTGACTTTATATCTCACAATTCTGACTTTATATCACTCAATTCTGACTTTATATCTCACAATTCTGACTTTATATCTCACAATTCTGACTTTATATCACTCAATTCTGACTTTATATCTCACAATTCTGACTTTATATCTCACAATTCTGACTTTATATCACTCAATTCTGACTTTATATCACTCAATTCTGACTTTATATCTCACAATTCTGACTTTATATCACTCAATTCTGACTTTATATCACTCAATTCTGACTTTATATCTCACAATTCTGACTTTATATCTCACAATTCTGACTTTATATCACTCAATTCTGACTTTATATCTCACAATTCTGACTTTATATCTCTCAATTCTGACTTTATATCACTCAATTCTGACTTTATATCTCTCAATTCTGACTTTATATCTCACAATTCTGACTTTATATCTCACAATTCTGACTTTATATCTCACAATTCTGACTTTATATCACTCAATTCTGACTTTATATCTCACAATTCTGACTTTATATCTCACAATTCTGACTTTATATCACTCAATTCTGACTTTATATCTCACAATTCTGACTTTATATCTCACAATTCTGACTTTATATCTCACAATTCTGACTTTATATCACTCAATTCTGACTTTATATCTCACAATTCTGACTTTATATCACTCAATTCTGACTTTATATCTCACAATTCTGACTTTATATCACTCAATTCTGACTTTATATCTCACAATTCTGACTTTATATCTCACAATTCTGACTTTATATCTCACAATTCTGACTTTATATCACACAATTCTGACTTTTTATCACTCAATTCTGACTTTATATCACACAATTCTGACTTTATATCACACAATTCTGACTTTATATCTCTCAATTCTGACTTTATATCACACAATTCTGACTTTATATCTCACAATTCTGACTTTATATCACACAATTCTGACTTTATATCTCACAATTCTGACTTTATATCTCACAATTCTGACTTTATATCATTCAATTCTGACTTTATATCTCACAACTCTGACTTTATATCTCACAATTCTGACTTTATATCACACAATTCTGACTTTATATCACTCAATCCTGACTTTATATCACACAATTCTGACTTTATATCTCTCAATTCTGACTTTATATCACACAATCCTGACTTTATATCACTCAATCCTGACTTTATATCTCTCAATTCTGACTTTATATCACACAATTCTGACTTTATATCACTCAATTCTGACTTTATATCACTCAATTCTGACTTTATATCACTCAATTCTGACTTTATATCACTCAATTCTGACTTTATATCACTCAATTCTGACTTTATATCACACAATTCTGACTTTATATCACTCAATTCTGACTTTATATCACTCAATTCTGACTTTATATCACACAATTCTGACTTTATATCACTCAATTCTGACTTTATATCACTCAATTCTGACTTTATATCACACAATTCTGACTTTATATCACTCAATTCTGACTTTATATCTCTCAATTCTGACTTTATATCACTCAGTTCTGACTTTATATCACTCAATTCTGACTTTATATCACTCAATTCTGACTTTATATCACTCAATTCTGACTTTATATCACTCAATTCTGACTTTTTATCACTCAATTCTGACTTTTTTATCACTCAATTCTGACTTTATATCACTCAATTCTGACTTTATATCACACAATTCTGACTTTATATCACTCAATTCTGACTTTTAATCTCAATTCTGACTTTATATCACACAATTCTGACTTTTTATCACTCAATTCTGACTTTATATCACACAATTCTGACTTTATATTATTCAATTCTGACTTTTAATCTCAATTCTGACTTTATATCATTCAATTCTGACTTTATATCTCTCAATTCTGACTTTATATCACACAATTCTGACTTTATATCACTCAATTCTGACTTTATATCACACAATTCTGACTTTATATCACTCAATTCTGACTTTTTATCACACAATTCTGACTTTATATCATTCAATTCTGACTTTTAATCTCAATTCTGACTTTATATAACTCAATTCTGACTTTATATCTCACAATTCTGACTTTATATCACTCAATTCTGACTTTATATTATTCAATTCTGACTTTTAATCTCAATTCTGACTTTATATCATTCAATTCTGACTTTATATCTCTCAATTCTGACTTTATATCATTCAATTCTGACTTTTAATCTCAATTCTGACTTTATATCTCTCAATTCTGACTTTTAATCTCAATTCTGACTTTATATCACTCAATTCTGACTTTATATCACACAATTCCATCTTTATGTCACTCAATTCTGACTTTATATCACTCAATCCTGACTTTACATCACACAATTCTGACTTTATATCACTCAATCCTGACTTTACATCACACAATTCTGACTTTATATCACTCAATTCTGACTTTATATCACTCAATTCTGACTTTATATCACACAATTCTGACTTTATATCTCTCAATCCTGACTTTATATCACTCAATTCTGACTTTATATCACTCAATTCTGACTTTATATCTCACAATTCTGACTTTATATCTCTCAATCCTGACTTTATATCACACAATTCTGACTTTATATCACACAATTCTGACTTTATATCACTCAATTCTGACTTTATATCACTCAATTCTGACTTTATATCACACAATTCTGACTTTATATCACTCAATTCTGACTTTATATCTCTCAATCCTGACTTTATATCACTCAATTCTGACTTTATATCACTCAATTCTGACTTTATATCTCACAATTCTGACTTTATATCACTCAATTCTGACTTTACATCACACAATTCTGACTTTATATCTCTCAATTCTGACTTTATATCACACAATTCTGACTTTATATCACTCAATTCTGACTTTATATCACTCAATTCTGACTTTATATCACACAATTCTGACTTTATATCTCACAATTCCATCTTTATGTCACTCAATTCTGACTTTATATCACTCAATCCTGACTTTACATCACACAATTCTGACTTTATATCGCACAATTCTGACTTTATATCTCACAATTCTGACTTTATATCACTCAATTCTGACTTTATATCTCTCAATTCTGACTTTATATCACTCAATCCTGACTTTATTTCACACAATTCTGACTTTATATCATTCAATTCTGACTTTATATCACACAACTCTGACTTTATATCTCACAATTCTGACTTTATATCACACAATTCTGACTTTATATCACTCAATTCTGACTTTATATCACACAATTCTGACTTTATATCTCACAATTCTGACTTTATATCACTCAATTCTGACTTTATATCTCTCAATTCTGACTTTATATCACACAATTTTGACTTTATATCTCTCAATTCTGACTTTATATCACTCAATTCTGACTTTATATCACTCAATCCTGACTTTATATCTCTCAATTCTGACTTTATATCTCTCAATTCTGACTTTATATCACTCAATTCTGACTTTATATCACTCAATTCTGACTTTATATCACTCAATCCTGACTTTACATCACTCAATTCTGACTTTATATCTCTCAATTCTGACTTTATATCTCTCAATTCTGACTTTATATCACACAATTCTGACTTTATATCACACAATTCTGACTTTATATCACTCAATTCTGACTTTATATCACTCAATCCTGACTTTACATCACTCAATTCTGACTTTATATCACTCAATTCTGACTTTATATCACTCAATTCTGACTTTATATCTCTCAATTCTGACTTTATATCACACAATTCTGACTTTATATCACACAATTCTGACTTTATATCTCACAATTCTGACTTTATATCACACAATTCTGACTTTATATCTCACAATTCTGACTTTATATCTCACAATTCTGACTTTATATCACACAATTCTGACTTTATATCACACAATTCTGACTTTTTATCACTCAATTCTGACTTTATATCACACAATTCTGACTTTATATCACTCAATTCTGACATTTTATCACTCAATTCTGACTTTATATCACTCAATTCTGACTTTATATCTCTCAATTCTGACTTTTAATCTCAATTCTGACTTTATATCACACAATTCTGACTTTATATCACACAATTCTGACTTTATATCACTTAATTCCGACTTTATATCACTCAATTCTGACTTTTAATCTCAATTCTGACTTTATATCACTCAATTCTGACTTTATATCACAATTCTGACTTTATATCACACAATTCTGACTTTATATCACTCAATTCTGACTTTATATCACAATTCTGACTTTATATCACAATTCTGACTTTATATCACTCAATCCTGACTTTATATCACTCAATCCTGACTTTATATCACTCAATTCTGACTTTATATCACACAATTCTGACTTTATATCACTCAATTCTGACTTTATATCTCTCAATTCTGACTTTATATCACTCAATTCTGACTTTATATCACACAATTCTGACTTTATATCACTCAATTCTGACTTTATATCTCTCAATTCTGACTTTATATCACTCAATTCTGACATTATATCACTCAATTCTGACTTTATATCTCACAATTCTGAATTTATATCACAATTCTGACTTTATATCACTCAATCCTGACTTTATATCACTCAATCCTGACTTTATATCACTCAATTCTGACTTTATATCACACAATTCTGACTTTATATCACTCAATTCTGACTTTATATCTCTCAATTCTGACTTTATATCACTCAATTCTGACTTTATATCACACAATTCTGACTTTATATCACTCAATTCTGACTTTATATCACAATTCTGACTTTATATCACTCAATTCTGACTTTATATCTCACAATTCTGACTTTATATCACTCAATCCTGACTTTATATCACTCAATTCTGACTTTATATCACACAATTCTGACTTTATATCTCTCAATTCTGACTTTATATCTCTCAATTCTGACTTTATATCACTCAATTCTGACTTTATATCTCTCAATTCTGACTTTATATCACACAATTCTGACTAAATATCTCTCAATTCTGACTTTATATCACTCAATTCTGACTTTATATCTCTCAATTCTGACTTTATATCACTCAATTCTGACTTTATATCACACAATTCTGACTAAATATCTCTCAATTCTGACTTTATATCACTCAATTCTGACTTTATATCTCTCAATTCTGACTTTATATCTCTCAATTCTGACTTTATATCTCTCAATTCTGACTTTATATCACTCAATTCTGACTTTATATCTCACAATTCTGACTTTATATCTCACAATTCTGACTTTATATCACACAATTCTGACTTTTTATCACTCAATTCTGACTTTATATCACACAATTCTGACTTTATATCACACAATTCTGACTTTATATCTCTCAATTCTGACTTTATATCACACAATTCTGACTTTATATCTCACAATTCTGACTTTATATCACACAATTCTGACTTTATATCTCACAATTCTGACTTTATATCTCACAATTCTGACTTTATATCATTCAATTCTGACTTTATATCTCACAACTCTGACTTTATATCTCACAATTCTGACTTTATATCACACAATTCTGACTTTATATCACTCAATCCTGACTTTATATCACACAATTCTGACTTTATATCTCTCAATTCTGACTTTATATCACACAATCCTGACTTTATATCACTCAATCCTGACTTTATATCTCTCAATTCTGACTTTATATCACACAATTCTGACTTTATATCACTCAATTCTGACTTTATATCACTCAATTCTGACTTTATATCACTCAATTCTGACTTTATATCACTCAATTCTGACTTTATATCACACAATTCTGACTTTATATCACTCAATTCTGACTTTATATCACTCAATTCTGACTTTATATCACTCAATTCTGACTTTATATCACTCAATTCTGACTTTATATCACTCAATTCTGACTTTATATCACTCAATTCTGAGTTTATATCTCTCAATTCTGACTTTATATCTCTCAATTCTGACTTTTTATCACTCAATTCTGACTTTTTTATCACTCAATTCTGACTTTATATCACTCAATTCTGACTTTATATCACACAATTCTGACTTTATATCTCTCAATTCTGACTTTTTATCTCTCAATTCTGACTTTATATCTCTCAATTCTGACTTTATATCTCTCAATTCTGACTTTTTATCACTCAATTCTGACTTTTTTATCACTCAATTCTGACTTTATATCACACAATTCTGACTTTATATCACTCAATTCTGACTTTATATCACTCAATTCTGACTTTATATCACTCAATTCTGAGTTTATATCTCTCAATTCTGACTTTATATCTCTCAATTCTGACTTTTTATCACTCAATTCTGACTTTATATCACTCAATTCTGACTTTATATCACTCAATTCTGACTTTTTATCACTCAATTCTGACTTTATATCTCTCAATTCTGACTTTATATCACTCAATTCTGACTTTATATCACTCAATTCTGAGTTTATATCTCTCAATTCTGACTTTATATCACTCAATTCTGACTTTTTATCACTCAATTCTGACTTTATATCACTCAATTCTGACTTTATATCTCTCAATCCTGACTTTATATCACACAATTCTGACTTTATATCTCTCAATTCTGACTTTATATCACACAATCCTGACTTTATATCACTCAATCCTGACTTTATATCTCTCAATTCTGACTTTATATCACACAATTCTGACTTTATATCACTCAATTCTGACTTTATATCACTCAATTCTGACTTTATATCACACAATTCTGACTTTATATCTCTCAATTCTGACTTTATATCACACAATCCTGACTTTATATCACTCAATCCTGACTTTATATCTCTCAATTCTGACTTTATATCACACAATTCTGACTTTATATCACTCAATTCTGACTTTATATCACTCAATTCTGACTTTATATCACTCAATTCTGACTTTATATCACTCAATTCTGACTTTATATCACACAATTCTGACTTTATATCACTCAATTCTGACTTTATATCACTCAATTCTGACTTTATATCACACAATTCTGACTTTATATCACTCAATTCTGACTTTATATCACTCAATTCTGACTTTATATCACACAATTCTGACTTTATATCACTCAATTCTGACTTTATATCTCTCAATTCTGACTTTATATCACTCAGTTCTGACTTTATATCACTCAATTCTGACTTTATATCACTCAATTCTGACTTTATATCACTCAATTCTGACTTTATATCACTCAATTCTGACTTTTTATCACTCAATTCTGACTTTTTTATCACTCAATTCTGACTTTATATCACTCAATTCTGACTTTATATCACACAATTCTGACTTTATATCACTCAATTCTGACTTTTAATCTCAATTCTGACTTTATATCACACAATTCTGACTTTTTATCACTCAATTCTGACTTTATATCACACAATTCTGACTTTATATTATTCAATTCTGACTTTTAATCTCAATTCTGACTTTATATCATTCAATTCTGACTTTATATCTCTCAATTCTGACTTTATATCACACAATTCTGACTTTATATCACTCAATTCTGACTTTATATCACACAATTCTGACTTTATATCACTCAATTCTGACTTTTTATCACACAATTCTGACTTTATATCACTCAATTCTGACTTTATATTATTCAATTCTGACTTTTAATCTCAATTCTGACTTTATATCATTCAATTCTGACTTTATATCTCTCAATTCTGACTTTATATCACACAATTCTGACTTTATATCACTCAATTCTGACTTTATATCACACAATTCTGACTTTATATCACACAATTCTGACTTTAAATCACTCAATTCTGACTTTTTATCACACAATTCTGACTTTATATCACTCAATTCTGACTTTATATCATTCAATTCTGACTTTATATCACACAATTCTGACTTTATATCACTCAATTCTGACTTTATATCACTCAATTCTGACTTTTTATCACACAATTCTGACTTTATATCACACAATTCTGACTTTATATCACTCAATTCTGACTTTATATCACACAATTCTGACTTTATATTATTCAATTCTGACTTTTAATCTCAATTCTGACTTTATATCATTCAATTCTGACTTTTAATCTCAATTCTGACTTTATATCATTCAATTCTGACTTTTAATCTCAATTCTGACTTTATATCATTCAATTCTGACTTTTAATCTCAATTCTGACTTTATATCTCTCAATTCTGACTTTTAATCTCAATTCTGACTTTATATCATTCAATTCTGACTTTTAATCTCAATTCTGACTTTATATCATTCAATTCTGACTTTTAATCTCAATTCTGACTTTATATCTCTCAATTCTGACTTTTAATCTCAATTCTGACTTTATATCATTCAATTCTGACTTTTAATCTCAATTCTGACTTTATATCACTCAATTCTGACTTTATATAACTCAATTCTGACTTTATATCTCACAATTCTGACTTTATATCACTCAATTCTGACTTTATATTATTCAATTCTGACTTTTAATCTCAATTCTGACTTTATATCATTCAATTCTGACTTTATATCTCTCAATTCTGACTTTATATCATTCAATTCTGACTTTTAATCTCAATTCTGACTTTATATCTCTCAATTCTGACTTTTAATCTCAATTCTGACTTTATATCACTCAATTCTGACTTTATATCACACAATTCCATCTTTATGTCACTCAATTCTGACTTTATATCACTCAATCCTGACTTTACATCACACAATTCTGACTTTATATCACTCAATCCTGACTTTACATCACACAATTCTGACTTTATATCACTCAATTCTGACTTTATATCACTCAATTCTGACTTTATATCACACAATTCTGACTTTATATCTCTCAATCCTGACTTTATATCACTCAATTCTGACTTTATATCACTCAATTCTGACTTTATATCTCACAATTCTGACTTTATATCTCTCAATCCTGACTTTATATCACACAATTCTGACTTTATATCACACAATTCTGACTTTATATCACTCAATTCTGACTTTATATCACTCAATTCTGACTTTATATCACACAATTCTGACTTTATATCACTCAATTCTGACTTTATATCTCTCAATCCTGACTTTATATCACTCAATTCTGACTTTATATCACTCAATTCTGACTTTATATCTCACAATTCTGACTTTATATCACTCAATTCTGACTTTACATCACACAATTCTGACTTTATATCTCTCAATTCTGACTTTATATCACACAATTCTGACTTTATATCACTCAATTCTGACTTTATATCACTCAATTCTGACTTTATATCACACAATTCTGACTTTATATCTCACAATTCCATCTTTATGTCACTCAATTCTGACTTTATATCACTCAATCCTGACTTTACATCACACAATTCTGACTTTATATCGCACAATTCTGACTTTATATCTCACAATTCTGACTTTATATCACTCAATTCTGACTTTATATCTCTCAATTCTGACTTTATATCACTCAATCCTGACTTTATTTCACACAATTCTGACTTTATATCATTCAATTCTGACTTTATATCACACAACTCTGACTTTATATCTCACAATTCTGACTTTATATCACACAATTCTGACTTTATATCACTCAATTCTGACTTTATATCACACAATTCTGACTTTATATCTCACAATTCTGACTTTATATCACTCAATTCTGACTTTATATCTCTCAATTCTGACTTTATATCACACAATTTTGACTTTATATCTCTCAATTCTGACTTTATATCACTCAATTCTGACTTTATATCACTCAATCCTGACTTTATATCTCTCAATTCTGACTTTATATCTCTCAATTCTGACTTTATATCACTCAATTCTGACTTTATATCACTCAATTCTGACTTTATATCACTCAATCCTGACTTTACATCACTCAATTCTGACTTTATATCTCTCAATTCTGACTTTATATCTCTCAATTCTGACTTTATATCACACAATTCTGACTTTATATCACACAATTCTGACTTTATATCACTCAATTCTGACTTTATATCACTCAATCCTGACTTTACATCACTCAATTCTGACTTTATATCACTCAATTCTGACTTTATATCACTCAATTCTGACTTTATATCTCTCAATTCTGACTTTATATCACACAATTCTGACTTTATATCACACAATTCTGACTTTATATCTCACAATTCTGACTTTATATCACACAATTCTGACTTTATATCTCACAATTCTGACTTTATATCTCACAATTCTGACTTTATATCACACAATTCTGACTTTATATCACACAATTCTGACTTTTTATCACTCAATTCTGACTTTATATCACACAATTCTGACTTTATATCACTCAATTCTGACATTTTATCACTCAATTCTGACTTTATATCACTCAATTCTGACTTTATATCTCTCAATTCTGACTTTTAATCTCAATTCTGACTTTATATCACACAATTCTGACTTTATATCACACAATTCTGACTTTATATCACTTAATTCCGACTTTATATCACTCAATTCTGACTTTTAATCTCAATTCTGACTTTATATCACTCAATTCTGACTTTATATCACAATTCTGACTTTATATCACACAATTCTGACTTTATATCACTCAATTCTGACTTTATATCACAATTCTGACTTTATATCACAATTCTGACTTTATATCACTCAATCCTGACTTTATATCACTCAATCCTGACTTTATATCACTCAATTCTGACTTTATATCACACAATTCTGACTTTATATCACTCAATTCTGACTTTATATCTCTCAATTCTGACTTTATATCACTCAATTCTGACTTTATATCACACAATTCTGACTTTATATCACTCAATTCTGACTTTATATCTCTCAATTCTGACTTTATATCACTCAATTCTGACATTATATCACTCAATTCTGACTTTATATCTCACAATTCTGAATTTATATCACAATTCTGACTTTATATCACTCAATCCTGACTTTATATCACTCAATCCTGACTTTATATCACTCAATTCTGACTTTATATCACACAATTCTGACTTTATATCACTCAATTCTGACTTTATATCTCTCAATTCTGACTTTATATCACTCAATTCTGACTTTATATCACACAATTCTGACTTTATATCACTCAATTCTGACTTTATATCACAATTCTGACTTTATATCACTCAATTCTGACTTTATATCTCACAATTCTGACTTTATATCACTCAATCCTGACTTTATATCACTCAATTCTGACTTTATATCACACAATTCTGACTTTATATCTCTCAATTCTGACTTTATATCTCTCAATTCTGACTTTATATCACTCAATTCTGACTTTATATCTCTCAATTCTGACTTTATATCACACAATTCTGACTAAATATCTCTCAATTCTGACTTTATATCACTCAATTCTGACTTTATATCTCTCAATTCTGACTTTATATCACTCAATTCTGACTTTATATCACACAATTCTGACTAAATATCTCTCAATTCTGACTTTATATCACTCAATTCTGACTTTATATCTCTCAATTCTGACTTTATATCTCTCAATTCTGACTTTATATCTCTCAATTCTGACTTTATATCACTCAATTCTGACTTTATATCTCACAATTCTGACTTTATATCTCACAATTCTGACTTTATATCACACAATTCTGACTTTTTATCACTCAATTCTGACTTTATATCACACAATTCTGACTTTATATCACACAATTCTGACTTTATATCTCTCAATTCTGACTTTATATCACACAATTCTGACTTTATATCTCACAATTCTGACTTTATATCACACAATTCTGACTTTATATCTCACAATTCTGACTTTATATCTCACAATTCTGACTTTATATCATTCAATTCTGACTTTATATCTCACAACTCTGACTTTATATCTCACAATTCTGACTTTATATCACACAATTCTGACTTTATATCACTCAATCCTGACTTTATATCACACAATTCTGACTTTATATCTCTCAATTCTGACTTTATATCACACAATCCTGACTTTATATCACTCAATCCTGACTTTATATCTCTCAATTCTGACTTTATATCACACAATTCTGACTTTATATCACTCAATTCTGACTTTATATCACTCAATTCTGACTTTATATCACTCAATTCTGACTTTATATCACTCAATTCTGACTTTATATCACACAATTCTGACTTTATATCACTCAATTCTGACTTTATATCACTCAATTCTGACTTTATATCACTCAATTCTGACTTTATATCACTCAATTCTGACTTTATATCACTCAATTCTGACTTTATATCACTCAATTCTGAGTTTATATCTCTCAATTCTGACTTTATATCTCTCAATTCTGACTTTTTATCACTCAATTCTGACTTTTTTATCACTCAATTCTGACTTTATATCACTCAATTCTGACTTTATATCACACAATTCTGACTTTATATCTCTCAATTCTGACTTTTTATCTCTCAATTCTGACTTTATATCTCTCAATTCTGACTTTATATCTCTCAATTCTGACTTTTTATCACTCAATTCTGACTTTTTTATCACTCAATTCTGACTTTATATCACACAATTCTGACTTTATATCACTCAATTCTGACTTTATATCACTCAATTCTGACTTTATATCACTCAATTCTGAGTTTATATCTCTCAATTCTGACTTTATATCTCTCAATTCTGACTTTTTATCACTCAATTCTGACTTTATATCACTCAATTCTGACTTTATATCACTCAATTCTGACTTTTTATCACTCAATTCTGACTTTATATCTCTCAATTCTGACTTTATATCACTCAATTCTGACTTTATATCACTCAATTCTGAGTTTATATCTCTCAATTCTGACTTTATATCACTCAATTCTGACTTTTTATCACTCAATTCTGACTTTATATCACTCAATTCTGACTTTATATCTCTCAATCCTGACTTTATATCACACAATTCTGACTTTATATCTCTCAATTCTGACTTTATATCACACAATCCTGACTTTATATCACTCAATCCTGACTTTATATCTCTCAATTCTGACTTTATATCACACAATTCTGACTTTATATCACTCAATTCTGACTTTATATCACTCAATTCTGACTTTATATCACTCAATTCTGACTTTATATCACTCAATTCTGACTTTATATCACACAATTCTGACTTTATATCACTCAATTCTGACTTTATATCACTCAATTCTGACTTTATATCACTCAATTCTGACTTTATATCACTCAATTCTGACTTTATATCACTCAATTCTGACTTTATATCACTCAATTCTGAGTTTATATCTCTCAATTCTGACTTTATATCTCTCAATTCTGACTTTTTATCACTCAATTCTGACTTTTTTATCACTCAATTCTGACTTTATATCACTCAATTCTGACTTTATATCACACAATTCTGACTTTATATCTCTCAATTCTGACTTTATATCACTCAATTCTGACTTTATATCACTCAGTTCTGACTTTATATCACTCAATTCTGACTTTATATCACTCAATTCTGACTTTATATCACTCAATTCTGACTTTATATCACTCAATTCTGACTTTTTATCACTCAATTCTGACTTTTTTATCACTCAATTCTGACTTTATATCACTCAATTCTGACTTTATATCACACAATTCTGACTTTATATCACTCAATTCTGACTTTTAATCTCAATTCTGACTTTATATCACACAATTCTGACTTTTTATCACTCAATTCTGACTTTATATCACACAATTCTGACTTTATATCACTCAATTCTGACTTTTTATCACACAATTCTGACTTTATATCACTCAATTCTGACTTTATATTATTCAATTCTGACTTTTAATCTCAATCCTGACTTTATATCATTCAATTCTGACTTTATATCTCTCAATTCTGACTTTATATCACACAATTCTGACTTTATATCTCTCAATTCTGACTTTATATCACACAATTCTGACTTTATATCACAATTCTGACTTTATATCACACAATTCTGACTTTATATCTCTCAATTCTGACTTTATATCACACAATTCTGACTTTATATCTCTCAATTCTGACTTTATATCACTCAATTCTGACTTTATATCACTCAATTCTGACTTTATATCACACAATTCTGACTTTATATCACACAATTCTGACTTTAAATCACTCAATTCTGACTTTTTATCACACAATTCTGACTTTATATCACTCAATTCTGACTTTATATCATTCAATTCTGACTTTATATCACACAATTCTGACTTTATATCACTCAATTCTGACTTTTTATCACACAATTCTGACTTTATATCACTCAATTCTGACTTTATATCACTCAATTCTGACTTTATATCACACAATTCTGACTTTATATCACTCAATTCTGACTTTTTATCACACAATTCTGACTTTATATCACACAATTCTGACTTTATATCACTCAATTCTGACTTTATATCACACAATTCTGACTTTATATTATTCAATTCTGACTTTTAATCTCAATTCTGACTTTATATCTCAATTCTGACTTTATATCATTCAATTCTGACTTTTAATCTCAATTCTGACTTTATATCATTCAATTCTGACTTTTAATCTCAATTCTGACTTTATATCTCTCAATTCTGACTTTTAATCTCAATTCTGACTTTATATCATTCAATTCTGACTTTTAATCTCAATTCTGACTTTATATCATTCAATTCTGACTTTTAATCTCAATTCTGACTTTATATCTCTCAATTCTGACTTTTAATCTCAATTCTGACTTTATATCATTCAATTCTGACTTTTAATCTCAATTCTGACTTTATATCACTCAATTCTGACTTTATATAACTCAATTCTGACTTTTAATCTCAATTCTGACTTTATATCATTCAATTCTGACTTTATATCTCTCAATTCTGACTTTATATCATTCAATTCTGACTTTTAATCTCAATTCTGACTTTATATCTCTCAATTCTGACTTTTAATCTCAATTCTGACTTTATATCACACAATTCCATCTTTATGTCACTCAATTCTGACTTTATATCACTCAATCCTGACTTTACATCACACAATTCTGACTTTATATCACTCAATCCTGACTTTACATCACACAATTCTGACTTTATATCACTCAATTCTGACTTTATATCACTCAATTCTGACTTTATATCACTCAATTCTGACTTTATATCACTCAATTCTGACTTTATATCTCTCAATCCTGACTTTATATCACTCAATTCTGACTTTATATCACTCAATTCTGACTTTATATCTCACAATTCTGACTTTATATCTCTCAATCCTGACTTTATATCACTCAATTCTGACTTTATATCTCTCAATCCTGACTTTATATCACTCAATTCTGACTTTATATCACTCAATTCTGACTTTATATCACTCAATTCTGACTTTATATCACTCAATTCTGACTTTATATCACTCAATTCTGACTTTATATCTCTCAATCCTGACTTTATATCACTCAATTCTGACTTTATATCACTCAATTCTGACTTTATATCTCACAATTCTGACTTTATATCTCTCAATCCTGACTTTATATCACTCAATTCTGACTTTATATCTCACAATTCTGACTTTATATCACTCAATCCTGACTTTACATCACACAATTCTGACTTTATATCACTCAATTCTGACTTTATATCTCTCAATCCTGACTTTATATCACTCAATTCTGACTTTATATCACTCAATTCTGACTTTATATCTCACAATTCTGACTTTATATCTCTCAATCCTGACTTTATATCACTCAATTCTGACTTTATATCACTCAATTCTGACTTTACATCACACAATTCTGACTTTATATCTCTCAATTCTGACTTTATATCTCACAATTCAATTCCATCTTTATGTCACTCAATTCTGACTTTATATCACTCAATCCTGACTTTACATCACACAATTCTGACTTTATATCGCACAATTCTGACTTTATATCTCACAATTCTGACTTTATATCACTCAATTCTGACTTTATATCTCTCAATTCTGACTTTATATCACTCAATCCTGACTTTATTTCACACAATTCTGACTTTATATCACTCAATTCTGACTTTATATCACACAACTCTGACTTTATATCTCACAATTCTGACTTTATATCACACAATTCTGACTTTATATCACTCAATTCTGACTTCATATCACACAATTCTGACTTTATATCTCACAATTCTGACTTTATATCACACAATTTTGACTTTATATCTCTCAATTCTGACTTTATATCTCACAATTCTGACTTTATATCTCTCAATTCTGACTTATATCACCAATTTGACTTTATATCACACAATTCTGACTTTATATCACACAATTTGACTTTATATCACACAATTCTGACTTTATATCTCACAATTCTGACTTTATATCACACAATTCTGACTTTATATCTCTCAATTCTGACTTTATATCACACAATTCTGACTTTATATCTCACAATTCTGACTTATATCTCTCAATTCTGACTTTATATCACACAATTCTGACTTTATATCTCACAATTCTGACTTTATATCTCACAATTCTGACTTTATATCACACAATTTTGACTTTATATCACACAATTCTGACTTTATATCTCACAATTCTGACTTTATATCACTCAATTCTGACTTTATATCACTCAATTCTGACTTTATATCTCACAATTCTGACTTTATATCTCTCAATTCTGACTTTATATCACACAATTTTGACTTTATATCTCTCAATTCTGACTTTATATCACTCAATTCTGACTTTATATCACTCAATCCTGACTTTATATCTCTCAATTCTGACTTTATATCTCTCAATTCTGACTTTATATCACTCAATTCTGACTTTATATCACTCAATCCTGACTTTACATCACTCAATTCTGACTTTATATCTCTCAATTCTGACTTTATATCTCTCAATTCTGACTTTATATCACACAATTCTGACTTTATATCACACAATTCTGACTTTATATCACTCAATTCTGACTTTATATCACTCAATCCTGACTTTACATCACTCAATTCTGACTTTATATCACTCAATTCTGACTTTATATCACTCAATTCTGACTTTATATCTCTCAATTCTGACTTTATATCACACAATTCTGACTTTATATCACACAATTCTGACTTTATATCTCACAATTCTGACTTTATATCACACAATTCTGACTTTATATCTCACAATTCTGACTTTATATCTCACAATTCTGACTTTATATCACACAATTCTGACTTTATATCACACAATTCTGACTTTTTATCACTCAATTCTGACTTTATATCACACAATTCTGACTTTATATCACTCAATTCTGACATTTTATCACTCAATTCTGACTTTATATCACTCAATTCTGACTTTATATCACTTAATTCCGACTTTATATCACTCAATTCTGACTTTTAATCTCAATTCTGACTTTATATCACTCAATTCTGACTTTATATCACAATTCTGACTTTATATCACACCATTCTGACTTTATATCACTCAATTCTGACTTTATATCACAATTCTGACTTTATATCACAATTCTGACTTTATATCACTCAATCCTGACTTTATATCACTCAATTCTGACTTTATATCACACAATTCTGACTTTATATCACTCAATTCTGACTTTATATCTCTCAATTCTGACTTTATATCACTCAATTCTGACTTTATATCACACAATTCTGACTTTATATCACTCAATTCTGACTTTATATCTCTCAATTCTGACTTTATATCACTCAATTCTGACATTATATCACTCAATTCTGACTTTATATCTCACAATTCTGAATTTATATCACAATTCTGACTTTATATCACTCAATCCTGACTTTATATCACTCAATCCTGACTTTATATCACTCAATTCTGACTTTATATCACACAATTCTGACTTTATATCTCTCAATTCTGACTTTATATCACTCAATTCTGACTTTATATCACTCAGTTCTGACTTTATATCACTCAATTCTGACTTTATATCACTCAATTCTGACTTTATATCACTCAATTCTGACTTTATATCACTCAATTCTGACTTTTTATCACTCAATTCTGACTTTTTTATCACTCAATTCTGACTTTATATCACTCAATTCTGACTTTATATCACACAATTCTGACTTTATATCACTCAATTCTGACTTTTAATCTCAATTCTGACTTTATATCACACAATTCTGACTTTTTATCACTCAATTCTGACTTTATATCACACAATTCTGACTTTATATCACTCAATTCTGACTTTTTATCACACAATTCTGACTTTATATCACTCAATTCTGACTTTATATTATTCAATTCTGACTTTTAATCTCAATCCTGACTTTATATCATTCAATTCTGACTTTATATCTCTCAATTCTGACTTTATATCACACAATTCTGACTTTATATCTCTCAATTCTGACTTTATATCACACAATTCTGACTTTATATCACAATTCTGACTTTATATCACACAATTCTGACTTTATATCTCTCAATTCTGACTTTATATCACACAATTCTGACTTTATATCTCTCAATTCTGACTTTATATCACTCAATTCTGACTTTATATCACTCAATTCTGACTTTATATCACACAATTCTGACTTTATATCACACAATTCTGACTTTAAATCACTCAATTCTGACTTTTTATCACACAATTCTGACTTTATATCACTCAATTCTGACTTTATATCATTCAATTCTGACTTTATATCACACAATTCTGACTTTATATCACTCAATTCTGACTTTTTATCACACAATTCTGACTTTATATCACTCAATTCTGACTTTATATCACTCAATTCTGACTTTATATCACACAATTCTGACTTTATATCACTCAATTCTGACTTTTTATCACACAATTCTGACTTTATATCACACAATTCTGACTTTATATCACTCAATTCTGACTTTATATCACACAATTCTGACTTTATATTATTCAATTCTGACTTTTAATCTCAATTCTGACTTTATATCTCAATTCTGACTTTATATCATTCAATTCTGACTTTTAATCTCAATTCTGACTTTATATCATTCAATTCTGACTTTTAATCTCAATTCTGACTTTATATCTCTCAATTCTGACTTTTAATCTCAATTCTGACTTTATATCATTCAATTCTGACTTTTAATCTCAATTCTGACTTTATATCATTCAATTCTGACTTTTAATCTCAATTCTGACTTTATATCTCTCAATTCTGACTTTTAATCTCAATTCTGACTTTATATCATTCAATTCTGACTTTTAATCTCAATTCTGACTTTATATCACTCAATTCTGACTTTATATAACTCAATTCTGACTTTTAATCTCAATTCTGACTTTATATCATTCAATTCTGACTTTATATCTCTCAATTCTGACTTTATATCATTCAATTCTGACTTTTAATCTCAATTCTGACTTTATATCTCTCAATTCTGACTTTTAATCTCAATTCTGACTTTATATCACACAATTCCATCTTTATGTCACTCAATTCTGACTTTATATCACTCAATCCTGACTTTACATCACACAATTCTGACTTTATATCACTCAATCCTGACTTTACATCACACAATTCTGACTTTATATCACTCAATTCTGACTTTATATCACTCAATTCTGACTTTATATCACTCAATTCTGACTTTATATCACTCAATTCTGACTTTATATCTCTCAATCCTGACTTTATATCACTCAATTCTGACTTTATATCACTCAATTCTGACTTTATATCTCACAATTCTGACTTTATATCTCTCAATCCTGACTTTATATCACTCAATTCTGACTTTATATCTCTCAATCCTGACTTTATATCACTCAATTCTGACTTTATATCACTCAATTCTGACTTTATATCACTCAATTCTGACTTTATATCACTCAATTCTGACTTTATATCACTCAATTCTGACTTTATATCTCTCAATCCTGACTTTATATCACTCAATTCTGACTTTATATCACTCAATTCTGACTTTATATCTCACAATTCTGACTTTATATCTCTCAATCCTGACTTTATATCACTCAATTCTGACTTTATATCTCACAATTCTGACTTTATATCACTCAATCCTGACTTTACATCACACAATTCTGACTTTATATCACTCAATTCTGACTTTATATCTCTCAATCCTGACTTTATATCACTCAATTCTGACTTTATATCACTCAATTCTGACTTTATATCTCACAATTCTGACTTTATATCTCTCAATCCTGACTTTATATCACTCAATTCTGACTTTATATCACTCAATTCTGACTTTACATCACACAATTCTGACTTTATATCTCTCAATTCTGACTTTATATCTCACAATTCCATCTTTATGTCACTCAATTCTGACTTTATATCACTCAATCCTGACTTTACATCACACAATTCTGACTTTATATCGCACAATTCTGACTTTATATCTCACAATTCTGACTTTATATCACTCAATTCTGACTTTATATCTCTCAATTCTGACTTTATATCACTCAATCCTGACTTTATTTCACACAATTCTGACTTTATATCACTCAATTCTGACTTTATATCACACAACTCTGACTTTATATCTCACAATTCTGACTTTATATCACACAATTCTGACTTTATATCACTCAATTCTGACTTCATATCACACAATTCTGACTTTATATCTCACAATTCTGACTTTATATCACACAATTTTGACTTTATATCTCTCAATTCTGACTTTATATCTCACAATTCTGACTTTATATCTCTCAATTCTGACTTTATATCACACAATTTTGACTTTATATCACACAATTCTGACTTTATATCACACAATTTTGACTTTATATCACACAATTCTGACTTTATATCTCACAATTCTGACTTTATATCACACAATTCTGACTTTATATCTCTCAATTCTGACTTTAAATCACACAATTCTGACTTTATATCTCACAATTCTGACTTTATATCTCTCAATTCTGACTTTATATCACACAATTCTGACTTTATATCTCACAATTCTGACTTTATATCTCACAATTCTGACTTTATATCACACAATTTTGACTTTATATCACACAATTCTGACTTTATATCTCACAATTCTGACTTTATATCACTCAATTCTGACTTTATATCACTCAATTCTGACTTTATATCTCACAATTCTGACTTTATATCTCTCAATTCTGACTTTATATCACACAATTTTGACTTTATATCTCTCAATTCTGACTTTATATCACTCAATTCTGACTTTATATCACTCAATCCTGACTTTATATCTCTCAATTCTGACTTTATATCTCTCAATTCTGACTTTATATCACTCAATTCTGACTTTATATCACTCAATCCTGACTTTACATCACTCAATTCTGACTTTATATCTCTCAATTCTGACTTTATATCTCTCAATTCTGACTTTATATCACACAATTCTGACTTTATATCACACAATTCTGACTTTATATCACTCAATTCTGACTTTATATCACTCAATCCTGACTTTACATCACTCAATTCTGACTTTATATCACTCAATTCTGACTTTATATCACTCAATTCTGACTTTATATCTCTCAATTCTGACTTTATATCACACAATTCTGACTTTATATCACACAATTCTGACTTTATATCTCACAATTCTGACTTTATATCACACAATTCTGACTTTATATCTCACAATTCTGACTTTATATCTCACAATTCTGACTTTATATCACACAATTCTGACTTTATATCACACAATTCTGACTTTTTATCACTCAATTCTGACTTTATATCACACAATTCTGACTTTATATCACTCAATTCTGACATTTTATCACTCAATTCTGACTTTATATCACTCAATTCTGACTTTATATCACTTAATTCCGACTTTATATCACTCAATTCTGACTTTTAATCTCAATTCTGACTTTATATCACTCAATTCTGACTTTATATCACAATTCTGACTTTATATCACACCATTCTGACTTTATATCACTCAATTCTGACTTTATATCACAATTCTGACTTTATATCACAATTCTGACTTTATATCACTCAATCCTGACTTTATATCACTCAATTCTGACTTTATATCACACAATTCTGACTTTATATCACTCAATTCTGACTTTATATCTCTCAATTCTGACTTTATATCACTCAATTCTGACTTTATATCACACAATTCTGACTTTATATCACTCAATTCTGACTTTATATCTCTCAATTCTGACTTTATATCACTCAATTCTGACATTATATCACTCAATTCTGACTTTATATCTCACAATTCTGAATTTATATCACAATTCTGACTTTATATCACTCAATCCTGACTTTATATCACTCAATCCTGACTTTATATATCACTCAATTCTGACTTTATATCACACAATTCTGACTTTATATCACTCAATTCTGACTTTATATCTCTCAATTCTGACTTTATATCACTCAATTCTGACTTTATATCACACAATTCTGACTTTATATCACTCAATTCTGACTTTATATCACAATTCTGACTTTATATCACTCAATTCTGACTTTATATCTCACAATTCTGACTTTATATCACTCAATCCTGACTTTATATCACTCAATTCTGATTTTATATCACTCAATTCTGACTTTATATCACACAATTCTGACTTTATATCACTCAATCCTGACTTTATATCACTCAATTCTGATTTTATATCACTCAATTCTGACTTTATATCACACAATTCTGACTTTATATCACTCAATTCTGACTTTATATCTCTCAATTCTGACTTTATATCACTCAATTCTGACTTTATATCACACAATTCTGACTTTATATCACTCAATTCTGACTTTATATCACAATTCTGACTTTATATCACTCAATTCTGACATTATATCACTCAATTCTGACTTTATATCACACAATTCTGACTTTATATCTCACAATTCTGAATTTATATCACAATTCTGACTTTATATCACTCAATCCTGACTTTATATCACTCAATCCTGACTTTATATCACTCAATTCTGACTTTATATCACACAATTCTGACTTTATATCACTCAATTCTGACTTTATATCTCTCAATTCTGACTTTATATCACTCAATTCTGACTTTATATCACTCAATTCTGACTTTATATCTCTCAATTCTGACTTTATATCACTCAATTCTGACTTTATATCACACAATTCTGACTTTATATCTCTCAATTCTGACTTTATATCACTCAATTCTGACTTTATATCACTCAATTCTGACTTTATATCACACAATTCTGACTTTATATCACGCAATTCTGACTTTATATCACACAATTCTGACTTTATATCACGCAATTCTGACTTTATATCACACAATTCTGACTTTATATCTCTCAATTCTGACTTTATATCACTCAATTCTGACTTTATATCACACAATTCTGACTTTATATCACTCAATTCTGACATTTTATCACTCAATTCTGACTTTATATCACTCAATTCTGACTTTATATCTCTCAATTCTGACTTTTAATCTCAATTCTGACTTTATATCACACAATTCTGACTTTATATCACACAATTCTGACTTTATATCACTTAATTCCGACTTTATATCACTCAATTCTGACTTTTAATCTCAATTCTGACTTTATATCACTCAATTCTGACTTTATATCACAATTCTGACTTTATATCACACCATTCTGACTTTATATCACTCAATTCTGACTTTATATCACAATTCTGACTTTATATCACAATTCTGACTTTATATCACTCAATCCTGACTTTATATCACTCAATCCTGACTTTATATCACTCAATTCTGACTTTATATCACACAATTCTGACTTTATATCACTCAATTCTGACTTTATATCTCTCAATTCTGACTTTATATCACTCAATTCTGACTTTATATCACACAATTCTGACTTTATATCACTCAATTCTGACTTTATATCTCTCAATTCTGACTTTATATCACTCAATTCTGACATTATATCACTCAATTCTGACTTTATATCTCACAATTCTGAATTTATATCACAATTCTGACTTTATATCACTCAATTCCTGACTTTATATCACTCAATCCTGACTTTATATCACTCAATTCTGACTTTATATCACACAATTCTGACTTTATATCACTCAATTCTGACTTTATATCTCTCAATTCTGACTTTATATCACTCAATTCTGACTTTATATCACACAATTCTGACTTTATATCACTCAATTCTGACTTTATATCACAATTCTGACTTTATATCACTCAATTCTGACTTTATATCTCACAATTCTGACTTTATATCACTCAATTCTGATTTTATATCACTCAATTCTGACTTTATATCACACAATTCTGACTTTATATCACTCAATTCTGACTTTATATCTCTCAATTCTGACTTTATATCACTCAATTCTGACTTTATATCACACAATTCTGACTTTATATCACTCAATTCTGACTTTATATCACAATTCTGACTTTATATCACTCAATTCTGATTTTATATCACTCAATTCTGACTTTATATCACACAATTCTGACTTTATATCACACAATTCTGACTTTATATCACTCAATTCTGACTTTATATCTCTCAATTCTGACATTATATCACTCAATTCTGACTTTATATCACACAATTCTGACTTTATATCTCACAATTCTGAATTTATATCACAATTCTGACATTATATCACTCAATTCTGACTTTATATCACACAATTCTGACTTTATATCTCACAATTCTGACTTTATATCTCACAATTCTGAATTTATATCACAATTCTGACTTTATATCACTCAATTCTGACTTTATATCACTCAATTCTGACTTTATATCACACAATTCTGACTTTATATCACTCAATTCTGACTTTATATCTCTCAATTCTGACTTTATATCACTCAATTCTGACTTTATATCACACAATTCTGACTTTATATCACTCAATTCTGACTTTATATCACAATTCTGACTTTATATCACTCAATTCTGATTTTATATCACACAATTCTGACTTTATATCACACAATTCTGACTTTATATCACTCAATTCTGACTTTATATCTCTCAATTCTGACATTATATCACTCAATTCTGACTTTATATCACACAATTCTGACTTTATATCTCACAATTCTGAATTTATATCACAATTCTGACTTTATATCACTCAATCCTGACTTTATATCACTCAATCCTGACTTTATATCACTCAATTCTGACTTTATATCACACAATTCTGACTTTATATCACTCAATTCTGACTTTATATCTCTCAATTCTGACTTTATATCACTCAATTCTGACTTTATATCACACAATTCTGACTTTATATCTCTCAATTCTGACTTTATATCACTCAATTCTGACTTTATATCACGCAATTCTGACTTTATATCACTCAATCCTGACTTTATATCACTCAATCCTGACTTTATATCACTCAATTCTGACTTTATATCTCACAATTCTGACTTTATATCACGCAATTCTGACTTTATATCACACAATTCTGACTTTATATCACTCAATTCTGACTTTATATCACGCAATTCTGACTTTATATCACTCAATCCTGACTTTATATCACTCAATCCTGACTTTATATCACTCAATTCTGACTTTATATCTCACAATTCTGACTTTATATCACGCAATTCTGACTTTATATCACACAATTCTGACTTTATATCACTCAATTCTGACTTTATATCTCTCAATTCTGACTTTATATCACTCAATTCTGACTTTATATCACACAATTCTGACTTTATATCACTCAATCCTGACTTTATATCACTCAATCCTGACTTTATATCACTCAATTCTGACTTTATATCTCACAATTCTGACTTTATATCACGCAATTCTGACTTTATATCACACAATTCTGACTTTATATCACGCAATTCTGACTTTATATCACACAATTCTGACTTTATATCTCTCAATTCTGACTTTATATCACTCAATTCTGACTTTATATCACACAATTCTGACTTTATATCTCTCAATTCTGACTTTATATCTCTCAATTCTGACTTTATATCACTCAATTCTGACTTTATATCTCTCAATTCTGACTTTATATCACACAATTCTGACTTTATATCACACAATTCTGACTTTATATCTCTCAATTCTGACTTTATATCACACAATTCTGACTTTATATCACACAATTCTGACTAAATATCTCTCAATTCTGACTTTATATCACTCAATTCTGACTTTATATCTCTCAATTCTGACTTTATATCACTCAATTCTGACTTTATATCACACAATTCTGACTAAATATCTCTCAATTCTGACTTTATATCACTCAATTCTGACTTTATATCTCTCAATTCTGACTTTATATCACTCAATTCTGACTTTATATCTCTCAATTCTGACTTTATATCACTCAATTCTGACTTTATATCACACAATTCTGACTAAATATCTCTCAATTCTGACTTTATATCACTCAATTCTGACTTTATATCTCTCAATTCTGACTTTATATCACTAAATTCTGACTTTATATCACTCAATTCTGACTTTATATCACACAATTCTGACTTTATATCACTCAATTCTGACTTTATATCTCACAATTCTGACTTTATATCACTCAATTCTGACTTTATATCACTCAATTCTGACTTTATATCACTCAATTCTGACTTTATATCACTCAATTCTGACTTTATATCTCTCAATTCTGACTTTATATCACTCAATTCTGACTTTATATCACTCAATTCTGACTTTATATCTCTCAATTCTGACTTTATTTCACACAATTCTGACTTTATATCACACAATTCTGACTTTATATCACACAATCCTGACTTTATATCTCACAATTCTGACTTTATATCACTCAATCCTGACTTTATATCACACAATTCTGACTTTATATCACTCATTTCTGACTTTATATCACTCAATTCTGACTTTATATCTCACAATTCTGACTTTATTTCACTCAATTCTGACTTTATATCACACAATTCTGACTTTATATCTCTCAATTCTGACTTTATATCACTCAATTCTGACTTTATATCTCTCAATTCTGACTTTATATCTCTCAATCCTGACTTTATATCACTCAATTCTGACTTTATATCACACAATTCTGACTTTATATCACACAATCCTGACTTTATATCTCACAATTCTGACTTTATATCTCTCAATTCTGACTTTATATCACTCAATTCTGACTTTATATCACTCAATTCTGACTTTATATCACTCAATTCTGACTTTTTATCTCAATTCTGACTTTATATCACACAATTCTGACTTTATATCACACAATTCTGACTTTTTATCACTCAATTCTGACTTTATATCACACAATTCTGACTTTATATCAAACAATTCTGACTTTTTATCACTCAATTCTGAATTTATATCACTCAATTCTGACTTTATATCACTCAATTCTGACTTTTAATCTCAATTCTGACTTTATATCACTCAATTCTGACTTTATATCTCTCAATTCTGACTTTTAATCTCAATTCTGACTTTATATCACACAATTCTGACTTTATATCACTCAATTCTGACTTTTTATCACTCAATTTTGACTTTATATCACTCAATTCTGACTTTATATCACTCAATTCTGACTTTATATCACACAATTCTGACTTTATATCACTCAATTCTGACTTTTAATCTCAATTCTGACTTTATATCTCACAATTCTGACTTTATATCACACAATTCTGACTTTATATCTCTCAATTCTGACTTTATATCACACAATTCTGACTTTATATCACACAATTCTGACTTTATATCTCTCAATTCTGACTTTATATCACACAATTCTGACTTTATATCACACAATTCTGACTAAATATCTCTCAATTCTGACTTTATATCACTCAATTCTGACTTTATATCTCTCAATTCTGACTTTATATCACTCAATTCTGACTTTATATCACACAATTCTGACTAAATATCTCTCAATTCTGACTTTATATCACTCAATTCTGACTTTATATCTCTCAATTCTGACTTTATATCACTCAATTCTGACTTTATATCTCTCAATTCTGACTTTATATCACTCAATTCTGACTTTATATCACACAATTCTGACTTTATATCTCTCAATTCTGACTTTATATCACTAAATTCTGACTTTATATCACTCAATTCTGACTTTATATCACACAATTCTGACTTTATATCACTCAATTCTGACTTTATATCTCTCAATTCTGACTAAATATCTCTCAATTCTGACTTTATATCACTCAATTCTGACTTTATATCACTCAATTCTGACTTTATATCTCTCAATTCTGACTTTATATCACTCAATTCTGACTTTATATCACTCAATTCTGACTTTATATCTCACAATTCTGACTTTATATCTCTCAATTCTGACTTTATATCACTCAATTCTGACTAAATATCTCTCAATTCTGACTTTATATCACTCAATTCTGACTTTATATCTCTCAATTCTGACTTTATATCACTCAATTCTGACTTTATATCACACAATTCTGACTAAATATCTCTCAATTCTGACTTTATATCACTCAATTCTGACTTTATATCTCTCAATTCTGACTTTATATCACTCAATTCTGACTTTATATCTCTCAATTCTGACTTTATATCACTCAATTCTGACTTTATATCACACAATTCTGACTTTATATCTCTCAATTCTGACTTTATATCACTAAATTCTGACTTTATATCACTCAATTCTGACTTTATATCACACAATTCTGACTTTATATCACTCAATTCTGACTTTATATCTCACAATTCTGACTTTATATCACTCAATTCTGACTTTATATCACTCAATTCTGACTTTATATCACTCAATTCTGACTTTATATCACTCAATTCTGACTTTATATCTCTCAATTCTGACTTTATATCACTCAATTCTGACTTTGTATCACTCAATTCTGACTTTATATCTCTCAATTCTGACTTTATTTCACACAATTCTGACTTTATATCACACAATTCTGACTTTATATCACACAATCCTGACTTTATATCTCACAATTCTGACTTTATATCACTCAATTCTGACTTTATATCTCTCAATTCTGACTTTATATCACTCAATTCTGACTTTATATCACTCAATTCTGACTTTATATCACTCAATTCTGACTTTATATCTCTCAATTCTGACTTTATATCTCTCAATACTGACTTTATATCACTCAATTCTGACTTTATATCACACAATTCTGACTTTATATCACACAATCCTGACTTTATATCTCACAATTCTGACTTTATATCACTTAATTCTGACTTTATATCACTCAATCCTGACTTTATATCACACAATTCTGACTTTATATCTCTCAATTCTGACTTTATATCACACAATTCTGACTTTATATCACAATTCTGACTTTATATCTCACAATTCTGACTTTATATCACTCAATTCTGACTTTATATCACACAATTCTGACTTTATATCACACAATTCTGACTTTATATCACACAATTCTGACTTTATATCACACAATTCTGACTTTATATCACACAATTCTGACTTTATATCACACAATTCTGACTTTATATCACTCAATTCTGACTTTATATCACTCAATTCTGACTTTATATCACTCAATTCTGACTTTATATCACACAATTCTGACTAAATATCTCTCAATTCTGACTTTATATCACTCAATTCTGACTTTATATCTCTCAATTCTGACTTTATATCACTCAATTCTGACTTTATATCTCTCAATTCTGACTTTATATCACTCAATTCTGACTTTATATCACACAATTCTGACTAAATATCTCTCAATTCTGACTTTATATCACTCAATTCTGACTTTATATCTCTCAATTCTGACTTTATATCACTAAATTCTGACTTTATATCACTCAATTCTGACTTTATATCACACAATTCTGACTTTATATCACTCAATTCTGACTTTATATCTCACAATTCTGACTTTATATCACTCAATTCTGACTTTATATCACTCAATTCTGACTTTATATCACTCAATTCTGACTTTATATCACTCAATTCTGACTTTATATCTCTCAATTCTGACTTTATATCACTCAATTCTGACTTTATATCACTCAATTCTGACTTTATATCTCTCAATTCTGACTTTATTTCACACAATTCTGACTTTATATCACACAATTCTGACTTTATATCACACAATCCTGACTTTATATCTCACAATTCTGACTTTATATCACTCAATCCTGACTTTATATCACACAATTCTGACTTTATATCACTCATTTCTGACTTTATATCACTCAATTCTGACTTTATATCTCACAATTCTGACTTTATTTCACTCAATTCTGACTTTATATCACACAATTCTGACTTTATATCTCTCAATTCTGACTTTATATCACTCAATTCTGACTTTATATCTCTCAATTCTGACTTTATATCTCTCAATCCTGACTTTATATCACTCAATTCTGACTTTATATCACACAATTCTGACTTTATATCACACAATCCTGACTTTATATCTCACAATTCTGACTTTATATCTCTCAATTCTGACTTTATATCACTCAATTCTGACTTTATATCACTCAATTCTGACTTTATATCACTCAATTCTGACTTTTTATCTCAATTCTGACTTTATATCACACAATTCTGACTTTATATCACACAATTCTGACTTTTTATCACTCAATTCTGACTTTATATCACACAATTCTGACTTTATATCAAACAATTCTGACTTTTTATCACTCAATTCTGAATTTATATCACTCAATTCTGACTTTATATCACTCAATTCTGACTTTTAATCTCAATTCTGACTTTATATCACTCAATTCTGACTTTATATCTCTCAATTCTGACTTTTAATCTCAATTCTGACTTTATATCACACAATTCTGACTTTATATCACTCAATTCTGACTTTTTATCACTCAATTTTGACTTTATATCACTCAATTCTGACTTTATATCACTCAATTCTGACTTTATATCACACAATTCTGACTTTATATCACTCAATTCTGACTTTTAATCTCAATTCTGACTTTATATCTCACAATTCTGACTTTATATCACACAATTCTGACTTTATATCTCTCAATTCTGACTTTATATCACACAATTCTGACTTTATATCACACAATTCTGACTTTATATCTCTCAATTCTGACTTTATATCACACAATTCTGACTTTATATCACACAATTCTGACTAAATATCTCTCAATTCTGACTTTATATCACTCAATTCTGACTTTATATCACACAATTCTGACTTTATATCTCTCAATTCTGACTTTATATCACTCAATTCTGACTTTATATCACACAATTCTGACTAAATATCTCTCAATTCTGACTTTATATCACACAATTCTGACTAAATATCTCTCAATTCTGACTTTATATCACTCAATTCTGACTTTATATCTCTCAATTCTGACTTTATATCACTCAATTCTGACTTTATATCTCTCAATTCTGACTTTATATCACTCAATTCTGACTTTATATCACACAATTCTGACTAAATATCTCTCAATTCTGACTTTATATCACTCAATTCTGACTTTATATCACTCAATTCTGACTTTATATCTCTCAATTCTGACTTTATATCACTCAATTCTGACTTTATATCACACAATTCTGACTAAATATCTCTCAATTCTGACTTTATATCACACAATTCTGACTAAATATCTCTCAATTCTGACTTTATATCACTCAATTCTGACTTTATATCTCTCAATTCTGACTTTATATCACTCAATTCTGACTTTATATCTCTCAATTCTGACTTTATATCACTCAATTCTGACTTTATATCACACAATTCTGACTAAATATCTCTCAATTCTGACTTTATATCACTCAATTCTGACTTTATATCTCTCAATTCTGACTTTATATCACTAAATTCTGACTTTATATCACTCAATTCTGACTTTATATCACACAATTCTGACTTTATATCACTCAATTCTGACTTTATATCTCACAATTCTGACTTTATATCACTCAATTCTGACTTTATATCACTCAATTCTGACTTTATATCACTCAATTCTGACTTTATATCACTCAATTCTGACTTTATATCTCTCAATTCTGACTTTATATCACTCAATTCTGACTTTATATCACTCAATTCTGACTTTATATCTCTCAATTCTGACTTTATTTCACACAATTCTGACTTTATATCACACAATTCTGACTTTATATCACACAATCCTGACTTTATATCTCACAATTCTGACTTTATATCACTCAATTCTGACTTTATATCTCTCAATTCTGACTTTATATCACTCAATTCTGACTTTATATCACTCAATTCTGACTTTATATCACTCAATTCTGACTTTATATCTCTCAATTCTGACTTTATATCTCTCAATACTGACTTTATATCACTCAATTCTGACTTTATATCACACAATTCTGACTTTATATCACACAATCCTGACTTTATATCTCACAATTCTGACTTTATATCACTTAATTCTGACTTTATATCACTCAATCCTGACTTTATATCACACAATTCTGACTTTATATCTCTCAATTCTGACTTTATATCACACAATTCTGACTTTATATCACAATTCTGACTTTATATCTCACAATTCTGACTTTATATCACTCAATTCTGACTTTATATCACACAATTCTGACTTTATATCACACAATTCTGACTTTATATCACACAATTCTGACTTTATATCACACAATTCTGACTTTATATCACTCAATTCTGACTTTATATCACACAATTCTGACTTTATATCACACAATTCTGACTTTATATCACTCAATTCTGACTTTATATCACTCAATTCTGACTTTATATCACTCATTTCTGACTTTATATCACTCAATTCTGACTTTTTATCTCAATTCTGACTTTATATCACACAATTCTGACTTTATATCACACAATTCTGACTTTTTATCACTCAATTCTGACTTTATATCACAGAATTCTGACTTTATATCACTCAATTCTGACTTTTTATCACTCAATTCTGAATTTATATCACTCAATTCTGACTTTATATCACTCAATTCTGACTTTTAATCTCAATTCTGACTTTATATCACTCAATTCTGACTTTATATCTCTCAATTCTGACTTTTAATCTCAATTCTGACTTTATATCACACAATTCTGACTTTATATCACTCAATTCTGACTTTTTATCACTCAATTTTGACTTTATATCACTCAATTCTGACTTTATATCACTCAATTCTGACTTTATATCACACAATTCTGACTTTATATCACTCAATTCTGACTTTTAATCTCAATTCTGACTTTATATCTCACAATTCTGACTTTATATCTCACAATTCTGACTTTATATCACTCAATTCTGACTTTATATCTCACAATTCTGACTTTATATCACACAATTCTGACTTTATATCTCACAATTCTGACTTTATATCACTCAATTCTGACTTTATATCACTCAATTCTGACTTTTTATCTCAATTCTGACTTTATATCACACAATTCTGACTTTATATCACACAATTCTGACTTTTTATCACTCAATTCTGACTTTATATCACACAATTCTGACTTTATATCAAACAATTCTGACTTTTTATCACTCAATTCTGAATTTATATCACTCAATTCTGACTTTATATCACTCAATTCTGACTTTTAATCTCAATTCTGACTTTATATCACTCAATTCTGACTTTATATCTCTCAATTCTGACTTTTAATCTCAATTCTGACTTTATATCACACAATTCTGACTTTATATCACTCAATTCTGACTTTTTATCACTCAATTTTGACTTTATATCACTCAATTCTGACTTTATATCACTCAATTCTGACTTTATATCACACAATTCTGACTTTATATCACTCAATTCTGACTTTTAATCTCAATTCTGACTTTATATCTCACAATTCTGACTTTATATCTCACAATTCTGACTTTATATCACTCAATTCTGACTTTATATCTCACAATTCTGACTTTATATCACACAATTCTGACTTTATATCTCACAATTCTGACTTTATATCACACAATTCTGACTTTATATCACTCAATTCTGACTTTTAATCTCAATTCTGACTTTATATCAAACAATTCTGACTTTATATCTCACAATTCTGACTTTATATCACTCAATTCTGACTTTATATCTCACAATTCTGACTTTATATCACACAATTCTGACTTTATATCTCACAATTTTGACTTTATATCACTCAATTCTGACTTTATATCACACAATTCTGACTTTATATCTCACAATTCTGACTTTATATCTCTCAATTCTGACTTTATATCTCTCAATTCTGACTTTTAATCTCAATTCTGACTTTATATCTCACAATTCTGACTTTATATCTCTCAATTCTGACTTTATATCACTCAATTCTGACTTTATATCTCTCAATTCTGACTTTATATCACTCAATTCTGACTTTATATCTCTCAATTCTGACTTTATATCACTCAATTCTGACTTTATATCTCTCAATTCTGACTTTATATCACACAATTCTGACTTTATATCACACAATTCTGACTTTATATCTCACAATTCTGACTTTATATCACACAATTCTGACTTTATATCACTCAATTCTGACTTTATATCTCACAATTCTGACTTTATATCTCTCAATTCTGACTTTATATCACTCAATTCTGACTTTATATCACTCAATTCTGACTTTATATCACTCAATTCTGACTTTATATCACTCAATTCTGACTTTATATCACTCAATTCTGACTTTATATCACACAATTATGACTTTATATCACTCAATTCTGACTTTATATCTCACAATTCTGACTTTATATCACACAATTCTGACTTTATATCACTCAATTCTGACTTTATATCACACAATTCTGACTTTATATCACTCAATTCTGACTTTATATCACTCAATTCTGACTTTATATCACACAATTCTGACTTTATATCACTCAATTCTGACTTTATATCACACAATTCTGACTTTATATCACTCAATTCTGACTTTATATCACACAATTCTGACTTTATATCACTCAATTCTGACTTTATATCACACAATTCTGACTTTATATCACTCAATTCTGACTTTATATCACACAATTCTGACTTTATATCACACAATTCTGACTTTATATCACTCAATTCTGACTTTATATCACACAATTCTGACTTTATATCTCACAATTCTGACTTTATATCTCACAATTCTGACTTTATATCACTCAATTCTGACTTTATATCTCTCAATTCTGACTTTTAATCTCAATTCTGACTTTATATCACACAATTCTGACTTTATATCACACAATTCTGACTTTATATCACACAATTCTGACTTTATATCACACAATTCTGACTTTATATCACTCAATTCTGACTTTATATCACACAATTCTGACTTTATATCACTCAATTCTGACTTTATATCTCACAATTCTGACTTTATATCACACAATTCTGACTTTATATCACTCAATTCTGACTTTATATCACACAATTCTGACTTTATATCACACAATTCTGACTTTATATCACACAATTCTGACTTTATATCACTCAATTCTGACTTTATATCACACAATTCTGACTTTATATCACTCAATTCTGACTTTATATCACTCAATTCTGACTTCATATCACACAATTCTGACTTTATATCACTCAATTCTGACTTTATATCACACAATTCTGACTTTATATCACTCAATTCTGACTTTATATCACACAATTCTGACTTTATATCACACAATTCTGACTTTATATCACTCAATTCTGACTTTATATCACTCAATTCTGACTTTATATCACACAATTCTGACTTTATATCACACAATTCTGACTTTATATCTCACAATTCTGACTTTATATCTCACAATTCTGACTTTATATCACTCAATTCTGACTTTATATCTCTCAATTCTGACTTTTTATCACTCAATTCTGACTTTATATCACTCAATTCTGACTTTATATCACTCAATTCTGACTTTTAATCTCAATTCTGACTTTATATCACACAATTCTGACTTTATATCACTCAATTCTGACTTTATATCACACAATTCTGACTTTATATCACTCAATTCTGACTTTATATCACTCAATTCTGACTTTATATCACACAATTCTGACTTTATATCACACAATTCTGACTTTATATCACTCAATTCTGACTTTATATCACTCAATTCTGACTTTATATCACTCAATTCTGACTTTTAATCTCAATTCTGACTTTATATCACACAATTCTGACTTTTAATCTCAATTCTGACTTTATATCACTCAATTCTGACTTTATATCACACAATTCTGACTTTATATCACTCAATTCTGACTTTATATCACAATTCTGACTTTATATCACTCAATTCTGACTTTATATCTCACAATTCTGACTTTATATCACTCAATCCTGACTTTATATCACTCAATTCTGATTTTATATCACTCAATTCTGACTTTATATCACACAATTCTGACTTTATATCACTCAATTCTGACTTTATATCTCTCAATTCTGACTTTATATCACTCAATTCTGACTTTATATCACACAATTCTGACTTTATATCACTCAATTCTGACTTTATATCTCTCAATTCTGACTTTATATCACAATTCTGACTTTATATCACTCAATTCTGACATTATATCACTCAATTCTGACTTTATATCACTCAATTCTGACTTTATATCACTCAATTCTGACTTTATATCACACAATTCTGACTTTATATCACACAATTCTGACTTTATATCACTCAATTCTGACTTTATATCACTCAATTCTGACTTTTAATCTCAATTCTGACTTTATATCACACAATTCTGACTTTTAATCTCAATTCTGACTTTATATCACTCAATTCTGACTTTATATCACACAATTCTGACTTTATATCTCACAATTCTGACTTTATATCACACAATTCTGACTTTATATCACTCAATCCTGACTTTATGTCACTCAATTCTGACTTTATATCACTCAATTCTGACTTTATATCACTCAATTCTGACTTTATATCACTCAATTCTGACTTTATATCTCACAATTCTGACTTTATATCACTCAATCCTGACTTTATATCACTCAATTCTGATTTTATATCACTCAATTCTGACTTTATATCACACAATTCTGACTTTATATCACTCAATTCTGACTTTATATCTCTCAATTCTGACTTTATATCACTCAATTCTGACTTTATATCACACAATTCTGACTTTATATCACTCAATTCTGACTTTATATCTCTCAATTCTGACTTTATATCACAATTCTGACTTTATATCACTCAATTCTGACATTATATCACTCAATTCTGACTTTATATCTCACAATTCTGAATTTATATCACAATTCTGACTTTATATCACTCAATCCTGACTTTATATCACTCAATCCTGACTTTATATCACTCAATTCTGACTTTATATCACACAATTCTGACTTTATATCACACAATTCTGACTTTATATCACTCAATTCTGACTTTATATCACTCAATTCTGACTTTATATCACACAATTCTGACTTTATATCACACAATTCTGACTTTATATCACACAATTCTGACTTTATATCACTCAATTCTGACTTTATATCTCTCAATTCTGACTTTATATCACTCAATTCTGACTTTATATCACACAATTCTGACTTTATATCACTCAATTCTGACTTTATATCACTCAATTCTGACTTTATATCACTCAATTCTGACTTTATATCTCTCAATTCTGACTTTATATCACTCAATTCTGACTTTATATCACTCAATTCTGACTTTATATCTCTCAATTCTGACTTTATATCACTCAATTCTGACTTTATATCACTCAATTCTGACTTTATATCACTCAATCCTGACTTTATATCACTCAATCCTGACTTTATATCACTCAATTCTGACTTTATATCACACAATTCTGACTTTATATCACACAATTCTGACTTTATATCACTCAATTCTGACTTTATATCACTCAATTCTGACTTTATATCACACAATTCTGACTTTATATCACACAAGTCTAACTTTATATCACTCAATTCTGACTTTATATCTCTCAATTCTGACTTTATATCACTCAATTCTGACTTTATATCACTCAATTCTGACTTTATATCACTCAATTCTGACTTTATATCACTCAATTCTGACTTTATATCACTCAATTCTGACTTTATATCACACAATTCTGACTTTATATCACGCAATTCTGACTTTATATCACACAATTCTGACTTTATATCTCTCAATTCTGACTTTATATCACTCAATTCTGACTTTATATCTCTCAATTCTGACTTTATATCACTCAATTCTGACTTTATATCTCTCAATTCTGACTTTATATCACTCAATTCTGACTTTATATCTCTCAATTCTGACTTTATATCACACAATTCTGACTTTATATCACACAATTCTGACTTTATATCTCTCAATTCTGACTTTATATCACACAATTCTGACTTTATATCACTCAATTCTGACTTTTAATCTCAATTCTGACTTTATATCTCACAATTCTGACTTTATATCACACAATTCTGACTTTATATCTCACAATTCTGACTTTATATCACTCAATTCTGACTTTATATCTCACAATTCTGACTTTATATCACACAATTCTGACTTTATATCTCACAATTCTGACTTTATATCACTCAATTCTGACTTTATATCACTCAATTCTGACTTTATATCTCACAATTCTGACTTTATATCACTCAATCCTGACTTTATATCACTCAATTCTGACTTTATATCTCACAATTCTGAATTTATATCACAATTCTGACTTTATATCACTCAATCCTGACTTTATATCACTCAATCCTGACTTTATATCACTCAATTCTGACTTTATATCACACAATTCTGACTTTATATCACACAATTCTGACTTTATATCTCACAATTCTGACTTTATATCACACAATTCTGACTTTATATCTCACAATTCTGACTTTATATCACACAATTCTGACTTTATATCTCACAATTCTGACTTTATATCACTCAATTCTGACTTTATATCTCTCAATTCTGACTTTATATCACTCAATTCTGACTTTATATCACACAATTCTGACTTTATATCACTCAATTCTGACTTTATATCTCTCAATTCTGACTTTATATCACAATTCTCACTTTATATCACTCAATTCTGACATTATATCACTCAATTCTGACTTTATATCTCACAATTCTGAATTTATATCACAATTCTGACTTTATATCACTCAATCCTGACTTTATATCACTCAATCCTGACTTTATATCACTCAATTCTGACTTTATATCACACAATTCTGACTTTATATCACTCAATTCTGACTTTATATCACTCAATTCTGACTTTATATCACACAATTCTGACTTTATATCACTCAATTCTGACTTTATATCACTCAATTCTGACTTTATATCTCTCAATTCTGACTTTATATCACTCAATTCTGACTTTATATCACTCAATTCTGACTTTATATCACACAATTCTGACTTTATATCACGCAATTCTGACTTTATATCACACAATTCTGACTTTATATCACACAATTCTGACTTTATATCACACAATTCTGACTTTATATCACTCAATTCTGACTTTATATCACTCAATTCTGACTTTATATCACTCAATTCTGACTTTATATCACACAATTCTGACTTTATATCACACAATTCTGACTTTATATCTCACAATTCTGACTTTATATCTCACAATTCTGACTTTATATCACTCAATTCTGACTTTATATCTCTCAATTCTGACTTTTAATCTCAATTCTGACTTTATATCACACAATTCTGACTTTATATCACTCAATTCTGACTTTTTATCACTCAATTCTGACTTTATATCACTCAATTCTGACTTTATATCACTCAATTCTGACTTTTAATCTCAATTCTGACTTTATATCACACAATTCTGACTTTATATCACTCAATTCTGACTTTATATCACACAATTCTGACTTTATATCACTCAATTCTGACTTTATATCACTCAATTCTGACTTTATATCACACAATTCTGACTTTATATCACACAATTCTGACTTTATATCACTCAATTCTGACTTTATATCACTCAATTCTGACTTTATATCACTCAATTCTGACTTTTAATCTCAATTCTGACTTTATATCACACAATTCTGACTTTTAATCTCAATTCTGACTTTATATCACTCAATTCTGACTTTTAATCTCAATTCTGACTTTATATCACACAATTCTGACTTTTAATCTCAATTCTGACTTTATATCACTCAATTCTGACTTTATATCACACAATTCTGACTTTATATCTCACAATTCTGACTTTATATCACACAATTCTGACTTTATATCACTCAATCCTGACTTTATGTCACTCAATTCTGACTTTATATCACTCAATTCTGACTTTATATCTCACAATTCTGACTTTATATCACAATTCTGACTTTATATCACTCAATTCTGACTTTATATCTCACAATTCTGACTTTATATCACTCAATTCTGACTTTATATCACTCAATTCTGATTTTATATCACTCAATTCTGACTTTATATCACACAATTCTGACTTTATATCACTCAATTCTGACTTTATATCTCTCAATTCTGACTTTATATCACTCAATTCTGACTTTATATCACACAATTTTTACTTTATATCACTCAATTCTGACTTTATATCTCTCAATTCTGACTTTATATCACAATTCTGACTTTATATCACTCAATTCTGACATTATATCACTCAATTCTGACTTTATATCACTCAATTCTGACTTTATATCACTCAATTCTGACTTTATATCACACAATTCTGACTTTATATCACACAATTCTGACTTTATATCACTCAATTCTGACTTTATATCACTCAATTCTGACTTTTAATCTCAATTCTGACTTTATATCACACAATTCTGACTTTTAATCTCAATTCTGACTTTATATCACTCAATTCTGACTTTATATCACACAATTCTGATTTTATATCTCACAATTCTGACTTTATATCACACAATTCTGACTTTATATCACTCAATCCTGACTTTATGTCACTCAATTCTGACTTTATATCACTCAATTCTGACTTTATATCACTCAATTCTGACTTTATATCACTCAATTCTGACTTTATATCTCACAATTCTGACTTTATATCACTCAATCCTGACTTTATATCACTCAATTCTGATTTTATATCACTCAATTCTGACTTTATATCACACAATTCTGACTTTATATCACTCAATTCTGACTTTATATCTCTCAATTCTGACTTTATATCACTCAATTCTGACTTTATATCACACAATTCTGACTTTATATCACTCAATTCTGACTTTATATCTCTCAATTCTGACTTTATATCACAATTCTGACTTTATATCACTCAATTCTGACATTATATCACTCAATTCTGACTTTATATCTCACAATTCTGAATTTATATCACAATTCTGACTTTATATCACTCAATCCTGACTTTATATCACTCAATCCTGACTTTATATCACTCAATTCTGACTTTATATCACACAATTCTGACTTTATATCACACAATTCTGACTTTATATCACTCAATTCTGACTTTATATCACTCAATTCTGACTTTATATCACTCAATTCTGACTTTATATCACTCAATTCTGACTTTATATCACTCAATTCTGACTTTATATCTCTCAATTCTGACTTTATATCACTCAATTCTGACTTTATATCACTCAATTCTGACTTTATATCACTCAATTCTGACTTTATATCACACAATTCTGACTTTATATCTCTCAATTCTGACTTTATATCACTCAATTCTGACTTTATATCACTCAATTCTGACTTTATATCACACAATTCTGACTTTATATCACGCAATTCTGACTTTATATCACACAATTCTGACTTTATATCTCTCAATTCTGACTTTATATCACTCAATTCTGACTTTATATCTCTCAATTCTGACTTTATATCACTCAATTCTGACTTTATATCTCTCAATTCTGACTTTATATCACTCAATTCTGACTTTATATCTCTCAATTCTGACTTTATATCACACAATTCTGACTTTATATCACACAATTCTGACTTTATATCTCTCAATTCTGACTTTATATCACACAATTCTGACTTTATATCACTCAATTCTGACTTTTAATCTCAATTCTGACTTTATATCTCACAATTCTGACTTTATATCACACAATTCTGACTTTATATCTCACAATTCTGACTTTATATCACTCAATTCTGACTTTATATCACTCAATTCTGACTTTATATCTCACAATTCTGACTTTATATCACTCAATCCTGACTTTATATCACTCAATTCTGATTTTATATCACTCAATTCTGACTTTATATCACACAATTCTGACTTTATATCACTCAATTCTGACTTTATATCTCTCAATTCTGACTTTATATCACTCAATTCTGACTTTATATCTCTCAATTCTGACTTTATATCACAATTCTGACTTTATATCACTCAATTCTGACATTATATCACTCAATTCTGACTTTATATCTCACAATTCTGAATTTATATCACAATTCTGACTTTATATCACTCAATCCTGACTTTATATCACTCAATCCTGACTTTATATCACTCAATTCTGACTTTATATCACACAATTCTGACTTTATATCACTCAATTCTGACTTTATATCACTCAATTCTGACTTTATATCACACAATTCTGACTTTATATCACTCAATTCTGACTTTATATCACTCAATTCTGACTTTATATCTCTCAATTCTGACTTTATATCACTCAATTCTGACTTTATATCACTCAATTCTGACTTTATATCACTCAATTCTGACTTTATATCACACAATTCTGACTTTATATCTCTCAATTCTGACTTTATATCACTCAATTCTGACTTTATATCACTCAATTCTGACTTTATATCACACAATTCTGACTTTATATCACGCAATTCTGACTTTATATCACACAATTCTGACTTTATATCTCTCAATTCTGACTTTATATCACTCAATTCTGACTTTATATCTCTCAATTCTGACTTTATATCACTCAATTCTGACTTTATATCTCTCAATTCTGACTTTATATCACTCAATTCTGACTTTATATCTCTCAATTCTGACTTTATATCACACAATTCTGACTTTATATCACACAATTCTGACTTTATATCTCTCAATTCTGACTTTATATCACACAATTCTGACTTTATATCACTCAATTCTGACTTTTAATCTCAATTCTGACTTTATATCTCACAATTCTGACTTTATATCACACAATTCTGACTTTATATCTCACAATTCTGACTTTATATCACTCAATTCTGACTTTATATCTCACAATTCTGACTTTATATCACACAATTCTGACTTTATATCTCACAATTCTGACTTTATATCACTCAATTCTGACTTTATATCACACAATTCTGACTTTATATCTCACAATTCTGACTTTATATCTCTCAATTCTGACTTTTAATCTCAATTCTGACTTTATATCTCACAATTCTGACTTTATATCACACAATTCTGACTTTATATCTCACAATTCTGACTTTATATCACTCAATTCTGACTTTATATCTCACAATTCTGACTTTATATCACACAATTCTGACTTTATATCTCACAATTCTGACTTTATATCACTCAATTCTGACTTTATATCACACAATTCTGACTTTATATCTCACAATTCTGACTTTATATCTCTCAATTCTGACTTTATATCACTCAATTCTGACTTTATATCACTCAATTCTGACTTTATATCACTCAATTCTGACTTTTAATCTCAATTCTGACTTTATATCTCACAATTCTGACTTTATATCTCACAATTCTGACTTTATATCACTCAATTCTGACTTTATATCACTCAATTCTGACTTTATATCACTCAATTCTGACTTTATATCTCACAATTCTGACTTTATATCTCACAATTCTGACTTTATATCACTCAATTCTGACTTTATATCTCACAATTCTGACTTTATATCTCACAATTCTGACTTTATATCACTCAATTCTGACTTTATATCACACAATTCTGACTTTATATCACTCAATTCTGACTTTATATCACTCAATTCTGACTTTATATCACACAATTCTGACTTTATATCACAATTCTGACTTTATATCTCACAATTCTGACTTTATATCTCACAATTCTGACTTTATATCACACAATTCTGACTTTATATCACAATTCTGACTTTATATCTCACAATTCTGACTTTATATCACTCAATTCTGACTTTATATCACACAATTCTGACTTTATATCACTCAATTCTGACTTTATATCACACAATTCTGACTTTATATCACTCAATTCTGACTTTATATCACACAATTCTGACTTTATATCACTCAATTCTGACTTTATATCACACAATTCTGACTTTATATCACACAATTCTGACTTTATATCACACAATTCTGACTTTATATCACTCAATTCTGACTTTATATCACACAATTCTGACTTTATATCTCACAATTCTGACTTTATATCACACAATTCTGACTTTATATCACTCAATTCTGACTTTATATCTCACAATTCTGACTTTATATCACTCAATTCTGACTTTATATCTCACAATTCTGACTTTATATCACACAATTCTGACTTTATATCACTCAATTCTGACTTTATATCACACAATTCTGACTTTATATCTCACAATTCTGACTTTATATCACACAATTCTGACTTTATATCTCACAATTCTGACTTTATATCACTCAATTCTGACTTTATATCACACAATTCTGACTTTATATCACACAATTCTGACTTTATATCACTCAATTCTGACTTTATATCACTCAATTCTGACTTTATATCACTCAATTCTGACTTTATATCACACAATTCTGACTTTATATCACACAATTCTGACTTTATATCTCACAATTCTGACTTTATATCTCACAATTCTGACTTTATATCACTCAATTCTGACTTTATATCACTCAATTCTGACTTTATATCACTCAATTCTGACTTTATATCACACAATTCTGACTTTATATCACAATTCTGACTTTATATCTCACAATTCTGACTTTATATCTCACAATTCTGACTTTATATCACACAATTCTGACTTTATATCACAATTCTGACTTTATATCTCACAATTCTGACTTTATATCACTCAATTCTGACTTTATATCACACAATTCTGACTTTATATCACTCAATTCTGACTTTATATCACACAATTCTGACTTTATATCACTCAATTCTGACTTTATATCACACAATTCTGACTTTATATCACTCAATTCTGACTTTATATCACACAATTCTGACTTTATATCACACAATTCTGACTTTATATCACACAATTCTGACTTTATATCACTCAATTCTGACTTTATATCACACAATTCTGACTTTATATCTCACAATTCTGACTTTATATCACACAATTCTGACTTTATATCACTCAATTCTGACTTT